>CARXXK010000001.1:77703258-78184477 GCA_949089665.1 Macrosiphum euphorbiae
CACGCAAATAATGTGTATATTATTTCATAATATTATATAAAGCTAGGATATCTGATATACACAAAAACACTATTATAATTAATTTAATACATTTGGATACAATTTGATTTTTTTTTTCCAATGAACTAAATAGGTAGGTATATCTTAACAGTATTACTTTATTAAAATTTAATTAAGGCATGTGAATTAATTAATTAATGTTAATAGTTACCTATAGGGTATAATGCTATATTATATTAGTATATACAATGTATAATTACTTGTATACAAATTAATAATTATAAATTTAATTTAAAATTATTAAAGAAATATATTATTAAAATAATAATGTTTTAGATATAACATGGCATGTTTAACATCTAGCCAGATTTTAATACTAAGAGTTCTTTCTAAAATATTTAAAATGTATAAAAATACAACACTTAGTAAATATTTTAAAACAAATTAGATTATGGGCTAACATCTAATGTAGGTACAATAACAATATAAAACCATATTTGAACAATCAAAAACATACATTAAATAATATTACTTTATAGAAAACTGTGTAAAAACAATATAGATACATATTAAGTATATACTTACAAATAAGTTTTCTTACTTAAAACTGTGTAAAAACAATATAAATACATATTAAGTACCTATATACTAAAAAAAAAGGTTTCTTACTTTCAATCAGTCTCTTCAATTGATGATTTAATGCATTTGATACATTCAATAATAATATACATACATACACTAATTTAAAACGAACATAATATTTACAATAATAGTAACATTAAAAACAAACATTCAAATACTTAATACCTATTTATTATGTTTTCTAAAATTTTTTAAAACATTAAAAACATTTACTATTTACTATTTTGATTTTAAAATGATAAAACCCGGCTGTTTTGTTGAAGTACATAACCACAGAACGCAAATTATGTTATCAGTTCCAAGGTATATCTCGTTTCTAACGTTGAACGAGTTAGAAGGTAAACAAACACAATTAATATTAATTAATATTTATTAATTATTTATGTTTTGGTTTCGAGTTTTGATCTTTTAATTTATCGGATTCCCCAATTTTACTGTGTTACTATAACATTGTACTCCTCCAATAATGAAATAATCTTCCATTAAACCTTCTTTTGGTATTTTATATTTTTATTTATTTAGGTAGGTATCAGTGATGTATTTAGGGTTATCAGATGTTGTCTTGTTGGAGGGGGGATAATATGATATTGAATATAATATTATATAGTATTAATTATCATCCATTTATCCAAAGCCACGATTATAAAGAACTTATATAAAATACATGACAAATTAAATAGGTATGTCAGCAATTTTACCAGTTTAGAAACAAATCGCGCACCCACCCTCCGCCCAGCTTAGAGCCAATTTCATCAACACAGTTAATCACGGTTAACACTTATTGGCTGATAACAAAAATTTAACCGGCCAAATTCGGCCGATTAAAACTCCGGTTAGCTTTAATCGTGATTAACTATGTTGGTGAAATCGGCCCTTAGTACTGTGACGTATAAGCATTTCTCCGGTTCTCATTGGTCCACCACCCTCCACCGCTCAACATGTTGGAGAAATGCTACGTCACAGACATGCGTATCACGAGTTGCTGACATACCTATTTAATTTGTCATGATAAAATATGACTTATAAGTTATAATTTATATTGTAAACTTACTAAAAAGCCTATTCTTACCTTAGTATATTCTTACCCGTGCGGCCGTGCGTGATCGTTTGGCGATGGTTATTACTTAATACTTATTATCATTAATTAGGTATACCTACTTGGTAGTACTTTAGTAGGTACCTAGGTATCTATAATATATTTACTATCTCAGAATCAATGCATTTGATTAATTTATATTCTGAGCGGGGCAATTAATGTATTAATGATGTGTTTTTTTAATTTTATTATGTCTTGCAGTTGCGTAAGTTCCAGTAATGCAGGACGCAGTGGGCTGCAGCCCCCCCCCCCCGCTCACGAAATTACAGTCTTTTTAAATAGAACAACAATATATTTTATTAGGTACTCGTTCTATTATAAGTTATAATATTTCATAGCCTGTTGAAAAATAACAAATACGAATATATTTATAGAAACTGTTAAATATATAGTAGACGGTAGTCTCTAACTAGCAAGATCACTTTCTAGTTTCTGTCTACTATACTACTATAGCCCACCCCAAAAATTATTTGTATATACGCCACTGATGTTTTGTATCAGTTATACAGTACCCTTTTGGGGCAGTAAAAATGATTCGATTTCCTATTTCAGCATCTTCATCACTACATGTTACATTTTTTTGAAATATTTTGACTATTTTACCTGTTTATACACAATTTTTGCAAATTTTCAATCAATTATTCTCACTAAAAAATTATCCACCAGATCAAAATATTTAATTTTAATTGTAAATTTAATACAATGTTCATCATAAGTTGTTGTTACAGGAAATTTAAAAAAGAGTTGAGAGTAGAAACGCAATAATTTGTTATGACTACTTATGAGTGTCTGGTTAGAATGTTGATAATTTCGTCAAAATCGTGAAAATTGCAAATTATTTTGTAGTTAAAAATGAATATATTTTAAGCTAACCTACTATGTTAATAATGTCTAATAGTAAAATAAATTACTTTAATAACAATGAAATATTAATATCTATCATAAAATATACTTAGTAATATTGAGTACTGACAGAGACTGAGACTGTCTTCGCTCAGAAATCAGAACCGTTTTTGTATATACAATGATTATACCTCGTATAATATGTAATTTAATTAAAATTTAACTCATAATGGACCCCTCTCTAGCATGCTGCAGTGGCGTAGACCAGGGCCTAAAATTAAGGTATTTTGCTACTGCACTGCACCTAATTCCACACCAAAATATTTTAAAATAATTGCACACGCCACATATAACTTCATTGCATAATTTATTGTTTTTGCTATTTCTTATACTATAAAACGTGAACCCGAGGGCGCAGCTTATGGAGTAATTCCGAACTAGCGTAAGGGAGAGCCAATGAGAAAATTAGATTTCTATCCGCGGGCGGTCTCCCGGCGGCGGCGGAGCCGTCGCTGCGTTATCACTCCTCTTATCACTTTTTGCCGTTTTTTTTCGAAAATCAAAGAAATTTCGAAAAAAAACGAGTTTTACCCCCCCGGGGGGCCTCGGGCGGCCCCGTTCGGACCTTATTCGCGTTCCTCGGTAAATTTATAGTCGGCGAGCGGCCCTACTTTTTTCCCGGCGGGCCCGCGGCGGCGGATGTCGAGTGCGATACGAGCGCCGCCGTCGCGCGCGTTTTTTGCATTTTTTTTCGAAAATTCGAGTTTTAGGCGTTTTGGGGATTATCGACCTCCCCGTTTGGATCTTATTCGCGTTCCCCGCTAAATTTAACGTCGAAACGTGGCCCTACTTTTTCAAAAACGAGTGCCCCGGCGGACGTATCGATCGCCGAGGGCGCCGCGTCGTCGCCGTTTCGACGGTTTTCTCGACTTTTTCGACTAGAGTCGAGTGTAGCAACTCTACGAGACGTCCGACCTCCCCGCCGGCGACGTATTCGAGTTCCCCGCTAAATTTATAGCCGGCGAGGGTACCTACTTTTTCAAAAACGAGTCCCGGGGAGGAGCGACGTCGCTTAAACGAGAGTAGGTACCGATGGGGTATCGAGTAGGTACCGCTATATACGGGCATAAATACGTGCGTCTCGAGGTTCGATTTTTTTCGCAAAGCTCGGGTATTATACGTCCGAGGGCGGCGAAGCCGGTCGTCCGCTCGCCGACGCTGTCGGATCGCCCGCTCAAACGCCCTTTGACGGCTTTCCAAACGGCGTTCGCCTTTCGCGAGCACGGGGACGCGGCTTAAGAGTCATAGAATTGACTCCGGTTTTCATCTGAGTAGGTGGCTAGGTTGGTTAGGCGTTAGGATAGGTGACTCGAGGGTCGTGGGTTCGAACCCGGCCGCCGGGATTTTCGATAATTTGCGGCGCCCGTGATATTTCGGATTTCTTTTTTTTGCGTTTTTTTTTTTTTGGTCACATTAATCATTTTTAACGAAAGTGTTCATTTTTTTTTTTAATTTGCATTATTATATTATTATATATATTATTATTATTCGTTTGACGATATTTATTGGGCAAAAAAATTATTATAATTAACATTTACCGACCCACCTACATGTTTCTTTTATAAATACATTACAATTTAACTAACCTATACGTGTAGTACCTACTTGATATATTACAGTTTTTACGTGATTCCGATTTGGTTAAATACCGCTATAGATTATAAATACTATATTAAAAAATAGTAATGACTGCTTCATTTGCCGTTTTTTTCGAAAATTCGAGTCCCGGGGTGGTAACGAGAGTAGGTACCGTGTAGGTATCGCTATATACATACATATAATATATATACATGCGCCTCGAGGTTCGATTTTTTTCGCAAATCTCGCGTTTTGAACGTCCGAAGGCGGCGGACACGGTCCTCCGCTCAAACGCCCTTTGACGGACGCGCAACCCGCAACTCGCAACCCGCAACTCGATAAATTGATTTTTTTTTCGTCGTTTCGCTATCACTTCCGTCTTATCATTTTTTTGTTCCGATTTTTTTCAAAATTCGAGTTTTAACGCCTCTTCTGACTTCGGACCTCCCCGTTTGAATCTTATTCGGGTTCCCTGCTAAATTTATAGCAGGTGCGCGGCCCTACTTTTTCACAGACGAGTCCCGGGAAAGAGCGGCGTCAGGGAAAAGGGAGTAGGTACCGTGTAAGTATCACTATATACAGCAATAAATACATGCGTCGCGTCGTTTTTTGCGTTTTTTTTCTAAAATTCGAAAATATGCGACAAAAAGTTCGATTTTTTCACACACACTTTCATACACATAATACATAAGTCATAAGTCATAACACAGTGATGCACCATTATAATTATGCAATTATAATTACTAAATAATTTAAAACATCATAAATATCATATGACATTAAATAAATTGGTAGGTAGGTACATAATATATTATATACAGTCGTACAATAAAACAGCAAAATATTATGATAGTAGGTACTTACGAAGATAAGTGATAAAAAATTGTATAGTGTATTCATTTATACATTCCTACGTTTAATAGGATATTATTACATTTCAATAAAATTTGTTATTCACCAATATAATTATCTATTTGTTAATTTGATTTAATTCGCATAATTAAATAAATATACATGGTAGGTATATTTTAGAAAATATTCGAAAATATCAGAAAATTAGATTTTGTCGACTTATTTGTTATAACCGCGAAAACATAACAATGATTACATTGATTATAAATACAACATAAAACACCTGATAACTGTTCTCTATAATTATCAAAAAATACAATTTTATTAACTCCTGTATGCTTTTTCATATTTGAACGGCCGTTTCGAGCACTTTTCGCTCTAGGCTGATTGTCCGTTCGGGAATCGGATTTCACCCGAGATGACTGATAACTAGACACTCAAACTCAGAATCCGAATTTCCGATTTCAACACACACACTCCAGAACCGGACATACACGCCCGGTGCATGGTCTGCGATCCGACGTAGTCGGATTGCCTACCTGATTAGCTACTTGCATACGAGCGATTTACACCCCCACTGCATCTGACACTCGGGAATCGACTTTCACCCGAGATGACTGATAGCTAGACACTCAAACTCAGAACCTGAATTTCCGATTTCAACACACATACGAGAACCGGACATACACCCCCGGTGCATGGTCTGCGATCCGACGTAGTCGGATTGCCTACCTGACTAGCTACTTGCATACGAGCGACTTACACCCCCACTGCATCTGACACTCGGGAATCGACTTTCACCCGAGTTGACTGATAGCTAGATACTCAAAATCAGAATCCGAATTTCCGATTTCAACACACATACGAGAACCGGACATACACGCCCGGTGCATGGTCTGCGATCCGACGTAGTCGGATTGCCTACCTGACTAGCTACTTGCATACGAGCGACATACACCCCCACTGCATACGATCCGCCGCAGGTGGATTGTCCGTTCGGGAATCGACTTTCACCCGAGATGACTGATAGCTAGACACTCCAACTCAGAATCCGAATTTCCGATTTCAACACACATACGACTAGACACTCTTCTGAGTTCAAAAATTACCGCTTAACCAGTGCTGCCAACACGACAAAAAACAATACCCGACGACCCCCCCCCCCCCCCCTTCCCGCCGCAGGCTGGATCAAAAAACCCAGCATCGCCGACAAAGATTCACCACCGCCCACACAGTCTTTCCGCCGTAGGCGGGATGACAAACACCGGAATCTAGTCTTATATAATAAAACGCTAATAACGCGTATAAGATCCGCGGGGAGCGCTCACGGCACTCCGCGTTTCTTCCATGACGACCAATCACAATACTTCCCGCGCGTTCGCTATAAATTCCGCTCGCTTATCTCCCTTTTCCTTATCGATCCTAATATTTTCGAACATTATTATTATTATTAAAAAAAAACCCGTGTTTTTCAATTTTTTGACGTGATAATAACGTCTTATAAATCGATTACCCCGCGACCGTCGGGCGGAGTGGGGGGACCCATTAAACGAGTAATTATTTTTGACGAAGTATAACTTAGCCGGTATTCGACTTAGAGACCCCGTACCAATGGGCATCTCAATTTTTTAGGCCCCAGATGAATTTTCAACATTAGGGAACCAAAGCCCCCACCCCCCCCACATTTTGAGTTGAGTATAACTCGGCCGGAATTCAAGTTAAAGACCTCGGACAAAGGGGGAACCCATTCTTTTTATGAATACTACCGTTTTCCGCTTTAGGGAACGGGGGCACCTCCTCCCCCCCTTTTTGGATTTTGCTTTTTTGATGGATTTTGGTCCGGGAGAGTACTAACACCCACCTCGCCAAGGGGAAACTCGGGGTTTTGAGTTTTTGATAGGATTTATTGGGATTTTCTTAAATATTGTTTTTATTGATAAGGAAAGTGATAAGAATTTTATTTTATCGCCGCGAACACGGCGACGCGGCTTAACAGTCATACATTTGCCTCGAAATTTCATCAGAGTAGGTGGCTAGGTTGGTTAGGCGTTAGGATAGATGACTCGAGGGTCGTGGTTTCGAAACCGCCGCCAGGACAATAGATAATTTGCGGCGCCCGTGATAAATGGAATTTTTTTTTTCGCGTTTTTTTTTGGTCACATTAATCATGTGTTCCGATTTTTTTCAAAATTCGCGTTATTATAATATTATATATATCGGTATTTATATATATTTATTTTGCAAAAAAATAATAATTAACATTTAATTAATACTTGATTTTACCTTGACCAACCTACAAAATAATTATAATGTAGTACCTACTTGATATATTACAGTTTTTAGGTGATTACGATTGGGTTAAATACTGCTATAGATTATAAATACTGTTTAATACGATATTAATAAACTATATTAAAAAATAGTACGACTATATGACTGCTCCATTTGCCGTTTTTTTCGAAAATTCGAGTTTCAGCCCCTTTCGGTCGTATCACCCTCCCCGTCGACGACTTATTCGAGTTCCCCGCTAAATTTATAGCCGGCGTGCGGCCCTACTTTTCCACAGACGAGTCCCGGGGAGGAGAGGCGTCGCGGAAACGAGAGTAGGTACAGTGTAGGTATCGCTATATACAGGCATAAATACATGCGTCACTGCGTTATCTTTCCTCCTTATCACTTTTCACGGTTTTGACCATTTTTCACAATTTTTTTTCAACATTTTTGAGGTTTACCCCCCTCGGGTGCCGCGTGAGGGCCCGTTTGGACCTTATTCGCGTTCCTCGGTAAATTTATAGACGGCGCGCTGTCCTACTTAATTCCCGGCCGGCCCGGGGCGGCAGATATCGCGTGCGATACGAGCGCCGCCGTCGCGCGTGTTTTTTGCCGTATTTTTTAAAAAATTCGAGTTTTATCCCCTTTCGGTCGTATCGCCCTCCCCGTTTGGATCTTATTCGCGTTCCCCGCTAAATTTATAGCCGGCGTGCGGCCCTACTTTTCCACAGACGAGTCCCGGGGAGGAGAGGCGTCGCGGAAACGATAGTAGGTATCGCTATATACAGGCATAAATACATGCGTCGAGGCGTTTTTTGGGGAGCCGTCATTGCGTTATCTTTCCTCCTTATCACTTTTCACGGTTTTGACCATTTTTCACAATTTTTTTTCAACATTTTTGAGGTTTACCCCCCTCGGGTGCCTCGGGAGGGCCCGTTTGGACCTTATTCGCGTTCCTCGGTAAATTTATAGACGGCTCGCTGTCCTACTTAATTCCCGGCCGGCCCGCGGCGGCAGATATCGCGTGCGATACGAGCGCCGCCGTCGCGCGTGATTTTTGCCGTATTTTTTAAAAAATTCGAGTTTTATCATCTTTCGGTCGTATCGCCCTCCCCGTTTGGATCTTATTCGCGTTCCCCGCTAAATTTAGGTATAACCGGCGCGAGGCCCTACTTTTTCAAAAACGAGTCCCGGCAAGGAGCGGCGTCGCTTAAACGAGAGTAGGTACCGTGTATGGTATCGCTATATACAGGCATAAATACATGCGTCTCGAGGTTCGATTTTCTTCGCGAATCTCGCGACGGTCGTCCGCTCGCCGACGCTGTCGGATCGCCCGCTCAAACTCCCTTTGAACCTCTTCTAAACGGCGTTCGCCTTTCGCGGGGACGGCAACGCGGCTTAAGAGTCATAGATTTGACTCAGGTTTTCATCTCAGTAGGTAGTTAGGTAGGTTAGGCGTTAGAACAGGTGACTCGAGGGTCGTGGGTTCAAACCCCCCGGCCCCCGGGAATATACGATAATTTGCGGCGGCCGTGATAACTTAATTTTTTTTTTCGTCGTTCGCTATCACTTCCGTCTTATCATTTTTAACGTAAATGTTCCGATTTTTTTCAAAATTCGAGTTTTAACGCCTCTACTGACTTCGGACCTCCCCGTTGAAGACTTACTCGCGTTCCCCGTCAAATGATTTAGCAGAGCGGACAGTGTCTTTATTACTATACATGGGCGTGAATATATTATGCGACTTGAGTTTTTGAAAGGAGCTCCTTTTGGTCGTATTACCCTCCCCGTTTGAATCTTATTCGCGTTCCCCGCTAAATTTATAGCCGGTGCGCTTCCCTACTTTTTCACAGACGAGTCCCGGGAAAGAGCGGCGTCGCGGAAAAGGGAGTAGGTACCGTGTAAGTATCGCTATATACAGCAATAAATACATGCGTCGCGTCGTTTTTTGCTGTTTTTTTTCTAAAATTCGTTTCTTGGCCCGTTTTAGTGGTTTTACCCTGCCTGTTTGGATGTTATTGGCATTCCCCGCTAAATTTATAAGCCGCCGTCGTCAGTACTTCGCTCGAGTCGAGTTCCGAGGAGGAGATCGGGGAGCGGACAGTGTTGTTATTACTTTATACGGAAATGAAAATATGCGACAAAAAGTTCGATTTTTTCATACACACTTTCATACACATAATACATAAGTCATAACACAGTGATGCACCATTATAATTATGCAATTATAATTACTAAATAATTTAAAACATCATATGACATTTAATAAATTGGTAGGTAGGTACATCATATATTATATACAGACATACAATATAACAGCAAAATATTATGATAGTAGGTACTTACGAAGATAAGTGCCAAAAAATTGTATAGTGTATTCATTTATATATACCTACGTTTAATATGATAGTATAACATTTCAATAAAATTTGTTATTCACCAATATAATTATCTATTTGTTAATTTGATTTAATTCTCATAATTAAATAAATATACATGGTAGGTATATCAGATTTGAACGGCCGTTTCGAGCACTTTTCGCTGTAGGCGGATTGTCAGTTCGGGAATCGACTTGCATACGAGCGACTTACACCCCCACTGCAACCGACACTCGGGAATCGACTTTTACACGAGATGACTGATAGCTAGACACTCAAACTCAGAGAACCCGAATTTCCGATTTCAACACACATACGAGAACCGGACATACACGCCCGGTGCATGGTCTGCGATCCGACGTAGTCGGATTGCCTACCTGACTAGCTATACTTGCATACGAGCGACTTACACCCCCACTGCATCTGACACTCGGGAATCGACTTCCACCCGAGATGACTGATAGCTAGACACTCAAACTCAGAACCTGAATTTCCGATTTCAACACACATACGAGAACCGGACATACACACCCGGTGCATGGTCTGCGATCCGACGTAGTCGGATTGCCTACGTGACTAGCTACTTGCATACGAGCGACTTACACCCCCACTGCAACCGACACTCGGGAATCGACTTTTACACGAGATGACTGATAGCTAGACACTCAAACTCAGAGAACCCGAATTTCCGATTTCAACACACATACGAGAACCGGACATACACGCTCGGGGTATGGTCTGCGATCCGACGTAGTCGGATTGCCTATACCTGGCTGGTTGTGTTGTACGATCGACTTGAATCGCGTGACTTACGACTAGACACTCTTCCGAGTTCAAAAATTACCGCTTAACCAGTGCTGCCAACACGACAAAACACAATACCCGACGACCCCCCATTCCCGCCGCAGGCCGGATCAAAAAACCCAGCATCGCCGACAAAGATGCACCACCGCCCACACAGTCTTTCCGCCGCAGGCGGGATGACAAACGCCAAAATCTAGTTTATTAATAATATGTTATAATAAATACAATCTTATATAAAAGTCCTTGATACCTATAATGTATAATGTATAATGTACCTATGTAGGTACTAAACATTTTAAAATTAAAAACGTAATAGCTTGGGTTAATATACTTGTTATATTATAAGCCACCCAAAATATGGTGTAGTCGGTATTATTTTTAGGGTTAAGGATTTTAAACGAACCCAATATGCTAATTTATAATTAATATGCTATTATACTTCGCTATACTTTAAGTTTAAATATTTATAAGTTATAGAACTACTTATCCTAAATTAAATTTCTAATTTCTATGTACAAAATACTATATTCTGCTTTGGAAATAGTTTGTCAAAATTAAAACTGAATGGCCCGGTGTCAAAAAAATATACCTTGTTAATTATCAAACACTAGTAGGTATATTCACAGATATATAAAAATACTAGATAGACGACTCCCTATTCCTACCATGTAATAATTTTGAAGCCAACAAAATGGCCGAAATACTCTTATCTAAGAGGTGAATGTTTACAAAATATAAATTATGATAAACTGTGATAATTTTATGGCGGGAATCAAAAACTATTAAATATGTATTACAAATTACAATATCATTACAAATATATCATACACTTACTAGTTACAACACGGACTAAGATGTACTTATATTTTTTATTTTATAGTATGTCTTAGTCCTTGACTTAAAATTAAGATTAAAAGTATAATTTATTGCAAAAAACGAGAAATACAATAGGTACCTATAGATATAATAAACAAGTTTCAAGCTCGTCCAATAAGCACATGCTTGAATTCTTATGATCTGAGTTCATATTAAAAATGAACTAAAATGAAAATAAATTTAACTTTATGTTATGTCATATTACAATAAAATAAAGTAAAACCAAAAAGATTTAATTTTATATTAAATATAAGAGAAAATATTATTAATATATATCTTATACTTGGTGAAATTACAAAAATTGGTTAAATTAATAATATATTTATGTAATAACAAGCCTCTTCTAATTATTAGACGTTGAGTTCCAAAATAAATGCCATTAAATGGTATAATTAAATTACAATTATTTTATGATCTTGTATTTACAACCATACAAAGGATGGAATTTACTTGTATTAACTTTAAACATACGGTATAATACAATATGCAGTTCATAAGTTTTGACCAAAAGTTCAATCCTTAAACTCATGGTAAATTATATTAGTAAAATATGATTTAGTTTTGTTAAGAATGATTTTTATTAATTAATTTATAGTTTAGGGTAAGATATTGTTGTGTATAGGAGTATGTGAAGCCACACATCAAAATCAAATACAAACATTAAATGTAAAAATCTTGATTTAAAAATAATAAACCTATGTAATAATACATTTGCATTCGATAATAATATTTTTTATATACTTCAATGTGATAATGTTTCTTTGCTAGATAGACCCCATAAGATGGTATTCATTTCATTATTAGTTAAAAAAATATCTAAGTGTTCGACTCCATTCTTTTGGCAAAATGTTTTCAACAGAAATTTTAAATCCTGTTAGTAAAAGTCAAAAATTAACTAAACAAATAATTTTTATGAACCAGTAGTAGGTATAAAATATTATATGTAGTATAGACTATAGGTACCAGTTTTATTTTAAATATTTGTATTATTATTAAATTAATTAATATACTAGTTTTGTTTTATTTACTTGAAATATTTTATATTTATTACTATAATATGTAGCACTAGTATAGATACAAATTTTGTTTTATTAATTTTAAATATTTTATGATTATTATTATACAAGGTAGTATACCAGTTTTAGATTCTGAGTGAAACGATGAATGTATTGATTTTACAATGATGTGTGTTTTTTTATTTTTTTATTTTTTTTTGTGTCTGTCATCACGTTTTAGGACAGTAAAAGTGCTTGGATTTTCTTCATCAGTAGCTTTTCTGATAGGAAAGTGAATCTAGTTGGTACTTTGGGGGGTCAAAAGTATAAATTTCCCAGTAGTTTTCACAAGCGCCGGGAAAAACAACATAAAAATTAAGGAAAAACGGGAATTTTTACGCAAAATTGGTTTTCCAAAAAATCGATTTTGGTTTTTGGTGTAACTCTGAAACAAATGAACGTATATACATGAAATTTTCACTAGTTGTTTATATTTGCATTTTCTATACACGATAACATTTTCAAAATATTTTGATTTATTTTGAACTGTTTAGGGACATTTTCATTTTCCATTTTTTTTTAGTTTTTTTTCTAAAAATATCAATAAAATTTTATTTGTTGGTTGCGAAAGCTTGAAAATTTAATAGAAGGCTCCTAATATATTGTTTCAAAGGCAGATGAAAAATATTAAAAATCCTTAGTCACATATTTTTTTTATAAGCATTTAAAGTTCAAAAATTGACAAAATATGGGAAAATCACGAAAATTAGCAAATTATTTTGAGTTAAGAATTCGTAAAAATTTTTCTTTTTAAATCTAAAATTTGAAAATGTAATACAAGATTCCTTATAAGTTTGTCTACCTTTATCAAAAGAAAAATGTCTATAAGAAAGTCAAATTAAATTTTTATGAGCGTTTGAAATTAAAATTTTTACAACATTGAATATTCACTCGATTTCCCATGTAGCGATTTCCTTATTTTGTTGTAATTCAAAAACAAATAACTGTAGATACATGAAAATTTCACTGAATGTTTATATTAGCATTTCCTATACACCATACAATTTTGAAAATATTTTGACTCTTTTTGAGCTGTTTATGGACATTTACAGCTTTCAATTTTTTTTAGTTTTTTTTTCTATAAATATCAATAAAGTTTTATCTGTTGGACCAAAAAGTGTAAAAATTTAATACAAGGCTCCTGATATATTGTTACAATATCAGTTGAAAAATATTAAAAATACATAGGCACAGTTTTTTTTTATAAGCATTTAAAGATCAAATTTTGACAAAATTTATCAAAATCTCGGAAATGATCAATCATTGTGATTAATAAATTATAAAATGTTCAGTTTTTATATCTAAGGATTGCAAATTCAACACAAAGGTTCTCGTAAATAGTTCATACTGTAACCAAAAAATCTAAAAAATATATGAACACACTTATTTTTTACAGACATTTTAAATTCAAATTTGGACGAAATTACATATTAAAAAACCTAGAATAACTATTTTAGTTATTTTGTTGTGATTGAATAATATTATTCGTGGATACTTGAAACTTCTAAAGTGTACTATTATATATCTATGATAGTATCACGGTTTTTGTTGATGTATAACGCGTTATAAGTACCTAATGGATATTTTGATATGATTAATTTGGAATTTATTATAGGTACCCATTATAGGTCAATTTTTTGTTTAATACCATAGATATGTATATAATATGTCTTATACATAGACTGACATACCGTCTCCGCTCAGAATCGTTTTTCTTATACAATGATATTATATCGTTGAATTCAAATTTAATATCATACATTATACAGTGACCCACTTGTAACCTACTGTACAGCAGAGCGACACCCACTTGCCCACCTTTTGTTTTATTGATTTTAAATATAGTTTTTCAAAAATAATAAATGGATGTAAAATTTTTAATTAATTAATTCAGATTGTTTTTAAAAATATTTTACAATAGAACAAATTTTTATAAAATAATGTAATATTCACATGCACCATTACATAATTTACATAACTGTTGAATAAGCTAAAAGTTGATAATATGTATTTAAGACTTATGTAAGTAAGTTAAGTTATTACATCATGAACTAACTATACAACTTTAAAGTTTAAACTTATAATTTATAATATTAATCATATTATGACAAATTAAATAACAATAATATCTTTATCAGTATTATGAAAATGTAAACATTCACCTCTTAGATAAGAGAATTTCGGCCATTTTGTTGGCTTCAAAAACATTTCCAAGTTATCTATCTAGTATTTTTATATATCTGTGGGTATATTATACCTACTGACTCATAATTTTTTTGCATTATTAAAATACCCATCAGCTATGAATAAATAGTGTTTTGAAATCTAAAAAATGGTTTACCATGTTGCACATGCTCATAATTTCCTATTATACCAGGGATGGCCAACCCGAGGCCCGTGGGCCGTACCTATGCGGCCAGGCGCCAGCCATGGAAAGTTTTGCGGCCCGCGACATTTATCAAATATTTACAAAAAAAAATTAGTTTTGTGCCGATAGAATGCGCAACATATCAATAGCATTAAATATGCACAAGAAATAAGGAAACTTATAGCTGCTTTTGAAAGTCATTTCACTAATTTAGACAAATACAAGACAATATTTGAAATATATTCATCTCTTTTTCATACTGATGTCAATTCGGCCCCAGAATATCTTCAAATGGAACTCAATAACTCATTGACTTACAATGCAATAATGAATTAAAACACATTTTTGAAACATCAAAATCAAAAATAGATTTTTATAATATTAATATCACAAAAGAAAATTTTCTTTTCCCAATTTGAGAAATCTGGCACAAAAAGCTGTGAGTGCTTTTGGATCGACTTACACTTTTGAATCGTTTTTTTCGAAAATAAAATTCGCCAAAGATAATAATCACGCTCAAACCTAACAGATGAAAACCTGCAACATCAATTACGGTGTGCAAATACAAGCATTTCTATTGATTTAAAAAAGCTTAGTGAACGAGTTGAGAAACAAATATCTCACTAAATAGTAATGCTTACTCCATTTTTTTTGTATTAAATACTTTTATATATTTTAATTTTTTTTTAAATACGTTTATAATTTTATATGTGCCCTAATTTTTTATAAAAAAATAAAAAAATATGTGATTATAATAATATTTTGGCTGATGGCCTTTTTTTTTTTTTTTTGGCAACCCTATATGTGGCCCGCAAGATTATTTGGGTTGGCCATCCCTATATTATACTATAGTACTATACTCCGATCCAAATAAGGGCGCACCGGAGTATAGTATATTATATATTATCCTAAGATGTTTCAATTGCTTCAATAATGGGTAATAAGAAATAAACAAACGTAATAAAATAACTAATAAATAATATTACAACCAACTTTTTATTTTAGTATGTTAAATTTAAAATTGTCTATAATATGTAGAGAAATAGACAGATACAGTAGGTAGATCAAATATAATTGACTTAAATAATAATTCGAGTGTGTCATTTGAAACGAAAGAGATCACTAAAAAGTAAACAAAATAATTTCGGTATATATGGTTCATTAGCTAACTTAAAATTATTACTAAAAACGAAAATGTCATTATATGGGGGGGAAGGGGTGCAATGCAATGATTTGCTTTAGGCCTTAGGGGTACACCACCAATAACTACACTGCCTATTTCAGATTTTTAACATTGCAGATTATTAGATTTTTCAGCCTGCAATAAAATGAAAAAATATGAATTATTCCTTAAATTTCTTTACTTACAGTTGACAGTTAATGTGTTGGTCGTCAGATTTGTCGAGAGTAAATTTACATTTTACATGTTTTTTCTCATCCGATACAACGTAGTTATGCATTCGAATCAGCTTGAATTTTTTTTTAACAGTCGATTTCGCCTTTAGAGATGAACTATTTCTGTGAACACCACAAAATCCTATTATGATAAACTATTAGTTCTTATAGAGTTATAGATGTTAAAACTTAAAAGCTGCGGGGCCAAAAATAGTGCGCAGTAGCACACACACTATGTGCAATAGCAAAATATGAAATGTGCAGTAGCCAATTAAAAAGCATGCAGTACCTATACCTAACCTAGTTGTATTCAGATATGCACACTATACTAAGCAATGCTCGAATTGGGGGAGTGCGCAGGGAGACGGAGCTCCCCTACTATTTTTTTTTACTTGGCAGGTACAAACTAATGTCCAAAATAATTTTTATTAAAATGTGGATTTCAATTGATGTCAATACAACAAGTTTTACTATTTTTCATATCAAAATTATTTTTGATATTAGTTTATGAATTAATTATAATATCGGCCTGTGTTTTGACTATACAGTCAGTATATAGTTCATAGTCCATAGATCATAGATCATATACAAGTATATTATCTAAGCCAGAGATACTGATGTGTGCTAGTACTATCTTAAATCGTGTTCCGAATGAAAATATGTTATCAGTTTCAGTTATAGTTATCATTTAACGGTGTTTTTGAATTTTTAAACTTTTTTCTACTAATTATCAAAATATGTGGTCTCTTTTGAATTAAAAACAATAATTATTAATTTTTAATCTAATTAGAATATTGAATAAACAGGTAGATTATTATTAATTTTTTTTCTCCTATAACAATGTAAGATGTAGATATTGCTATCAAAATATATTATACCTATTTGGAATTCAAAATATGTTGCTGAAAAGTGGTATTTAAAATGCATGTAAGGCAGGAGCGTTGTGGCAGGGGCGATTTTACGGGGGGGGGGGGTTGATACCCCCTGAATGTTGGCAGCTGTAATTACAAGTCGGCAATTTTCAAAAATCAAAAAATCCAACTTTTTATTGTTTCTGAGCGGAGCTATTAATTGTACAGTGTGTGTTTTTTTTTTGTGTCTGTCATCACCTTTTAGGACAGTAAAAATGCTTAGATTTTCTTAAACAGTCCAATTTTTACTAATAAGAAAGTGAATCTAGTTGGTAGGTACTTTGGGGGGTCAAAAGTAAAAAATTCCAAATAGTTTTCAAAAGCGCCGGGAAAAACCAAAAAAAAAAATTAAGAAAAACCGGTAATTTTTACGCAAAACCGATTTTGGTTTTTGGTGTAACTCTAAAACGAATGAACATAGATTCATGACATTTTCATGTTTCACGTTTTCATAGTTGTTTAATGTTTACATAAGCATTTTTACAAGATAACATTTTCAAAAAATGTTGGTTATTTTTGAACTGTTTACGGATATTTTCAGTTTCAGTTTTTTTTTTCTATGAATGTCAATAAAATGTCATTTGTTGGGTAAAAAACCTTGATTTAATACAAGGATCCTATTATATTGGTTCACAGACAGATGAAAAATATTAAAAATGCATTGTCGCAATTTATTTATAAGCATTTAAACTTCAAATATTGACAAAATATGTAAAATTCACGAAAATGTGCAAATTATTTTGAGTTAGAAATTCATAAAAAAATATATTTTTAAATCTAAGATTTTAAAAAGTAATACAAGATTTTTCATAAGTTTTTCTACCTTAATCAAAAAAAAAATACCTACAAGCAAGTCAAATTAAATTTTTATAAGCGTTTGAAGTTCAAATTTTTACAACATTGGATTTTATTCACTCGATTTCTTATATGTAGCGATTTTCTTATTTTGTTGTAATTATAAAATGATTAACCATAGACACTTGAGGTTTATATCATGTTTATTTTGGCTATACTTGATAACATACTCAAAATATTTTGACTTGTTTGAGCTGTTTACGGACCATTTCAAAATTTAAATTTTAGTTTTTTTTCTATAAATATTAATACAATTTTATTTGTTTGGCCAAAAAGCTTCAAAATTTAATACAAGTTTCCTGATATATTGCTTAAATAGCAGTTGAAAATATTAAAAATACAAGGGTACCATTTTTTTTTTCATAAGCATTTAAAGTTCGATTTTTGACAACATTTATCAAATTTAAGATTTAAAAACGATTTTGTAGTTAAATATGTATAAATTAATATTCAACTTTTATAGCTATATAAGGATTGAAAAATTAAAACAAGGTTGCACGTAAGTTCTGTAACCAAAAAATCTCAAAAATATAAAAACACAGTTTTTTTAATAGTATTTTATGTTCAAATTTGTAGGGAATTACATATCAAATAACCAAGAATAACGGTTTTAGTTATTTTGTTGTAATTTTATAATATTACTAGATTCCGGTGTTTGTCATCCCGCCTACGGCGGAAAGACTGTGTGGGCGGTGGTGCATCTTTGTCGGCGATGCTGGGTTTTTTGATCCAGCCTGCGGCGGGAATGGGGGGTCGTCGGTTATTGTGTTTTGTCGTGTTGGCAGCACTGGTTAAGCGGTAATTTTTGAACTCGGAAGAGTGTCTAGTCGTAAGTCACGCGATTCAAGTCGATCGTACGACACAGCCAGCCAGGTAGGCAATCCGACTACGTCGGATCGCAGACCATGCACCGGTCGGGTATGTCCGGTTCTGGTGTGTGTGTGTTGAAATCGGAAATGTTGAAATCGAAAATTCGGGTTCTCTGAGTTTGAGTGTCTAGCTATCAGTCATCTCGGGTGAAAGTCGATTCCCGAGTGTCGGATGCAGTGGGGGTGTAAGTCGCTCGTATGCAAGTAGCTAGTAAGGTAGGCAATCCGACTACGTCGGATCGCAGACCATGCCCCGGGCGTGTATGTCCGGTTCTCGTATGTGTGTTGAAATCGGAAATTCGGGTTCTCTGAGTTTGAGTGTCTAGCTATCAGTCATCTCGGGTAAAAGTCGATTCCCGAGTGTCGGTTGCAGTGGGGGTGTAAGTCGCTCGTATGCAAGTAGCTATTTAGGTAGGCAATCCGACTACGTCGGATCGTAGACCATGTACCGGGCGTGTATGTCCGGTTATGGAGTGTGTGTGTGTTGAAATCGGAAATTCGGATTCTGAGTTTGAGTGTCTAGCTATCAGTCATCTCGGGTGAAAGTCGATTCCCGAGTGTCGGATGCAGTGGGGGTGTAAGTCGCTCGTATGCAAGTAGCTAGTAAGGTAGGCAATCCGACTACGTCGGATCGCAGACCATGCACCGGGCGTGTATGTCCGATTCTCGTATGTGTGTTGAAATCGGAAATTCGGGTTCTGAGTTTGAGTGTCTAGCTATCGCCTATCAGTCATCTCGGGTGAAAGTCGATTCCCGAACGGACAATCCGCCTACAGCGAAAAGTGCTCGAAACGGCCGTTCAAATCTGATATACCATGTATATTTATTTAATTATGAGAATTAAATCAAATTAACAAATAGATAATTATATTGGTGAATAACAAATTTTATTGAAATGTAATACTATCATATTAAACGTAGGTATGTATAAATAAATACACTATACAATTTTTTGGCACTTATCTTCGTAAGTACCTACTATCATAATATTTTGCTGTTATATTGTATGTCTGTATATAATATATGATGTACCTACCTACCAATTTATTAAATGTCATATGATGTTTTAAATTATTTAGTAATTATAATTGCATAATTATAATGGTGCATCATTGTGTTATGACTTATGTATTATGTGTATGAAAGTGTGTATGAAAAAATCGAACTTTTTGTCGCATATTTTCATTTCCGTATAAAGTAATAACAACACTGTCCGCTCCCCGATCTCCTCCGCGGAACTCGACTCGAGCGAAGTACTGACGACGGCGGCTTATAAATTTAGCGGGGAATGCCAATAACATCCAAACAGGCAGGGTAATACCTCTAAAACGGGCCAAGAAACGAATTTTAGAAAAAAACAGCAAAAAATGACGCGACGCATGTATTTATTGCTGTATATAGCGATACTTACACGGTACCTACTCCCTTTTCCGCGACGCCGCTCTTTCCCGGGACTCGTCTGTGAAAAAGTATGGCCGCGCACCGGCTATAAATTTAGCGGGGAACGCGAATAAGATTCAAACGGGGAGGGTAATACGACCAAAAGGAGCTAAAACTCAAATTTTTGAAAAAAAAAGAAAAAAAAAAGAAATCGAACTCTTCGTCGCATAATATATTCACGCCCATGTATAGTAATAAAGACACTGTCCGCTCTGCTAAATCATTTGACGGGGAACGCGAGTAAGTCTTCAACGGGGAGGTCCGAAGTCAGTAGAGGCGTTAGAACTCGAATTTTGAAAAAAATCGGAACATTTACGTTAAAAATGATAAGACGGAAGTGATAGCGAACGACGAAAAAAAAAATTAATTTATCACGGCCGCCGCAAATTATCGTATATTCCCGGGGGCCGGGGGGTTTGAACCCACGACCCTCGAGTCACCTGTTCTAACGCCTAACCTACCTAACTACCTACTGAGATGAAAACCTGAGTCAAATCTATGACTCTTAAGCCGCGTTGCCGTCCCCGCGAAAGGCGAACGCCGTTTAGAAGAGGTTCAAATGGAGTTTGAGCGGGCGATCCGACAGCGTCGGCGAGCGGACGACCGTCGCGAGATTCGCGAAGAAAATCGAACCTCGAGACGCATGTATTTAGGCCGTTCAAATATGAAAAAGTATACAGGAGGTAATAAAATTGTATTTGTTGATAATTATAGAGAACAGTTATCAGGTGTTTTATGTTAGGCTTCACTGTAATCAATGTAATCATTGTTATGTTTTCGCGGTTATAACAAATAAGTCGACAAAATCTAATTTTCTGATTGGATATTTTCTAAAATATACCTTCCATGTATATTTATTTAATTATGAGAATTAAGTCAAATTAACAAATAGATAATTATATTGGTGAATAACAAATTTTATTGAAATGTACTACTATCCTATTAAACGTAGGTATCTATAAATGAATACACTACACATACTCTCGTTTCCGACACACTACTCCACCCCGGGACTCGAATTTTCGAAAAAAACGGCAAATGAAGCAGTCATATTACAGTCGTACTATTTTTTAATATAGTATTTATAATCTGTAGCAGTATTTAACCAAATCGGAATCACGTAAAAACTGTAATATATCAAGTAGGTACTACACGTAGGTTAGTTATATTATAATGTATTATTAAAAGAAACATGTAAGTGCGTCGGTAAATGTTAATTATAATAATTTTTTTGCCCAATAAATATCGTCAAACGAATAATAATAATATATATAATATAATAATGCAAATTAAAAAAAAAAATTAACACTTTCGTTAAAAATGATAAATGTGACGAAAAAAAAAACGCAAAAAAAAGAAATTCGATTTAACACGGCCCCGCCGGCGTTCGAAACCACGACCGTCGAATCACCCGTTTTAACGCCTAACCTACCTAGCCACCTACCGAGATGAAATTAGGAGCCAAATCTATGACTCTTAAGGGCGTTTGAGCGGACCACCATGTCCGCCACCTTCGGACGTTCAAGACGCGAGATTTGCGAAAAAAATCGAACCTCGAGGCGCATGTATAATATGCCTGTATATAGCGATACCTACACGGTACCTACTCTCGTTTCTGACACACTACTCCATCCCGGGACACGAATTTTCGAAAAAAACGGCAAATATAGTCGTACTATTTTTTAATATAGTCTTTATAATCTGTAGCAGTATTTAACCAAATCGGAATCACGTAAAAACTGTAATATATCAAGTAGGTACTACACGTAGGTTAGTTATACGTTATTATAATGTGTTAATAAAAGAAACATGTAGGTGCGTCGGTAAAATCAAGTATTAATTAAATGTTAATTTTAATTATTTTTTTGCCCAATAAATATCGTCAAACGAATAATAATAATATATATAATAATATAATGCAAATTTAAAAAAAAAAATTAACACTTTCGTTAAAAATGATAAATGTGACGAAAAAAAAAAACGCAAAAATAAGAAATTCGATTTAGTACGGCTGCCGCAAATAACCGAAAATCCCGGACGGCGGTTCGAACCCACGACCCTCGGGTCACCTATCCTAACGCCTAACCAACCTAACCACCTACTCAGATGAAATTTCTAGGCAAATGTATGACTCTTAAGCCGCGTCGCCGTGCTCGCGGCGATAAAATAAAATTCTTATCACTTTCTTTATCAATAAAAACAATATTTAAGAAAATCCCAATAAATCCTATCAAAAACTCAAAACCCCGAGTTTCCCCTTGGCGAGGTGGGTGTCAGTACTCTCCCGGACCAAAATCCATCAAAAAAGCAAAATCCAAAAAGGGGGGGAGGAGGTGCCCCCGTCCCCTAAAGCGGAAAACGGTAGTATTCATAAAAAGAATGGGTTCCCCCTTGGTCCGAGGTGTTTAACTTGAATTCCGGCCGAGTTATACTCAACTCAAAATGTGGGGGGGGGTGGGGGCTTTGGTTCCCTAATGTTGAAAATTCATCTGGGGCCTAAAAAATTGAGATGCCCATTGGTACGGGGTCTCTAAGTCGAATACCGGCTAAGTTATACTTCGTCAAAAATAATTACTCGTTTAATGGGTCCCCCCACTCCGCCCGACGGTCGCGGGGTAATCGATTTATAAGACGTTATTATCACGTCAAAAAATTGAAAAACACGGGTTTTTTTTTAATAATAATAATAATGTTCGAAAATATTCGTTGATAAGGAAAAGGGAGGAGATAAGCGAGCGGAATTTATAGCGAACGCGCGGGAAGTATTGTGATTGGTCGTCATGGAAGAAACGCGGAGTGCCGTGAGCGCTCCCCGCGGATCTTATACGCGTTATTAGCGTTTTATTATATAAGATTTACACTTACCAGCTACCGTATTAAGAATAAGTAATAACATTTTAAATATAATATAATATATCCACACTGATAAACCATCACCGCTTAGAATCGTTTTTCGTATAGGTACAATGATAGTTGATACATACCTATTATTTTATCATTGAATTCAAATTTATCTAATACCATCCATTATACAGCAACACACTTGTAAGTTATACCTAACCTAATGGACAGGAGAGTGATACCCACATTTTTTTAAATTAAAACATTCAGTTTTAATTTCATCTTTGAAAGCAGAATATTTAGATACAGTATTCCGATACATAAAAGTCGAATTTGGAAGTTTAGGTTAGGTGAGACTAACCTAATTTTCTAACTTAACCTATTTTAATCATGTTCTAATAAATGTTCTGTACATGTATATGTATGAAGAAAATATGCATTTATGTTCTTAAAATTTCATTATATGTATTTTAAATAAAACTCCTAAAATATGATAAATAATTAATAGAAATAGTATTTTTTGATTCAGTAGACATATGAATCAAATTTTTTTCTAGGTCATCATTAAAATGAATAAATAGAAAAAAAAAATACACAATTTCATAACTATTTGATCCCTATAATTATTACGATAGGAAAATGTAATTATTATAACATTAAGTATACCGTCGGCAGATTTATCATTGAAAGTCGGAAATATTCACTGTAAGCCCCCCTAAAAATAAACTCTGGGATCGCCCCTGTGTGGGGGTGTGGGGGGAAGGCCCCCCACAGGTCTGTGTTGAGTAATTGCGTCCTTGGAACGCAGTTTTTATTTTTTAAATCGTTGGATTGAGCTCCTCTACTTAATTTTTCCCACTGGCACTTATACCTATCTAGATACATTTAATTTAATTTAATTAGTATTACTGACTACTGTATTATTAGTATTATCAATATGTAGGTACCTAATACCTATACTTATTACTTTCCTACTTTGCAATAACAATTTAATAAAATATCGTTTATTGATGAACATAAAATTATTATGTGAATATATTCATTATTTTATAAATGCATAGGTAGTTATTTATGAATAATTAGTAAATACTAAGTATCAATTATTAAAACTAAGTAAGTATATTATAACTATATATATTATGTTAATATAATGTGCGTATTGCGTCGTAAGCCAATCCAGCGTCACGTTAAAGTATTTAGTAAGCGACACACCTATGTTTACGGTACCTATATATTGGAATAGGGAACACATTGATTTCAGCCCTAAATAAATCTTAATTGTCTTATGATAAATGGTACCTATTTGTGATCTGCATCAAGTTTTAGTTCCATAGTAAATTATGATTATTTATTTTCAACAAAAATTAACAAAGTTATTTGAAAACTTATTGCTATACTTTAGGTAAGTACAACATATTTTGTATAATAATGGTTTTTATATGCTAATACATTTTGGAATTTAACCCCATCTAAATGAAAAAATTAAGTTCTGTATACACACAAGCTTGCGCTATACCTCCTATTACATATTATACCGGTATAATATAATATTGAATATGTATTGTGATATACTGCATTTTATTGTAGGCAATATGCCGGTTTAAAGTTTACAATGACATTTTAAAATTAATTGACTCTACGCGTATTCTCTATATGCAAGTAGGTAATAAATAGATGTACCTACCTATATAGTTCTAATTTGTATCATCTATTTTTATATTCAGTTATTAAGTTTTTGTATCCTATATTATAGTTATTATTTACTAAACTATTTAGCTAATATCGTTACTATTGCTTGAAGTTTGATAGCAACATTATTAGAGTTAATTACAAATAATAGGAATTTTTTTAAATTTATAATTTATATATTAATTAATTTCAAATTCACTTTGAGCTCTTCAAAAATCAAAATTGATAAATTTATTATAATATAAGGTACCTCAAGAGTTGTCCAAGTTGAACTTCATTATTGTTTTGCTGTTTAGTTGTAAGTTTTTTTGAAATCATCGAAGTATGACTAAAAAACATTTTGCTTTTTTTTTTATAGAACACAGTCAGAGGTCTAAATAAAAAAAACAATTGCTCTACTTATAATTTCTACACTTAAACTGTTACGATTTAGTTTGTTTTAGTAGTCTTGAAAAGTAAATAATATGACAGTTTCCTAATATGTTATATTTTTAATCAAGCAGGTACTAGGTACTACCTACACGGCTACACGTAAACGGTATTATAGTTTATGAATTATGATTTATGAGTATATGTCAAATGTCAATACAAAATATAATAACTGATATTTAATTTCAATAAGAATCTACACATTATTAACACAGTTGTAGACTAACCAACCCAAACTAAATTTTTTTTAACATTCCGATGATAGTAAAGAAAACATGATAACCAACTACATATTATTCTGATAGATAACATTATTTCTACAGATAGCTAAATGACAAAATATGTATATACTATATAGTAGCCAGTAGACATTACATTATAGGTATTATAGTATTATAATTAAACTGTAACATTTATAACTAGTAGGTACAATTTTTACGACTTATTCAGGGGCCCCATTTGTATCAATGTATGTTGACTTGCTAAGTCCACTTGTAACCTACTGTACAACAGAGCGACACCCACTTGCCCACTTTTTAGATTCTGAGTGGAACAATGAATTTATTGATTTTACAATGATGTGTGTTTTTTTTTTGTGTCTGTCATCACCTTTTAGGACAGTAAAAGTGCTTGGATTTTCTTCAAAAGTATCTTTTCTGATAGGAAAGTAAATCTAGTTGGTACTTTGAGGGGTCAAAAGTGAAATTTTTCCAGTAGTTTTCAATAGCACCTTGAAAAACAAAAGAAAAATTAAGGAAAAACGGGAATTTTTACGCAAAATCTGTTTTCGAGAAAATCGATTTTGGTTTTAGGTGTAAATTTAAAACAAATGACCGGAGATAAGTAAAATTTTCACTGGTTGTTTATATTTGCATTTTCTATACACGATAACATTTTCAAAATATTTTGATTTATTTTGAACTGTTTAGGGACATTTTCAGTTTCCAATTTTATTAGAATTTTTTTCTTAATATACAATGATATTATATCATTGAATTCAAATTTAATACTATCCATTATACTGCAGTTACCCACTTGTAACCTGCTGTACAGCAGAGCACCTTTTTCAAAAATATAATTCTATATAAAAAAAAATGATGATAGAAAAAAAATTAACCATTATACCTAATTAGTTTTAATGAAATTTTTATTTGTTAAAATGTTTTATTTTTCTTTATAAATATCACTTAGCTTAAAACTTTAGTATGTATAGGTAGGTACCCAAACTTACATATCCCCCATCAGAATCATTAGGTATGCTAAAGGGGAGTTTCAAACATATTATAACTATTATTATTTATAGGTATCTAATATTATTTGTTTAGCTAAATCAATTTTATATTATTAATAGTCTATGCGTAATTATTATTATTATTATTTTTTCTTTTTATTGTTCTCAATTAACATCAGCTAATGTAAAATAACTAATGTACAATTTACAATTACAATTTTTTTTTAAATTTTATTATACGGTTTAGTTTTGTGTAAGAATTTAAGGATTTGTGTGGTGGTGTCTGCATCTGGTCCGAGTGCTGCGTCTGTAATTATTATTGTCTGTTAGTATATTGCAATAGATGTTCGTCACAATACTTTAAGGAGTACCTACCTAATTTTATTATATTGTTAGTCACCGGAACAAATTTAACTGGAAAACTAAAATCAGTAAAATCTATTAAATTCATCTGGTCGTAGGTTTATAAAATATAATATTTAAATATGAAGAATAAATATCTCATGGAATTATTGAACTATTCCAAGTTCTAACTGCAGATAATATATAAACGATGACAGGTAGGAAAAAATAATTTTCAATATAGATCTCTCAATGGGCTCCAACTAAATATAATTTCGTATCAGATATCACCCTTGTCCCTTAGAATTGAAGTTTGGATCATTTTTTTACCATAAAACTTGTAAGCATACACAAAAAAACACACACCATTGTAAAATCAATATACATCCATCATCCATTGTTTCACTCAGAACCTAAAAGACTTAACCTAAAAGTATAAAATGACTAATGAGCACTGCAGTTCTACAGTGTATAATACGAACCGAAACACAAATCCTTGCTCAAGTATAATATTATATATCATTAATAATGGTGTTGGAAAAATAAACGGGCCCGAAATCCTAACGATTGTTGATTAGAACAATCGACTTCGCAACGACCATGCTCGCCTCGTATTGTGTACCCGTTGTCTGGGAAATGTTTGAATTTTTCGAGTAAACTGATTTTGAATTGAACTTCGAGTTCATTTGTAATTAAACGTCTGACCTGAAACAACCAAAAAGAAAAATGGCCACTAGTGACTTTGTTGATTGTTCGAGAAATCGCCATGATGAATGTAGTCGAACGCGTTGAAACATGGGTAATGCCAGTGGAAGACGAAGAACTAACGCTAGAAATTAAATACTTGGAGCAAAAACTAGATGACGACGAGGACGAAGACATTATACTAGGCGATATAATTTGGTTATTTAGTGAATATGATACTGTCGAATGCACGGTCGAGGTAGGCAGCGGAGAGGCTGCAGCAGTAGTCCCGACGCCATCCGAGAAGTTCGGACCAGACGAGCAGGGACACGGACTACAGCAGGCTGAAGACCAATGGCCAGTAAAACATCAAAAGATAGACACCATTCCATCTGTGGGAGTCGAAGAATGGGACACTACTATGCTGAACTGAGAGAACGGACCAGACCTGATGGTCCCGAGCAATAATCCACGTGGTAGGACAATAAGGCGGTTGTGCGCCGCCACGTGGAAAGGCGCGAAGGGCCTGCTCTGCGGTTGTTTCCGGAGGACGTGAAGCCAGCGGCATAGCAAACCCCCTCCCTCCCCAGATGAAGACGGCGGCGACGGGGGAGTGGTACGTGAAAGAGCACTTTACGGTGCCCTCGGCGGTAAGTCACGCTATACGTTTTCCGGCCACCCGCAGAGAGACGAGATCGTAGTTGCCAGCGTCGCGAGCTCGCGGTTGCCGACACGCGAGACCATCAAGACGACTCGGCAAGGGCGAGCTTCGGTCACATCAGGAGCCGATGGATGACGACGACGGCGGTGGCTAGCTGTACCGGAGTGGGCAACGATGATACCGCCCCGACGGTACCACTCGACGATGCAGGCAGAGTGCACGAAGGCGACTAGCAAAGGTGACGGCGGTGGAGACTGCAAAACACAAAGGGCGAACGGATACAGCTGCAGAGCTAGAAACATGGAAGTCAGCATCGCTGCGGACTCGTGAAAACGGATAACGTTTCAGGGTCCGGCGATGTGCGACTCCAGGACGGCCACCGGACGGTGACTCGGTCGAGTCAGGGCGAAAATCAAGTGGAGAGGATCAGGACCTTTGTGGTGTGCTTTGCTGTGAGGTCCGACGATCCTCTCCCTGCGTTTTCGCCCAGTGGCAATCGGTCGGGTCATGTCTCCGGTCGCCGGTCGCCAGCCGATTCCGTAGCACCGACGCAGCTGCCTCAGTCGTCTTCAGTACCTGCGCATCGTCGATGCGCACAAAATCGCGCACTAGCCGCTCGCCGTCAAATCGTCTCATCGCTCCCGTGGCCGTCGCGGTCGGGACTTCACCAGCCGTCGTGATGGTCGTCACCCGCGAGAAAACGCGCTGGCAACTGCACTCGTCCGCCTGCGGGATGTGCTGCGAAAACGTATATAGGTGACCAGTAGCCAGCTTATTGCTTTATGCACCTCGCCATCACGTACCACTCCCTCCTGCTTATTGTGTCTTGTCTGGTGTTTTTTTTTTCCCATTAGGCCACTTAGAGCCAATTATACATCAAAAATCATATAAAAATACAAAAAAAATTATAAGATATCAAAAAAAAAAATAATAATAATAATAAAATATATCAAATAAAAAAAAATAGGCCACTTTGAGCCGATTATATATTGAAAATCATAAAAAAATATAAGATATATCAAGTAAAAAAACAAAAAAAAAATAGGCCACTTTGAGCCGTTTATAATTAAAAAAAGGTGGGCAAGTGGGTGTCGCTCTGCTGTACAGTAGGTTACAAGTGGGTCATTGTATAATGGATGGTATTAAATTTGAATTCAATGATATAATATCATTGTATAAGAAAAACGATTCTGAGCGGAGACGGTATGTCCTTCTAGGTATAAGACATATTATATACATATCTATGATATTAAAAAAAATTGACCTATAATGAATTCCAAATTAATCATATCACAATATCCATTAGGTACTTATAACGCGTTATACACCAACAACAAACCCTGATACTATCATAGATATATATAGTAGATGACTTTAGAAATTTCAAGTACCCACGAATAATATTATACAATCACAACAAAATAACTAAAATCGTAATTCTTGGTTTAAATATGAAATTTTGTCTAAATTTGAAATTAAAATGTGTGTAAAAAATAAGTGTGTTTATATATTTTTTAGATTTTTTGGTTACAGTATGAATTATTTAAGAGAATCTTTGTTTTAAATTTTCAACTCTTAGTTATAAAAACTGAACATTTTATAATTTTTTAATTCCAACGATTGATAATTTTCGAGATTTTGATAAATTTTGTCAAAATTCCAACTTTAAATGCTTATAAAAAAAAATCGTGCCTATGTATTTTTAATATTTTTCAACTGATATTGTAACAATATATCAGGAGCCTTGTATTAAATTTTTACACTTTTTGGCCCAACAGATAAAACTTTATTGATATTTATAGAAAAAAAAACTAAAAAAAATTGAAAGCTGTAAATGTCCATAAACAGCTCAAAAAGAGTCAAAATATTTTCAAAATTGTATGGTGTATAGGAAATGCTAATATAAACATTCAGTGAAATTTTCATGTATCTACAGTTATTCGTTTTTGAATTACAACAAAATAAGGAAATCGCTACATGAGAAATCGAGTGAAAACCCAATGTTGTAAAAATTTGAATTTCAAACGCTCATAAAAATTTAATTTAACTGTCCGGTAGAGATTTTTTTATTGATAAAGGTAGATAATCTTATAAGGAATCTTGTGTTTCATTTTCAAATCTTAGATTTAAAAAGAAAAATTTTTACGAATTCTTAACTCAAAATAATTTGCTAATTTTCGTGATTTTTCCATATTTTGTCAATTTTTGAACTTTAAATGCTTATAAAAAAAATTGTGACTAAGGATTTTTAATATTTTGCATCTGCCTTTGAAACAACATATTAGGAGCCTTCTATTAAATTTTCAAGCTTTCGCAACCAACAAATAAAATTTTATAATTTATTAATTACGATGATTAATAATTTTCGAGATTTTGAAAAATTCTGTCAAAATTCGATGTTAAAACGCTTATAAAAAAAAATTGTGCCTATGTATTTTTAATATTTTTCAACTGATATTGTAACAATATATCAGGAGCCTTGTATTAAATTTTTACACTTTTTGGCCCAACAGATAAAACTTAATTGATATTTATAGAAAAAAAAAACTAAAAAATTGAAAACTGAAAATGTCCGTAAACGGCTCAAAAAGTGTCAAAATATTTTCAAAATTGTAGGGTGTGTAGGAAATGCTAATATAAACATTCAGTGAAATTTTCATGTATCTACAGTAATTCGTTTTTTAATTACAACAAAAAAAGGAAATTGCCACATGAGAAATCGAGTGAATATCCAATGTTGTAAAAATTTGAATTTCAAACGCTCATAAAAATTTAATTTGACTTTCCGGTAGAGATTTTTTTATTGATAAAGGTAGACAATCTTATGAGTAATCTTGTATTAGATTTTCAAATCTTAGATTTAAAAAGAAAAATTTTTACGAATTCTTAACTCAAAATAATTTGCTAATTTTCGTGATTTTTCCATATTTTGTCAATTTTTGAACTTTAAATGCTTATAAAAAAAAATTGTGACTAAGGATTTTTAATATTTTTCATCTGCCTTTGAAACAATATATTAGGAGCCTTCTATTAAATTTTCAAGCTTTCGCAACCAACAAATAAAATTTTATTGATATTTCTAGAAAAAAAAAAAAAAAAAACGAAAAATGAAAATGTCCCTAAACTGTTCAAAATAAATCAAAATATTTTGAAAATGTTATCGTGTATAGAAGATGCAAATATAAACAACCAGTGAAAATTTCATGTATCTACGGTCATTTGTTTTAAAGTTACACCAAAAACCAGAATCGATTTTTTGGAAAACCGATTTTGCGTAAAAATTCCCGTTTTTCGTTAATTTTTATGTTGTTTTTCCCGGCGCTCTTGAAAACTACTGGGAAATTTTGACCTCCCCAATGCACCAACGATATTCACTTTCCAATCGAACAAGATACTGAAGTCGAAAATCGAAGCATTATTTCGACTACTTATCGTGTACACAGACACAAAAAAAATAAAAAAATAAAAAAATAAAAAAATAAATATAAAAACACACATCATTGTAAAATCAATACATTCATCGTTTCACTCAGAATCTAAAACTAAAAAAATTGAAAACTGAAAATGTCCGTAAAGAGCTCAAAAAGAGTCAAAATATTTTCAAAATTGTATGGTGTATAGGAAATGCTAATATAAACATTCAGTGAAATTTTCATGTATCTACAGTTATTCGTTTTTGAATTACAACAAAATAAGGAAATCGCTACATGAGAAATCGAGTGAAAATCCAATGTTGTAAAAATTTGAATTTCAAACGCTCCAAGGTCTTTCATACAAGTAGTTCATACTTTTACCGAAAAATTACAGATCATTTTAGGAAATTCGGTATGCAAATACTGAAATACAATGTTTTTTTCAAAAATGAATTCATTATGGTAAGACATACCTATATGAAATTTAAGTCTTGCTTACTATAGTTGACAGTTTAACTTGATTAATATTTTTTTGAAAAAGTAATAGTAATAAGGGCAATGGTGTGAAGGTGTTTTCCGCAGAAAGGAAGCCTAAGCAAGATAAGCCTATGAGGCTGAATAAATACCTACATCAATGACATTGTAAATGATATATTATCATACACAGAATAGGTTCAAATATTTTGTTAAATGTTAATAGTGTCATTTAATTTTTAAATTTGGAATAGAATAAAGTTAAAATTCTGTAACTAAGGTGAAATGTAGTAGTGAAAAATTAGGAATTGGTGAAGGGGGTGTGGGGGGCTAAGCCCACCCTACGAGTCTGCGTTGAGTAATTTTGCTCTTGGAACGCAGTTTATAAATTATTGGATTGAGCTCCTCTACTTAATAATTCCCAATTCGAGCACTGGATATATCCCCATATCCCCCCCCCATAATTCCGCCACTGAACTAGACTAGTAGGTAGTTATTTACTAGTAGATAACATTGGACAGAACATAAGACTGTAAAATATTATGAATTAAGTATATAATATTCAGTGGTTGATTTAGGATTTTCCAATACAAGGGCCAAGGGTGGTAGATTAAAGATTAACCCCTAGCCAGTTAAAATATAAATCTGGCAAGTAGCAGATGGCTAAAGCAATCTATAGTCTATACTCTACAGTGTGGAGCTCGATCACTTTTAATTATAGCATTAGTTTTATAGTAGGTACGTATAGTTTATATCAATGTTATATGCTAAATATTAAATTAGCTATAGGTAATAGCCAATTATTAAATAGGTATCTAAGTATCTTAAATAGTGCGGGCTCGGCAAGTTTTTTTAATTTCTTTATTTCAAGATCGATGATCAGCTGCGCAACTTCTTCTTTATAGGTACCTATAAGGTATTTAATACAAAGACACGGACTAAGATATACAGGACTGGTAACGATAAGGCTGGAGGATGGTAGAGGGCTGGATACCAAATGTTTTCAATAGGTACATGTGGGACACCTAGCGCTATCTAGTAGGCTTATAGCTCATCTACCATTACTTCTCTATAAATACATTGGCACAGAAAAATAAATTACATTGGTCTCATTGCAAATTTTATATTCATTCCATTAGTAAATAGTAGAGTATTTAGACTTTAGAAATTTACTTACTACTTACTAGAGCGTCTAGATCAGGGGTCGGCAACTGTGATAAAATTGTATCAATTTCCACTGATGGAGCTCCAGCGATGATGGGAAAAGAAAAAGGATTGTTAAAAAGAATCCAGGATAATAATTCAGGGATATTAACTTATCAATGCATAATTCACCAAACATCACTTTGTAGTAAACTCAGTGCTACACTGAAAGACGTTATGGACGGTTTGATCAAGTTAATCAATTTTATCAGGTCGCGTTCTTCTCTTCAACACAGACAGTTCAAAGAGTTTCTGTGTCAATGTGATTCGGCTTATTCAGATTTACTACAACACAATCATGTTCGTTGGCTCAGTAAAGGTCGAGTAGTTGAACGTTTTTGGAACATTAAAGAAGAAGTAAAAACATTCCTAAAAAATGTAGATACTGAAGAAGCAAAGAAACATTCGGATTTCTTAGAAAACAATCGAAATATAGTTGCAATGGCTTTCTTAAATGACATTTTGAAGTATTTAAATACGCTTAATGTCGAATTACAAGGAGAAGGGAAATTAATATGTGATTTAATACAAAGTGTGTCTGCTTTCCGTCGCAAACTAAATATATTTAAAGGTGACATTGAACAAAAAAAATTCATTCACTTTCCCACAATATTTGAATGCAAAAATCATTCTGAAATTATAAACATCGAAACATTTTTAAATTTTTTGTCAGATCTTATGAAGGAATTCGATGCTAGATTCAAAGACTTTTCTGAAATAGGAAAACTATCACAATTCTTAAAAACCCCTTACGATGTTCTCCCAGACGGAGAATGGACTGATGTAGCTGAAAAATTATTTAATCTTTCAAAGTCAAAACTCCAAATGGAAATAATAGACCTACAGGAACATGTTTCCTTGAAGCAGTACAGAAGTGCGTCAACTGAAGAATTCTGGGCTAAAGATGCCATTGACAAGTATTCAAACTGTAAGCAACTGGCAATCAACTTGGCTACGATGTTTGGTTCGACATACATTTGTGAGGCATCGTTTTCAAAAATTAATTTTTTGAAAAACAATTATCGGACAAAATTAACAGACTCTCACCTTGAGGACACATTGCGTATAAGCTGTTCTCCACGAGTTCCCGATTTCAAAAAGCTGGCTAAGGAAAAGAAATGCAATTTTTCGCATTAAATAATTTACTGTAATAAATATATTTTTTTTCATACTTTTAATATTGTAATTTTTAATATAAATTAATTGTAATAACTGAATAATTATTTTTATTTTTATACTGCTATTTTTAATATATAAAGATTTGAAAAAGATTTTTTTCACTGGACCTCATTGATTTATTATTTTAATCTTTAGGACTCCAATAGAAATTACTTGCCGACCCCTGGTCTAGATCTACTGCTTGATTTATTTAAATAGTTACGACTATTTTCTATATTTGTGTTGAAATTATAAAATGCCTCGCCAGTGTTCAGTATTTTTATGCAGGTACCATTAAGGAACGGTCCAATGTTCAGTTGTTTAAAGTTCGAGAATCGTGGGAGGAAATTATTAATGAAGTAAATGGTAATCATAAACGTAAAGTGACATACGTCTGTATAGAACATTTTAGGAAAGAAGATTTGATTAACAGTTATAGTGGGTGCAATGACTTGGAAGTAAGAAAACATAATTATTTGTATTTAGCCATTTAGGTAGGTACTATAAGTATAAGTACCTACTTGGTGATTATAAATTATAAATTATAACTCAATATACAGTTTAAAAGGAATTTAATTGGGCTAAAAAAAGGTGCTTTTCCATCAGTATTTAATTCACCATTTGATATTCACAAAACAAATGATTTGCCTGCAGAACCTCGAGAATCTTGTACACCTGTTACTGAGTCATTTAGGAAATAATTGTTTGGTGAACCCAAGCCTAAGAGATTATGTCAAACACCAACATTAATAGTATGTTTGTGATTAATTGTCATAATAGACCATGTAGATTATTTAATTTAAAATTCGGAAAACCAAGGTCGAATTTATTGGTGTTGTCGTAAAAAAGGCGAGTGCTCTGCTCGGGCTATAACAAGTAATTCTGAAAAAAATATAATAGTCCATAAAGGCCCTGAAAATTCTATACATGACCACGCACCGAATTTAGAATAAGTTAATGCCTTAAAAGTTATGACAGGTATAAAAAGAAAAGCTAGTGAACATCCTGAAGCACCCCCAGCACAAATATTGAGAACATAATTGCAACAAATACCAGCTGGAATTTTAGCAGAACTTCCTGAGCGTCAAAATATCACGACAACGTGTAAAAAATATGCCGTCAAACCCTCGAAGTATGAACGAATTGCATGAATTACCAATTCAGTTTAAACTAACCATAACAGGAGAATAATTTTTATTATACGATTCATTTGAAGATATTGATTATCTGCAGTTAACATGTGGTAGAATAATAATTTTTGCAACAAAAGACAATTTGAGACTTTTAATGAATAGCCCAACCTGGTTTGTCGATGGAACATTTAAAGTTGTCCCAACAATATTTTTTCAGTTGTTTACCGTACTAGGACCCACCACACAGAAAACTAATGGAACTGATCAAGTTATTGGACTTCCGTTGGTGTACGCATTACTGGAGTCAAAAGAAGAAGCAGCGTATTCCAAAGTATATGAAGTTATACTTTCAGAGGCACACAAATTTGGAATAAATATTGGAAGACCACAATTTGTGATGACGGATTTTGAACAATCAATAATAAATGCAACGAAGAAAATTATTGGAGCTGAAATACATGCTTATTTATTTCATCTTTGTCAAAGTCTTTACGTCGTATCCAGGCAGAAGGATTACAAAGTCAGTATAATAATCAAGAAAACCGTAGCATAAAGATCCCGGCACAGATGACCGGTGCTTTAGCATTTATGCTGCCAGAAAAAGTAGTTGAAATGTTTGATGAATTACTAGAAAAAGTAAAAGATGACTATATGCAAATTGCAGAATATTTTGAGGTAATTTTTTATAAATTTATACATAACTTTATAATATAATAAGACAAATGCTTATATTTTATTTAATACAATATTTTTTAAATAAACATATAAATACTAAAATAATAAAATAATATAATATAAATATTTAATGTAGATAAATTACATTCGTGGGAGACAAGCTAAAGGTCGGAGAAAAGGAACTGAACCCAGATTCCCTCCAACATTGTGGAAACAGTACCATGCAGTACTACAACGATTGGAAAGAACTAATAATTTGTCAGAAGGCTGGCATAATGGGTTCCAAGTGGTTGTCGAACGACAACATCCAAGCGTCTATACATTTTTCACTAAACTTGGCAAAGGACAAGCCGACACTGAGTGCATGTTACGACAACTAAATCTGGGACAAAAATAAGAAAGGGTCGTAATATAGTACGACTAAAAGTAGAGGAACGAATACATAATATTGTTTCAAAGTATGACGAATTTGTTAATAACAATGATATTATTGCATATCTCACGGCCATTGGTCATAATTTAAAATTTTAATACAGTTTTGTTTCTTTATTATAAAATTAACAATTATTTGTATAATAATTAATAATTTAATAATTTTAACTACTTTTTTAATAATAGGTACATGCTTATACATTTTCAAATTAACAATAAATATTATCTTATATTTGGTAAGATCGTATAATGATAGATTTGATATTGTGAAAAATAACTATTGGGAAAAATGGTCGTGAAAAAGAACTTTTGGGAAAAAAAAATGTGAAAAACAGATTGGGAATAGTGTCAACTTACCGAAAATGTCATATTATGTATCTGCAGATAGCCATTTTTGAATAACAACAAAATTGAAAATATAAGAAAAACGCTACATGAGAAATCGAGTGAATATAATATATTGTGAAAATATGAACTTCAACCGGTCATGAAAAATTAACTTGGGTTAATTGTGCATTTTTTTTTTTAAAAGGTAGACAAACTAATAAGGTTTATGGACTTTTAATATTTTAAAAAAGTCATTAAAACAATTTTTTAGGAGTCTTGTGTTATATTTTCAAGTTTATATACCCAACAAATTTGAACCGCTATTTAGATAAATAAAAGTGTTAATCAATGACGGTTTAAACATCTCTATTAGTTTTGAAGTTGGATCTTAAATCCTTCAATCCAAAAATGTAACAAATTAAATTTGTAGTAAAAAAGCCTTCAACAGGTATGTCGCCCACACCTATGTAAGTAAAAAGTAACATTTTCCGAATTTTTTTTGCATCAACGTTAAAACCGCTATTTAAATATATAGTTGCGCCCTTTTCCAAGAGAAAAAATAAGCACCTTCTACAAATTAATCTAAGTAACAGAAACGTCGTTTTAAAACCGTTTTCAACCCGTTGCCCCACTCTAATTAAAATATTTGAAATTTTTTTTTGCCAAAAGTGTTCCTCAATGACGGTTTAAACTATCTGTATTAGTTTTGAAGTTGGATCTTAAATCCTTCAATCAAAAAATATAACAAATTAAATTTGTAGTAAAAAAGCCTTCAACAGGTATGTCGCCCACACCTATGTAAATAAAAAGTAACATTTTCCGAATTTTTTTCGCATCAACGTTAAAACCGCTATTTAAATATATAGTTGCGCCCTTTTCCAAGAGAAAAAATAAGCACCTTCTACAAATTAATCTAAGTAACAGAAACGTCGTTTTAAAACCGTTTTCAACCCGTTGTCCCACTATAATTAAAATATTTGAAATTTTTTTTTGCCAAAAGTGTCCCTCAATGACGGTTTATACAATCTGTATTAGTTTTGAAGTCGGATCTTAAATCCTTCAATCAAAAAATATAACAAATTAAATTTGTAGTAAAAAAGCCTTCAACAGGTATGTCGCCCACACCTATGTAAGTAAAAAGTAACATTTTCCGAATTTTTTTTGCATCAACGTTTAGAGGGCAATTTAAATATATAGTTGCGCCCATTTGCAAGAGAAAAAATAAGCACCTTCTACAAAATAATCTAAGTAACAGAAACGTCGTTTTAAAATCGTTTTCAACCCGTTGTCCCACTATAATTAAAATATTTGAAATTTTTTTTTGCCAAAAGTGTCCCTCAATGACGGTTTATACAATCTGTATTAGTTTTGAAGTCGGATCTTAAATCCTTCAATCAAAAAATATAACAAATTAAATTTGTAGTAAAAAAGCCTTCAACAGGTATGTCGCCCACACCTATGTAAGTAAAAAGTAACATTTTCCGAATTTTTTTTGCATCAACGTTTAGAGGGCAATTTAAATATATAGTTGCGCCCATTTGCAAGAGAAAAAATAAGCACCTTCTACAAAATAATCTAAGTAACAGAAACGTCGTTTTAAAATCGTTTTCAACCCGTTGCCCCACTATAATTAAAATATTTGAAATTTTTTTTTGCCAAAAGTGTCCCTCAATGACGGATTATACAATCTGTATTAGTTTTGAAGTCGGATCTTAAATCCTTCAATCAAAAAATATAACAAATTAAATTTGTAGTAAAAAAGCCTTCAACAGGTATGTCGCCCACACCTATGTAAGTAAAAAGTAACATTTTCCGAATTTTTTTTGCATCAACGTTTAGAGGGCAATTTAAATATATAGTTGCGCCCATTTGCAAGAGAAAAAATAAGCACCTTCTACAAAATAATCTAAGTAACAGAAACGTCGTTTTCAAATCGTTTTCAACCCGTTGCCCCACTATAATTAAAATATTTGAAATTTTTTTTTGCCAAAAGTGTCCCTCAATGACGGTTTAAACTATCTGTATTAGTTTTGAAGTCGGATCTTAAATCCTTCAATCATAAAATAGAACAAATTAAATTTGTAGTAAAAAAGCCTTCAACAGGTATGTCGCCCACACCTATATGTAAGTAAAAAGTAATATTTTCCGAATTTTTTTAGCATCAACGTTTAGAGGGCTATTTCAATATATAGTTGCGCCCATTTGCAAGAGAAAAAATAAGCACCTTCTACAAAATAATCTATGTAACAGAAACGTCGTTTTAAAACCGTTTTAAACCCGTTGCCCCACTATAATTAAAATATTTGAAATTTTTTTTTGCCAAAAGTGTCCCTCAATGACGGTTTAAACTATCTGTATTAGTTTTGAAGTCGGATCTTAAATCCTGCAATCAAAAAATAGAACAAATTAAATTTGTAGTAAAAAAGGCTTCAACAGGTATGTCGCCCACACCTATGTAAGTAAAAAGTAACATTTTCCGAATTTTTTTTGCATCAACGTTATAACCGCTATTTAAATATATAGTTGCGCCCATTTGCAAGAGAACAAATAAGCACCTTCTACAAAATAATCTATGTAACAGAAACGTCGTTTTAAAACCGTTTTCAACCCGTTGCCCCACTATAATTAAAATATTTGAAATTTTTTTTTGCCAAAAGTGTCCCTCAATGACGGTTTAAACTATCTGTATTAGTTTTGAAGTCGGATCTTAAATCCTGCAATCAAAAAATAGAACAAATTAAATTTGTAGTAAAAAAGGCTTCAACAGGTATGTCGCCCACACCTATGTAAGTAAAAAGTAACATTTTCCGAATTTTTTTTGCATCAACGTTATAACCGCTATTTAAATATATAGTTGCGCCCATTTGCAAGAGAAAAAATAAGCACCTTCTACAAAATAATCTATGTAACAGAAACGTCGTTTTAAAACCGTTTTCAACCCGTTGCCCCACTATAATTAAAATATTTGAAATTTTTTTTTGCCAAAAGTGTCCCTCAATGACGGTTTAAACTATCTGTATTAGTTTTGAAGTTGGATCTTAAATCCTTCAATCCAAAAATATAACAAATTAAATTTGTAGTAAAAAAGCCTTCAACAGGTATGTCGCCCACACCTATGTAAGTAAAAAGTAACATTTTCCGAATTTTTCTTGCATCAACGTTAAAACCGCTATTTAAATATATAGTTGCGCCCTTTTCCAAGAGAAAAAATAAGCACCTTCTACAAATTAATCTAAGTAACAGAAACGTCGTTTTAAAACCGTTTTCAACCCGTTGTCCCACTATAATTAAAATATTTGAAATTTTTTTTTGCCAAAAGTGTCCCTCAATGACGGTTTATACTATCTGTATTAGTTTTGAAGTCGGATCTTAAATCCTTCAATCAAAAAATATAACAAATTAAATTTGTAGTAAAAAAGCCTTCAACAGGTATGTCGCCCACACCTATGTAAGTAAAAAGTAACATTTTCCGAATTTTTTTTGCATCAACGTTTAGAGGGCAATTTAAATATATAGTTGCGCCCATTTGCAAGAGAAAAAATAAGCACCTTCTACAAAATAATCTATGTAACAGAAACGTCGTTTTAAAACCGTTTTCAACCCGTTGCCCCACTCTAATTAAAATATTTGAAATTTTTTTTTGTCAAAAGTGTTCCTCAATGACGGTTTAAACTATCTGTATTAGTTTTGAAGTCGGATCTTAAATCCTGCAATCAAAAAATAGAACAAATTAAATTTGTAGTAAAAAAGCCTTCAACAGGTATGTCGCCCACACCTATTTAAGTAAAAAGTAACATTTTCCGAATTTTTTTTGCATCAACGTTATAACCGCTATTTAAATATATAGTTGCGCCCATTTGCAAGAGAACAAATAAGCACCTTCTACAAAATAATCTAAGTAACAGAAACGTCGTTTTAAAATCGTTTTCAACCCGTTGCCCCACTATAATTAAAATATTTGAAATTTTTTTTGCCAAAAGTGTCCCTCAATGACGGTTTAAACTATCTGTATTAGTTTTGAAGTCGGATCTTAAATCCTGCAATCAAAAAATATAACAAATTAAATTTGTAGTAAAAAAGCCTTCAACAGGTATGTCGCCCACACCTATGTAAGTAAAAAGTAACATTTTCCGAATTTTTTTTGCATCAACGTTTATAGGGCTATTTAAATATATAGTTGCGCCCTTTTCCAAGAGAAAAAATAAGCACCTTCTACAAATTAATCTAAGTAACAGAAACGTCGTTTTAAAACCGTTTTCAACCCGTTGTCCCACTATAATTAAAATATTTGAAATTTTTTTTTGCCAAAAGTGTCCCTCAATGACGGTTTATACTATCTGTATTAGTTTTGAAGTCGGATCTTAAATCCTTCAATCAAAAAATATAACAAATTAAATTTGTAGTAAAAAAGCCTTCAACAGGTATGTCGCCCACACCTATGTAAGTAAAAAGTAACATTTTCCGAATTTTTTTTGCATCAACGTTTAGAGGGCAATTTAAATATATAGTTGCGCCCATTTGCAAGAGAAAAAATAAGCACCTTCTACAAAATAATCTATGTAACAGAAACGTCGTTTTAAAACCGTTTTCAACCCGTTGCCCCACTCTAATTAAAATATTTGAAATTTTTTTTTGTCAAAAGTGTTCCTCAATGACGGTTTAAACTATCTGTATTAGTTTTGAAGTCGGATCTTAAATCCTGCAATCAAAAAATAGAACAAATTAAATTTGTAGTAAAAAAGGCTTCAACAGGTATGTCGCCCACACCTATTTAAGTAAAAAGTAACATTTTCCGAATTTTTTTGCATCAACGTTATAACCGCTATTTAAATATATAGTTGCGCCCATTTGCAAGAGAACAAATAAGCACCTTCTACAAAATAATCTAAGTAACAGAAACGTCGTTTTAAAATCGTTTTCAACCCGTTGCCCCACTATAATTAAAATATTTGAAATTTTTTTTTGCCAAAAGTGTCCCTCAATGACGGTTTAAACTATCTGTATTAGTTTTGAAGTCGGATCTTAAATCCTTCAATCAAAAAATATAACAAATTAAATTTGTAGTAAAAAAGCCTTCAACAGGTATGTCGCCCACACCTATGTAAGTAAAAAGTAACATTTTCCGAATTTTTTTTGCATCAACGTTTAGAGGGCAATTTAAATATATAGTTGCGCCCATTTGCAAAAGAAAAAATAAGCACCTTCTACAAAATAATCTATGTAACAGAAACGTCGTTTTAAAATCGTTTTCAACCCGTTGCCCCACTATAATTAAAATATTTGAAATTTTTTTTTGCCAAAAGTGTCCCTCAATGACGGTTTAAACTATCTGTATTAGTTTTGAAGTCGGATCTTAAATCCTTCAATCAAAAAATATAACAAATTAAATTTGTAGTAAAAAAGCCTTCAACAGGTATGTCGCCCACACCTATGTAAGTAAAAAGTAACATTTTCCGAATTTTTTTTGCATCAACGTTATAACCGCTATTTAAATATATAGTTGCGCCCATTTGCAAGAGAACAAATAAGCACCTTCTACAAAATAATCTAAGTAACAGAAACGTCGTTTTAAAATCGTTTTCAACCCGTTGCCCCACTATAATTAAAATATTTCAAATTTTTTTTTGCCAAAAGTGTCCCTCAATGACGGTTTAAACTATCTGTATTAGTTTTGAAGTTGGATCTTAAATCCTTCAATCCAAAAATATAACAAATTAAATTTGTAGTAAAAAAGCCTTCAACAGGTATGTCGCCCACACCTATGTAAGTAAAAAGTAACATTTTCCGAATTTTTTTTGCATCAAGGTTTATAGGGCTATTTAAATATATAGTTGCGCCCTTTTCCAAGAGAAAAAATAAGCACCTTCTACAAATTAATCTAAGTAACAGAAACGTCGTTTTAAAACCGTTTTCAACCCGTTGTCCCACTATAATTAAAATATTTGAAATTTTTTTTTGCCAAAAGTGTCCCTCAATGACGGTTTATACTATCTGTATTAATTTTGAAGTCGGATCTTAAATCCTTCAATCAAAAAATATAACAAATTAAATTTGTAGTAAAAAAGCCTTCAACAGGTATGTCGCCCACACCTATGTAAGTAAAAAGTAACATTTTCCGAATTTTTTTTGCATCAACGTTAAAACCGCTATTTAAATATATAGTTGCGCCCTTTTCCAAGAGAAAAAATAAGCACCTTCTACAAATTAATCTAAGTAACAGAAACGTCGTTTTAAAACCGTTTTCAACCCGTTGTCCCACTATAATTAAAATATTTGAAATTTTTTTTTGCCAAAGTGTCCCTCAATGACGGTTTAAACTATCTGTATTAGTTTTGAAGTTGGATCTTAAATCCTTCACTCCAAAAATATAACAAATTAAATTTGTAGTAAAAAAGCCTTCAACAGGTATGTCGCCAACACCTATTTAAGTAAAAAGTAACATTTTCCGAATTTTTTTTGCATCAACGTTTAGACGGCTATTTAAATATATAGTTGCACCCATTTGCAAGAGAAAAAATAAGCTCCTTCTACCGAATATTCTAAGTAACAGAAACGTCGTTTTAAAACCGTTTTCAACCCGTTGCCCCACTATAATTAAAATATTTGAAATTTTTTTTTGCCAAAAGTGTCCCTCAATGACGGTTTAAACTATCTGTATTAGTTTTGAAGTCGGATCTTAAATCCTGCAATCAAAAAATAGAACAAATTAAATTTGTAGTAAAAAAGGCTTCAACAGGTATGTCGCCCACACCTATGTAAGTAAAAAGTAACATTTTCCGAATTTTTTTTGCATCAACGTTTAGAGGGCAATTTAAATATATAGTTGCGCCCATTTGCAAAAGAAAAAATAAGCACCTTCTACAAAATAATCTATGTAACAGAAACGTCGTTTTAAAATCGTTTTCAACCCGTTGCCCCACTATAATTAAAATATTTGAAATTTTTTTTTGCCAAAAGTGTCCCTCAATGACGGTTTAAACTATCTGTATTAGTTTTGAAGTCGGATCTTAAATCCTTCAATCAAAAAATATAACAAATTAAATTTGTAGTAAAAAAGCCTTCAACAGGTATGTCGCCCACACCTATGTAAGTAAAAAGTAACATTTTCCGAATTTTTTTTGCATCAACGTTTAGAGGGCAATTTAAATATATAGTTGCGCCCATTTGCAAAAGAAAAAATAAGCACCTTCTACAAAATAATCTATGTAACAGAAACGTCGTTTTAAAATCGTTTTCAACCCGTTGCCCCACTATAATTAAAATATTTGAAATTTTTTTTTGCCAAAAGTGTCCCTCAATGACGGTTTAAACTATCTGTATTAGTTTTGAAGTCGGATCTTAAATCCTTCAATCAAAAAATATAACAAATTAAATTTGTAGTAAAAAAGCCTTCAACAGGTATGTCGCCCACACCTATGTAAGTAAAAAGTAACATTTTCCGAATTTTTTTTGCATCAACGTTATAACCGCTATTTAAATATATAGTTGCGCCCATTTGCAAGAGAACAAATAAGCACCTTCTACAAAATAATCTAAGTAACAGAAACGTCGTTTTAAAATCGTTTTCAACCCGTTGCCCCACTATAATTAAAATATTTCAAATTTTTTTTTGCCAAAAGTGTCCCTCAATGACGGTTTAAACTATCTGTATTAGTTTTGAAGTTGGATCTTAAATCCTTCAATCCAAAAATATAACAAATTAAATTTGTAGTAAAAAAGCCTTCAACAGGTATGTCGCCCACACCTATGTAAGTAAAAAGTAACATTTTCCGAATTTTTTTTGCATCAACGTTTATAGGGCTATTTAAATATATAGTTGCGCCCTTTTCCAAGAGAAAAAATAAGCACCTTCTACAAATTAATCTAAGTAACAGAAACGTCGTTTTTAAAACCGTTTTCAACCCGTTGTCCCACTATAATTAAAATATTTGAAATTTTTTTTTGCCAAAAGTGTCCCTCAATGACGGTTTATACTATCTGTATTAGTTTTGAAGTCGGATCTTAAATCCTTCAATCAAAAAATATAACAAATTAAATTTGTAGTAAAAAAGCCTTCAACAGGTATGTCGCCCACACCTATGTAAGTAAAAAGTAACATTTTCCAAATTTTTTTTGCATCAACGTTAAAACCGCTATTTAAATATATAGTTGCGCCCTTTTCCAAGAGAAAAAATAAGCACCTTCTACAAATTAATCTAAGTAACAGAAACGTCGTTTTAAAACCGTTTTCAACCCGTTGTCCCACTATAATTAAAATATTTGAAATTTTTTTTTGCCAAAAGTGTCCCTCAATGACGGTTTAAACTATCTGTATTAGTTTTGAAGTTGGATCTTAAATCCTTCACTCCAAAAATATAACAAATTAAATTTGTAGTAAAAAAGCCTTCAACAGGTATGTCGCCAACACCTATTTAAGTAAAAAGTAACATTTTCCGAATTTTTTTTGCATCAACGTTTAGACGGCTATTTAAATATATAGTTGCACCCATTTGCAAGAGAAAAAATAAGCTCCTTCTACCGAATATTCTAAGTAACAGAAACGTCGTTTTAAAACCGTTTTCAACCCGTTGCCCCACTATAATTAAAATATTTGAAATTTTTTTTTGCCAAAAGTGTCCCTCAATGACGGTTTAAACTATCTGTATTAGTTTTGAAGTCGGATCTTAAATCCTGCAATCAAAAAATAGAACAAATTAAATTTGTAGTAAAAAAGGCTTCAACAGGTATGTCGCCCACACCTATGTAAGTAAAAAGTAACATTTTCCGAATTTTTTTTGCATCAACGTTTAGAGGGCAATTTAAATATATAGTTGCGCCCATTTGCAAAAGAAAAAATAAGCACCTTCTACAAAATAATCTATGTAACAGAAACGTCGTTTTAAAATCGTTTTCAACCCGTTGCCCCACTATAATTAAAATATTTGAAATTTTTTTTTGCCAAAAGTGTCCCTCAATGACGGTTTAAACTATCTGTATTAGTTTTGAAGTCGGATCTTAAATCCTGCAATCAAAAAATAGAACAAATTAAATTTGTAGTAAAAAAGGCTTCAACAGGTATGTCGCCCACACCTATGTTAGTAAAAAGTAACATTTTCCGAATTTTTTTTGCATCAACGCTATAACCGCTATTTAAATATATAGTTGCGCCCATTTGCAAGAGAACAAATAAGCACCTTTTACAAAATAATCTAAGTAACAGAAACGTCGTTTTAAAATCGTTTTCAACCCGTTGCCCCACTATAATTAAAATATTTCAAATTTTTTTTTGCCAAAAGTGTCCCTCAATGACGGTTTAAACTATCTGTATTAGTTTTGAAGTTGGATCTTAAATCCTTCAATCCAAAAATATAACAAATTAAATTTGTAGTAAAAAAGCCTTCAACAGGTATGTCGCCCACACCTATGTAAGTAAAAAGTAACATTTTCCGAATTTTTTTGCATCAACGTTTATAGGGCTATTTAAATATATAGTTGCGCCCTTTTCCAAGAGAAAAAATAAGCACCTTCTACAAATTAATCTAAGTAACAGAAACGTCGTTTTAAAACCGTTTTCAACCCGTTGTCCCACTATAATTAAAATATTTGAAATTTTTTTTTGCCAAAAGTGTCCCTCAATGACGGTTTATACTATCTGTATTAGTTTTGAAGTCGGATCTTAAATCCTTCAATCAAAAAATATAACAAATTAAATTTGTAGTAAAAAAGCCTTCAACAGGTATGTCGCCCACACCTATGTAAGTAAAAAGTAACATTTTCCGAATTTTTTTTGCATCAACGTTAAAACCGCTATTTAAATATATAGTTGCGCCCTTTTCCAAGAGAAAAAATAAGCACCTTCTACAAATTAATCTAAGTAACAGAAACGTCGTTTTAAAACCGTTTTCAACCCGTTGTCCCACTATAATTAAAATATTTGAAATTTTTTTTTGCCAAAAGTGTCCCTCAATGACGGTTTAAACTATCTGTATTAGTTTTGAAGTTGGATCTTAAATCCTTCACTCCAAAAATATAACAAATTAAATTTGTAGTAAAAAAGCCTTCAACAGGTATGTCGCCAACACCTATTTAAGTAAAAAGTAACATTTTCCGAATTTTTTTTGCATCAACGTTTAGACGGCTATTTAAATATATAGTTGCACCCATTTGCAAGAGAAAAAATAAGCTCCTTCTACCGAATATTCTAAGTAACAGAAACGTCGTTTTAAAACCGTTTTCAACCCGTTGCCCCACTATAATTAAAATATTTGAAATTTTTTTTTGCCAAAAGTGTCCCTCAATGACGGTTTAAACTATCTGTATTAGTTTTGAAGTCGGATCTTAAATCCTGCAATCAAAAAATAGAACAAATTAAATTTGTAGTAAAAAAGGCTTCAACAGGTATGTCGCCCACACCTGCAGTTTCGAATCACGCAAGGTGTCAGATAACATTCGAGACGGGACCAGCGAGCCTCGAATGGCATAAATACAGGCCGCTGGCCGCCGTACACACACAGTTCTCCAGCTGAGAGAAGCGAGAATAGCAAGCCGGACGGTATTTGTTACCGCCGAGAACGGATGCTAATTTCGAAACTCTATTACAGCAATTCCTGCCCACTAGACTCAATGAGCCGGACGGTCTTTTTTGACCGCCGATAACGGACATTGTACAGTCTTTCCCGGCACTCCCTACGCTACCGACCATCACGTGTCGAGAACGCCGAGCCGTCGCCGCCGTCGTCCGATCAGTTGTTCGTCGCCGCCCGTCAGAGAAGGTCAACCGACTCCTGTGCCGCCTTCCGACCACTGTGCTGTACCCGTAACTCGTCGCCACCGTCTATTTGAGAACGCCGAGCCGAAGCTGCCGCCGTCCAAACCACGTGTCTGCCGACCTGTACGAAGCTGTGAACGTCGAGCCGTAGCTGCCGCCGTCCAACCATCTACTCACCGTCTGTCGAGAACGTCGAGCCATAGCCGCCGCTGTCCGGTCATTGACCTACCTCTTGCCGGTAGAGTTGAATTTGTCCTACACACCACCAGTCGAAAAAACCAACATACCGCCACGCAGAGCTGAGTCACTGTTGTTTACCGAGAGTCGAGCCGTTCACGCCGGTAATAATCAATTATTACCGTGCCGCCGTGATCGCGCCACTGTACGTGGATGCTCATTGCCACCATCGTCCCGCCACATACCATTCTACGAACCGTGAGTTAAATGTTCATGCTGTTCCCCCCCAATATTTTATGTAAATCCCGTAATTAAAATATTTTTTATGTACACTCGCAAGAGTATAATATATAATAATTCAAAAGAAATACTGTATTACACATCACCAAATTGTATCTGTATAACGAATTATTACGTATGTGAAATAAACGTGAAATAATAAATTGAATAAATACCAACACGTTATTTTCCTTACAACAGGTATGTCGCCCACACCTATGTAATTAAAAAGTACCATTTTCCGAATTTTTTTTGCATCAACGTTATAACCGCTATTTAAATATATAGTTGCACCCATTTGCAAGAGAAAAAATAAGCTCCGTCTATCGAATAATCTTAGTAACAGAAACGTCGTTTTAAAACACTTTTCAACCCGTTGTCCTACAATATTTAAGATATTTGAAAGTTTTTTTTTGCCAAAAGTATTCCTCAATGACGGTTTAAACTATCTGTATTAGTTTTGAAGTTGGATCTTAAATCCTTCAACCAAAAAATATAGCAAATTAAATTTGTAGTAAAAAAGCCTTCAACAGTGTAATGAGACAAAACGGTGTGGCCATTAACGTGGCGCACTCTCGTTGTGATCATTACCCACGGTCAAACATCGCCCGCCGCGTAGAAACATCGACCGCCCAACCGCAAACCGCAAACCACAGATAGCGCTCCGCCGCGCAATGATTAAACAACGCATGCCGCCCACGGAAAACCTGAGTTTTCCGTGGGAACCAATAGAGCTATCAAAACGTTACGAACATATTCAAAATCAGCGTTATTTTCACCATAATCTGGTAATCTCCAAACACTCTGAACAATAACCTGCAGTTTCGAATCACGCAAGGTGTCAGATAACATTCGAGACGGGACCAGCGAGCCTCGAATGGCATAAATACAGGCCGCTGGCCGCCGTACACACACAGTTCTCCAGCTGAGAGAAGCGAGAATAGCAAGCCGGACGGTATTTGTTACCGCCGAGAACGGATGCTAATTTCGAAACTCTATTACAGCAATTCCTGCCCACTAGACTCAATGAGCCGGACGGTCTTTTTTGACCGCCGATAACGGACATTGTACAGTCTTTCCCGGCACTCCCTACGCTACCGACCAACACGTGTCGAGAACGCCGAGCCGTCGCCGCCGTCGTCCGATCAGTTGTTCGTCGCCGCCCGTCAGAGAAGGTCAACCGACTCCTGTGCCGCTTTCCGACCACTGTGCTGTACCCGTAACTCGTCGCCACCGTCTATTTGAGAACGCCGAGCCGAAGCTGCCGCCGTCCAAACCACGTGTCTGCCGACCTGTACGAAGTTGTGAACGCCGAGCCGTAGCTGCCGCCGTCCAACCATCTACTCACTGTCTGTCGAGAACGTCGAGCCATAGCCGTCGCTGTCCGGTCATTGACCTACCTCTTGCCGGTAGAGTTGAATTTGTTCAACACACCACCAGTCGAAAAAACCAACATACCGCCACGCAGAGCTGAGTCACTGTTGTTTACCGAGAGTCGAGCCGTTCACGCCGGTAATAATCCATTATTACCGTGCCGCCGTGATCGCGCCACTGTACGTGGATGCTCATTGCCACCATCGTCCCGCCACATACCATTCTACAAACCGTGAGTTAAATATTCATGCTGTTCCCCCCCAATATTTTATGTAAATCCCGTAATTAAAATATTTTTTATGTACACTCGCAAGAGTATAATATATAATAATTCAAAAGAAATACTGTATTACACATCACCAAATTGTATCTGTATAACGAATTATTACGTATGTGAAATAAACGTGAAATAATAAATTGAATAAATACCAACACGTTATTTTCCTTACATTTGGCGCCCAACTGCAGTGCTCGAGTAAGAAAATAATTCTACATCGACCCACGAGATTTAAAAAAGAAGACAATTTTGTTGAAGAAAAACTACATCGTGAACATGGCTCCAAAGAAGAATGTCACAGAAGAAGCATTTAACGCGTTCAGGGAGGAAGTAGAACGAAACAGTCAATATTTAGTAAATCAATTGTTACAGAAAATTGAAAGCCTCAAAGAAGACTACGTCAGTAAAATAGAAAACATTGAAGAAAATTGGGCAAGAAAATTAGTAGAAATTGAACAAAAATATGAACTTCGGGAACAACGAGCATCACCACCACCAGCGCATAACTGTATAAATAATAATAATTTGCATCACACAGATATTGCACGACCTACATTTTTTGGAAACGGACGAGACATACATCCACGAGATTTCTTAAGTCGACTCGAGGAATATTTCGCCATTAAACAAACGTACGTGGGAGAAAAAATCATTGTCGTGGGAGATTGCCTAAAATCGAACGCGTATAGTTGGTTTTCAACGGTGCGTTTTCAATTATGCAATTATGAAGACTTCAAGAGAGCATTTATCGATGAGTATTGGTCCAGGGAAATTCAAATTCAAGTCTGGAGCCAATGCTTAAATGTGAGTCAGGTAACAGCAAATTACCGAGAACATTTTGCGACCTGGGCCACAAAATTGCGACACCTGGAGGTACCAAGACTATCAGAACCAGAAATCGTAAAACACATTGCCAAACATTATCCTGGGTACTTAAGAGCAATACTTGTATCACTACCTGAGAGGACAATAGTAGCTGCCATGAAAATTCTGGGAGAAGAAGAAAACACAAACAAAAAACCAGAACAGACAGCAACGGACCGCAATAACAATCAACAAAAAAGCAATAATTGGAACAATCAACGGAATAATGGATGGAACAGTTTTCAGCCGCGAAACAATCGATGGAACAACAACCAACCATACCGGCCAAACGATAACAACAAAGGTGGAGAAGCGCAACAAAAAAGCACACCACAGACGGAACAAATCAAACAAGTGTCAGTAAGTGCCGACCCACAAGCTGGACCAAGTGACAGTGAAACTTATGCAGTAAACTCATTATATGCTACAAACGCATCGATAAGCCCGTATTTAAAGTGTGAGATTGAAGGGGAGGAAATGCTATTGTTGGTCGACACCGGAGCCACAGTAAGTGTGCTCACCAAGGAAGTAGTTGATGTGGTCACGCAGAGAAATTCTAGAATACCACAGTTCCCAGTCACGGGCATACAAATCAGCAACGCCGTAGGAAAGAAGATATGCAAAGTGTCTAAACAAATATTTTGTGAATGCAAGATAGGGGACATTTACCTACAGACTAATTTCATTCAGGTAGAAGGCCTAAATGAAAAAGGAATTATTGGAGCAGACATATTGAACAAATATTCAGCACAAATTAAATTCAACAAACAGACAGTACAATTCAACGTCAATAATATACCAATCACTGTACCATTCGCCAACAGAGAACCAAGGATAACCAAGGATCATCTGCTTAACGTAGAAATTAATGACAACTTGGATAATGACCACGTCAGTCTAAACGATCAAGAAAGTCAAATGTTTGTATCATTGTTAAACAAGTACGAACACATTTTTTCTGAACAACCTGGAAAGATTACCGAGTTTCAATGTCAAATACGTGTCAAACCAGGGGACCCAATTTACCAGCGACCCTATCCAATACCAGTATCGAGGATACCTAAGGTGGATGCCGAGATACAGAGGATGCTAGATTTACAAGTCATAGAAAAATCAACATCACCATGGTCATCACCCATAGTCTGTATTGAGAAGAAAAATGGAGAGATTCGATTATGCCTAGATGCCAGAAAAATTAACACAGTCATAATACCGGATCGAGAATGTCCAACAAATATGGACGACACTCTCATCAAGTTCCAGGGAACGAAATACCTAAGCTCGATTGACTTGACGGCAGGTTATTGGCAGTGTCCACTAAAAGCCGAATGTCGGGAAATTACAGCATTTTTGCACAAAGGCCGTAATTACCAGTTTAAGGTATTACCTTTTGGATTAATCAATTCAGTTGCCGAGTTCCAAAAAATCTTAGATCAAGTATTAGGACCGGAAATTCTACAATTTGCCGCCATATATGTCGATGACATACACATCACTTCCACGAGTTTTCAAGAACATATTTGTCACTTAGAACAAATCTTTGAAAAATTTGCACAACACCACATCACAATCAACAGAAAAAAGTCACAATTTTTGAAAAAACAAGTGATTTTTCTGGGTCACATAATAAGTGAAAAAGGGATATCTATGGACCCAGATAAAATACAAGCCGTGATGAACTTCCAGCCGCCCAAGACGAAAAAACAGGTACAAGCATTCATTGGTTTCATAAATTTTTACAGAAAATTCATCAGGGATCTATCTCAAGACACCGGACAACTTAGTAAATTAACCAAAAAAGATGCAAAATGGATGTGGGGAACCATACAGCAGCAAGCTTTTGACAACATAAAACAAAAATTCCTCGAGGATATAATAATTCAATTCCCAGATTTCAAGAGAGAATTTCATCTGAACACCGATGCCTCCACAACTCACCTTGGGGCTGAACTCTATCAAATTACGGAAGAAGGACAACACCAAACCCTCAGTTTTGCCAGTAGGACATTAAAAGCAGCTGAGCAAAACTACAACACCACGGAGCTTGAATTGCTTGCAATAGTTTTCGCATGTAAAAAATTTAGAAATTATTTACTTGGACATAAGACCAAAATATTAACCGACCATCATGCACTTACATTCCTAAATACGTGTCAACTACTCAATGCTCGACTGGTCAGATGGGCTACATTTCTCCAGGAGTTTCAGTTAGAAATAACACACATTCCAGGGAAAGAGAATGTCGGTGCCGACACATTAACACGGTATCCGCAGTCACACACCGACGACGCAACAGCCAGCAACAAGATAATCATTATCAACAAATTATCGCTATTAGAATACAGCAAGGAATTAAAAGAACAATTCAAAGACTTCGAGGTGTTACAACAGCAAGATGAACACATTCAGAAACTTAAACAAAGGGTCACGGCAAAGGACCAATCATAATCTCATGATACATCAGAACCTACTATTTCGTCAAGCGCCCTCGGGTGACTATCAGATCATGGTGCCAGAGATAGCAGTAAAACAGCTGGTGGAAGAAACACACAAAATATATGGCCATTGCGGGACGTATAAGACATATAAACTGTTGCAGCAGGACCACCAATTTAAAAACATGTATCGGACGATTAAGCAAATAATCAAAACATGTGATCTGTGCCAAAAGGCGAAAATAAGCAATATAACGGCTAGGGGACCAACGTTAAGCCTCCTACCCACCGAACCAAGGGAAATGGTATCTGCCGACCTAATGGGCCCGCTACCCAGGGGACAGGGAGGATGTAGATACATCTTGGCAATATTGGATGTGTTCTCCAAATATATCAAACTATATCCGTTAAAAAGAGCCACTACCGACACCATAATAAAACGACTAGTGAGTGAATACATACCCACCATTGGTTTGTTCAAGAAGATCCTAACCGACAACGGAACGCAGTTCACCAGTACTAAATGGGAAAAAGTCATGCAAGGATTGAAAATCACCAACCTGCACACAACGATTTATCATCCGGAGAGTAATCCAGTAGAGAGGGCAAATCGGGAAATTGGCCGCCTACTAAGAACCTACTGTCATAAGCAACATACAAATTGGTTAAAATGGTTAGATAATGTAGAATACTGGATCAACCACACTACCCATACAACCACTGGTTATACACCAAACTATATAATGTTTGGGGAGAAAACCAAGTTATCAATAAGCAAATTGGTAGTTTTTCCTAAACACGAGGACCTGAAGAAACCCCCCGACATTATACAGATTGTAATGAAACGGTCAAAAAAGCAAGCTGATCTGCGAAACGCATACAAAGACAGAGATAAACGATTCCCTCAGTATAACGTGGGCGATCAGATCCTGATCAAAGAACATAGGTTATCCTCCGCTGAGGATAAGGAGACCCATAAATTATTCCTGATCTACCACGGACCATACCAAATACAAGCAGTACATAATAATAACACGGTAACTATCCAAATCAATGGAAGTCATCGAACCATCAACTTCAAAAACATCAAGAGATACTACAAACCCGTGAGCGGAGTATCTCAAACAAATAATTAAACAAAAAAAAAAAAAAAAAAAAAAAAAAAAAAACAATATATATGTCGCCCAAAATAACTTGCTTGTGAATCCATGTAATAAACTTTTAAATTCTTATGTAACACAAATACCTCCCCACTATGAAGGAACCAGAAAGATGTTCGTACAGATTCCATTGACCAAAATAAAAAGCAGAAAGGTCTTGCACAAAATGGAGGTAACCCACATCGACGAACTGCTAACCATCGAAGAAAGACGCAAAATAGCCATGTTCTACCGTCAGGAGGAGGCAAAGAGAACTAGATACAACCCGGAACCCTCATGGAGCCTTCCACCTACCATGCAAGCCACCCGAAGACCATCTGCCACCGGGATGACGTGGGATGATTTTATCGCACATTGGGAGCAAAGACCAACACCATGTCACACCCTAACTCAACCACAGGAAGCAGCACCGACTACTGCACATGAAGAAAAAGAACAGTCGCCCCGGTCCAGTAATTTAAGTGAAACCGAATCAGAGGTTATCATCATGACGATAAAGCACTTAATCGACCGCCATCCAGAATCCCCGGTAGAGATCAGGAAGAGTATACTAAAGGTCGGAGCCTACTTGAAGGACTTTGAAAATGTTTCCAAGACTCGCCTGCGAAGACTGATCTACAAGGAGAAGAATCAAAGGATAAAGGGTATGAAACAACAATATCAACCATAACAACAGCAAACTAATAATTCACTACACCACAAACACACAGCGTCAAAATTTTAAAGTTTTTATTTTTATTTTTTTTTTTTTTTTTCTCTCACTCCAAAATCTTCAAAAAAAAAAAAATAATAAATAAAAAAGGGGACAATGTAATGAGACAAAACGGTGTGGCCATTAACGTGGCGCACTCTCGTTGTGATCATTACCCACGGTCAAACATCGCCCGCCGCGTAGAAACATCGACCGCCCAACCGCAAACCGCAAACCACAGATAGCGCTCCGCCGCGCAATGATTAAACAACGCATGCCGCCCACGGAAAACCTGAGTTTTCCGTGGGAACCAATAGAGCTATCAAAACGTTACGAACATATTCAAAATCAGCGTTATTTTCACCATAATCTGGTAATCTCCAAACACTCTGAACAATAACCTGCAGTTTCGAATCACGCAAGGTGTCAGATAACATTCGAGACGGGACCAGCGAGCCTCGAATGGCATAAATACAGGCCGCTGGCCGCCGTACACACACAGTTCTCCAGCTGAGAGAAGCGAGAATAGCAAGCCGGACGGTATTTGTTACCGCCGAGAACGGATGCTAATTTCGAAACTCTATTACAGCAATTCCTGCCCACTAGACTCAATGAGCCGGACGGTCTTTTTTGACCGCCGATAACGGACATTGTACAGTCTTTCCCGGCACTCCCTACGCTACCGACCATCACGTGTCGAGAACGCCGAGCCGTCGCCGCCGTCGTCCGATCAGTTGTTCGTCGCCGCCCGTCAGAGAAGGTCAACCGACTCCTGTGCCGCCTTCCGACCACTGTGCTGTACCCGTAACTCGTCGCCACCGTCTATTTGAGAACGCCGAGCCGAAGCTGCCGCCGTCCAAACCACGTGTCTGCCGACCTGTACGAAGTTGTGAACGTCGAGCCGTAGCTGCCGCCGTCCAACCATCTACTCACCGTCTGTCGAGAACGTCGAGCCATAGCCGCCGCTGTCCGGTCATTGACCTACCTCTTGCCGGTAGAGTTGAATTTGTCCTACACACCACCAGTCGAAAAAACCAACATACCGCCACGCAGAGCTGAGTCACTGTTGTTTACCGAGAGTCGAGCCGTTCACGCCGGTAATAATCAATTATTACCGTGCCGCCGTGATCGCGCCACTGTACGTGGATGCTCATTGCCACCATCGTCCCGCCACATACCATTCTACGAACCGTGAGTTAAATGTTCATGCTGTTCCCCCCCAATATTTTATGTAAATCCCGTAATTAAAATATTTTTTATGTACACTCGCAAGAGTATAATATATAATAATTCAAAAGAAATACTGTATTACACATCACCAAATTGTATCTGTATAACGAATTATTACGTATGTGAAATAAACGTGAAATAATAAATTGAATAAATACCAACACGTTATTTTCCTTACAACAGGTATGTCGCCCACACCTATGTAAGTAAAAAGTACCATTTTCAGAATTTTTTTTGCATCAACGTTTAGACGGCTATTTAAATATATAGTTGCGCCCATTTGCAAGAGAAAAAATAAGCTCCGTCTACCGAATAATCTAAGTAACAGAAACGTCGTTTTAAAACAGTTTTCAACCCGTTGCCACACTATAATTACAATATTTGAAATTTTTTTTTGCCAAAAGTGTTCCTCAATGACGGTTTAAACTATCTGTATTAGTTTTGAAGTTGGATCTTAAATCCTTCAATCAAAAAATATAGCAAATTAAATTTGTAGTAAAAAAGCCTTCAACAGGTATGTCGCCCACACCTATGTAATTAAAAAGTACCATTTTCCGAATTTTTTTTGCATCAACGTTATAACCGCTATTTAAATATATAGTTGCACCCATTTGCAAGAGAAAAAATAAGCTCCGTCTACGAATAATCTTAGTAACAGAAACGTCGTTTTAAAACACTTTTCAACCCGTTGTCCTACAATATTTAAGATATTTGAAAGTTTTTTTTTGCCAAAAGTGTTCCTCAATGACGGTTTAAACTATCTGTATTAGTTTTGAAGTTGGATCTTAAATCCTTCAATCAAAAAATATAGCAAAGTAAATTTGTAGTAAAAAGCCTTCAACAGGTATGTCGCCCACACCTAGGTAAGTAAAAAGTAACATTTTCAGAATTTTTTTTGCATCAACGTTATAACCGCTATTTAAATATATAGTTGCACCCATTTGCAAGAGAAAAAATAAGCTCCGTCTACCGAATAATCTTAGTAACAGAAACGTCGTTTTAAAAAAGTTTTCAACCCGTTGCCCCACTATAATTACAATATTTGAAATTTTTTTTTGCCAAAAGTGTTCCTGAATGACGGTTTAAACTATCTGTATTAGTTTTGAAGTTGGATCTTAAATCCTTCAATCAAAAAATATAGCAAATTAAATTTGTAGTAAAAAAGCCTTCAACAGGTATTTCGCACACACCTATGTAATTAAAAAGTACCATTTTCCGAATTTTTTTTGCATCAACGTTTAGACGGCTATTTAAATATATAGTTGCGAACATTTGCAAGAGAAAAAATAAGCTCCATCTATCGAATAATCTTAGTAACAGAAACGTCGTTTTAAAACACTTTTCAACCCGTTGTCCTACAATATTTAAGATATTTGAAAGTTTTTTTTTGCCAAAAGTGTTCCTCAATGACGGTTTAAACTATCTGTATTAGTTTTGAAGTTGGATCTTAAATCCTTCAATCAAAAAATATAGCAAATTAAATTTGTAGTAAAAAAGCCTTCAACAGGTATGTCGCCCACACCTATGTAAGTAAAATGTACCATTTTCAGAATTTTTTTTGCATCAACGTTTAGACGGCTATTTAAATATATAGTTGCGCCCATTTGCAAGAGAAAAAATAAGCTCCGTCTACCGAATAATCTAAGTAACAGAAACGTCGTTTTAAAACAGTTTTCAACCCGTTGCCACACTATAATTACAATATTTGAAATTTTTTTTTGCCAAAAGTGTTCCTCAATGACGGTTTAAACTATCTGTATTAGTTTTGAAGTTGGATCTTAAATCCTTCAATCAAAAAATATAGCAAAGTAAATTTGTAGTAAAAAAGCCTTCAACAGGTATGTCGCCCACACCTAGGTAAGTAAAAAGTAACATTTTCAGAATTTTTTTTTGCATCAACGTTATAACCGCTATTTAAATATATAGTTGCACCCATTTGCAAGAGAAAAAATAATCTCCGTCTACCGAATAATCTTAGTAACAGAAACGTCGTTTTAAAAACGTTTTCAACCCGTTGCCCCACTATAATTACAATATTTGAAATTTTTTTTTGCCAAAAGTGTTCCTGAATGACGGTTTAAACTATCTGTATTAGTTTTGAAGTTGGATCTTAAATCCTTCAATCAAAAAATATAGCAAATTAAATTTGTAGTAAAAAAGCCTTCAACAGGTATTTCGCCCACACCTATGTAATTAAAAAGTACCATTTTCCGAATTTTTTTTGCATCAACGTTTAGACGGCTATTTAAATATATAGTTGCGAACATTTGCAAGAGAAAAAATAAGCTCCATCTATCGAATAATCTTAGTAACAGAAACGTCGTTTTAAAACACTTTTCAACCCGTTGTCCTACAATATTTAAGATATTTGAAAGTTTTTTTTTGCCAAAAGTGTTCCTCAATGACGGTTTAAACTATCTGTATTAGTTTTGAAGTTGGATCTTAAATCCTTCAATCAAAAAATATAGCAAATTAAATTTGTAGTAAAAAAGCCTTCAACAGGTATGTCGCCCACACCTATGTAAGTAAAAAGTACCATTTTCAGAATTTTTTTTGCATCAACGTTTAGACGGCTATTTAAATATATAGTTGCGCCCATTTGCAAGAGAAAAAATAAACTCCGTCTACCGAATAATCTAAGTAACAGAAACGTCGTTTTAAAACAGTTTTCAACCCGTTGCCACACTATAATTACAATATTTGAAATTTTTTTTTGCCAAAAGTGTTTCTCAATGACGGTTTAAACTATCTGTATTAGTTTTGAAGTTGGATCTTAAATCCTTCAATCAAAAAATATAGCAAAGTAAATTTGTAGTAAAAAAGCCTTCAACAGGTATGTCGCCCACACCTATGTAATTAAAAAGTAACATTTTCCGAATTTTTTTGCATCAACGTTATAACCGCTATTTAAATATATAGTTGCACCCATTTGCAAGAGAAAAAATAAGCTCCGTCTACCGAATAATCTAAGTAACAGAAACGTCGTTTTAAAACACTTTTCAACCCGTTGTCCTACTATAATTACAACATTTGAAAGTTTTTTTTGCCAAAAGTGTTCCTCAATGACAGTTTAAACTATCTGTATTAGTTTTGAAGTTGGATCTTAAATCCTTCAATCAAAAAATATAGCAAATTAAATTTGTAGTAAAAAAGCCTTCAACAGGTATGTCGCCCACACCTATGTAATTAAAAAGTACCATTTTCCGAATTTTTTTTGCATCAACGTTATAACCGCTATTTAAATATATAGTTGCACCCATTTGCAAGAGAAAAAATAAGCTCCGTCTATCGAATAATCTTAGTAACAGAAACGTCGTTTTAAAACACTTTTCAACCCGTTGTCCTACAATATTTAAGATATTTGAAAGTTTTTTTTTGCCAAAAGTATTCCTCAATGACGGTTTAAACTATCTGTATTAGTTTTGAAGTTGGATCTTAAATCCTTCAACCAAAAAATATAGCAAATTAAATTTGTAGTAAAAAAGCCTTCAACAGGTATGTCGCCCACACCTATGTAAGTAAAAAGTACCATTTTCAGAATTTTTTTTGCATCAACGTTTAGACGGCTATTTAAATATATAGTTGCGCCCATTTGCAAGAGAAAAATAAGCTCCTTCTACCGAATAATCTAAGTAACAGAAACGTCGTTTTAAAACAGTTTTCAACCCGTTGCCACACTATAATTACAATATTTGAAATTTTTTTTTGCCAAAAGTGTTCCTCAATGACGGTTTAAACTATCTGTATTAGTTTTGAAGTTGGATCTTAAATCCTTCAATCAAAAAATATAGCAAATTAAATTTGTAGTAAAAAAGCCTTCAACAGGTATGTCGCCCACACCTATGTAATTAAAAAGTACCATTTTCCGAATTTTTTTTGCATCAACGTTATAACCGCTATTTAAATATATAGTTGCACCCATTTGCAAGAGAAAAAATAAGCTCCGTCTACGAATAATCTTAGTAACAGAAACGTCGTTTTAAAACACTTTTCAACCCGTTGTCCTACAATATTTAAGATATTTGAAAGTTTTTTTTTGCCAAAAGTGTTCCTCAATGACGGTTTAAACTATCTGTATTAGTTTTGAAGTTGGATCTTAAATCCTTCAATCAAAAAATATAGCAAAGTAAATTTGTAGTAAAAAAGCCTTCAACAGGTATGTCGCCCACACCTAGGTAAGTAAAAAGTAACATTTTCAGAATTTTTTTTGCATCAACGTTATAACCGCTATTTAAATATATAGTTGCACCCATTTGCAAGAGAAAAAATAAGCTCCGTCTACCGAATAATCTTAGTAACAGAAACGTCGTTTTAAAAAAGTTTTCAACCCGTTGCCCCACTATAATTACAATATTTGAAATTTTTTTTTGCCAAAAGTGTTCCTGAATGACGGTTTAAACTATCTGTATTAGTTTTGAAGTTGGATCTTAAATCCTTCAATCAAAAAATATAGCAAATTAAATTTGTAGTAAAAAAGCCTTCAACAGGTATTTCGCACACACCTATGTAATTAAAAAGTACCATTTTCCGAATTTTTTTTGCATCAACGTTTAGACGGCTATTTAAATATATAGTTGCGAACATTTGCAAGAGAAAAAATAAGCTCCATCTATCGAATAATCTTAGTAACAGAAACGTCGTTTTAAAACACTTTTCAACCCGTTGTCCTACAATATTTAAGATATTTGAAAGTTTTTTTTTGCCAAAAGTGTTCCTCAATGACGGTTTAAACTATCTGTATTAGTTTTGAAGTTGGATCTTAAATCCTTCAATCAAAAAATATAGCAAATTAAATTTGTAGTAAAAAAGCCTTCAACAGGTATGTCGCCCACACCTATGTAAGTAAAATGTACCATTTTCAGAATTTTTTTTGCATCAACGTTTAGACGGCTATTTAAATATATAGTTGCGCCCATTTGCAAGAGAAAAAATAAGCTCCGTCTACCGAATAATCTAAGTAACAGAAACGTCGTTTTAAAACAGTTTTCAACCCGTTGCCACACTATAATTACAATATTTGAAATTTTTTTTTGCCAAAAGTGTTCCTGAATGACGGTTTAAACTATCTGTATTAGTTTTGAAGTTGGATCTTAAATCCTTCAATCAAAAAATATAGCAAATTAAATTTGTAGTAAAAAAGCCTTCAACAGGTATTTCGCCCACACCTATGTAATTAAAAAGTACCATTTTCCGAATTTTTTTTGCATCAACGTTTAGACGGCTATTTAAATATATAGTTGCGAACATTTGCAAGAGAAAAAATAAGCTCCATCTATCGAATAATCTTAGTAACAGAAACGTCGTTTTAAAACACTTTTCAACCCGTTGTCCTACAATATTTAAGATATTTGAAAGTTTTTTTTTTGCCAAAAGTGTTCCTCAATGACGGTTTAAACTATCTGTATTAGTTTTGAAGTTGGATCTTAAATCCTTCAATCAAAAAATATAGCAAATTAAATTTGTAGTAAAAAAGCCTTCAACAGGTATGTCGCCCACACCTATGTAAGTAAAAAGTACCATTTTCAGAATTTTTTTTGCATCAACGTTTAGACGGCTATTTAAATATATAGTTGCGAACATTTGCAAGAGAAAAAATAAGCTCCATCTATCGAATAATCTTAGTAACAGAAACGTCGTTTTAAAACACTTTTCAACCCGTTGTCCTACAATATTTAAGATATTTGAAAGTTTTTTTTTGCCAAAAGTGTTCCTCAATGACGGTTTAAACTATCTGTATTAGTTTTGAAGTTGGATCTTAAATCCTTCAATCAAAAAATATAGCAAATTAAATTTGTAGTAAAAAAGCCTTCAACAGGTATGTCGCCCACACCTATGTAAGTAAAAAGTACCATTTTCAGAATTTTATTTGCATCAACGTTTAGACGGCTATTTAAATATATAGTTGCGCCCATTTGCAAGAGAAAAAATAAGCTCCGTCTACCGAATAATCTAAGTAACAGAAACGTCGTTATAAAACAGTTTTCAACCCGTTGCCACACTATAATTACAATATTTGAAATTTTTTTTTGCCAAAAGTGTTCCTCAATGACGGTTTAAACTATCTGTATTAGTTTTGAAGTTGGATCTTAAATCCTTCAATCAAAAAATATAGCAAATTAAATTTGTAGTAAAAAAGCCTTCAACAGGTATGTCGCCCACACCTATGTAATTAAAAAGTACCATTTTCCGAATTTTTTTTGCATCAACGTTATAACCGCTATTTAAATATATAGTTGCACCCATTTGCAAGAGAAAAAATAAGCTCCGTCTATCGAATAATCTTAGTAACAGAAACGTCGTTTTAAAACACTTTTCAACCCGTTGTCCTACAATATTTAAGATATTTGAAAGTTTTTTTTTGCCAAAAGTGTTCCTCAATGACGGTTTAAACTATCTGTATTAGTTTTGAAGTTGGATCTTAAATCCTTCAATCAAAAAATATAGCAAAGTAAATTTGTAGTAAAAAAGCCTTCAACAGGTATGTCGCCCACACCTAGGTAAGTAAAAAGTAACATTTTCAGAATTTTTTTTGCATCAACGTTATAACCGCTATTTAAATATATAGTTGCACCCATTTGCAAGAGAAAAAATAAGCTCCGTCTACCGAATAATCTTAGTAACAGAAACGTCGTTTTAAAAACGTTTTCAACCCGTTGCCCCACTATAATTACAATATTTGAAATTTTTTTTTGCCAAAAGTGTTCCTGAATGACGGTTTAAACTATCTGTATTAGTTTTGAAGTTGGATCTTAAATCCTTCAATCAAAAAATATAGCAAATTAAATTTGTAGTAAAAAAGCCTTCAACAGGTATTTCGCCCACACCTATGTAATTAAAAAGTACCATTTTCCGAATTTTTTTTGCATCAACGTTTAGACGGCTATTTAAATATATAGTTGCGAACATTTGCAAGAGAAAAAATAAGCTCCATCTATCGAATAATCTTAGTAACAGAAACGTCGTTTTAAAACACTTTTCAACCCGTTGTCCTACAATATTTAAGATATTTGAAAGTTTTTTTTTGCCAAAAGTGTTCCTCAATGACAGTTTAAACTATCTGTATTAGTTTTGAAGTTGGATCTTAAATCCTTCAATCAAAAAATATAGCAAAGTAAATTTGTAGTAAAAAAGCCTTCAACAGGTATGTCACCCACACCTAGGTAAGTAAAAAGTAACATTTTCAGAATTTTTTTTGCATCAACGTTATAACCGCTATTTAAATATATAGTTGCACCCATTTGCAAGAGAAAAAATAAGCTCCGTCTACCGAATAATCTTAGTAACAGAAACGTCGTTTTAAAAACGTTTTCAACCCGTTGCCCCACTATAATTACAATATTTGAAATTTTTTTTTGCCAAAAGTGTTCCTGAATGACGGTTTAAACTATCTGTATTAGTTTTGAAGTTGGATCTTAAATCCTTCAATCAAAAAATATAGCAAATTAAATTTGTAGTAAAAAAGCCTTCAACAGGTATTTCGCCCACACCTATGTAATTAAAAAGTACCATTTTCCGAATTTTTTTTGCATCAACGTTTAGACGGCTATTTAAATATATAGTTGCGAACATTTGCAAGAGAAAAAATAAGCTCCGTCTATCGAATAATCTTAGTAACAGAAACGTCGTTTTAAAACACTTTTCAACCCGTTGTCCTACAATATTTAAGATATTTGAAAGTTTTTTTTTGCCAAAAGTGTTCCTCAATGACGGTTTAAACTATCTGTATTAGTTTTGAAGTTGGATCTTAAATCCTTCAATCAAAAAATATAGCAAAGTAAATTTGTAGTAAAAAAGCCTTCAACAGGTATGTCGCCCACACCTATGTAAGTAAAAAGTACCATTTTCAGAATTTTTTTTGCATCAACGTTTAGACGGCTATTTAAATATATAGTTGCGCCCATTTGCAAGAGAAAAAATAAGCTCCGTCTACCGAATAATCTAAGTAACAGAAACGTCGTTTTAAAACAGTTTTCAACCCGTTGCCACACTATAATTACAATATTTGAAATTTTTTTTTGCCAAAAGTGTTCCTCAATGACGGTTTAAACTATCTGTATTAGTTTTGAAGTTGGATCTTAAATCCTTCAATCAAAAAATATAGCAAATTAAATTTGTAGTAAAAAAGCCTTCAACAGGTATGTCGCCCACACCTATGTAATTAAAAAGTACCATTTTCCGAATTTTTTTTCCATCAACGTTATAACCGCTATTTAAATATATAGTTGCACCCATTTGCAAGAGAAAAAATAAGCTCCGTCTATCGAATAATCTTAGTAACAGAAACGTCGTTTTAAAACACTTTTCAACCCGTTGTCCTACAATATTTAAGATATTTGAAAGTTTTTTTTTGCCAAAAGTGTTCCTCAATGACGGTTTAAACTATCTGTATTAGTTTTGAAGTTGGATCTTAAATCCTTCAATCAAAAAATATAGCAAAGTAAATTTGTAGTAAAAAAGCCTTCAACAGGTATGTCGCCCACACCTATGTAATTAAAAAGTAACATTTTCCGAATTTTTTTTGCATCAACGTTATAACCGCTATTTAAATATATAGTTGCACCCATTTGCAAGAGAAAAAATAAGCTCCGTCTACCGAATAATCTAAGTAACAGAAACGTCGTTTTAAAACACTTTTCAACCCGTTGTCCTACTATAATTACAACATTTGAAAGTTTTTTTTGCCAAAAGTGTTCCTCAATGACAGTTTAAACTATCTGTATTAGTTTTGAAGTTGGATCTTAAATCCTTCAATCAAAAAATATAGCAAATTAAATTTGTAGTAAAAAAGCCTTCAACAGGTATGTCGCCCACACCTATGTAATTAAAAAGTACCATTTTCCGAATTTTTTTTGCATCAACGTTATAACCGCTATTTAAATATATAGTTGCACCCATTTGCAAGAGAAAAAATAAGCACTTTCTACCGAATAATCTAAGTAACAGAAACGTCGTTTTAAAACCGTTTTCAACCCGTTGCCCCACTATTATTACAATATTTGAAATTTTTTTTTGCCAAAAGTGTTCCTCAATGACGGTTTAAACTATCTGTATTAGTTTTGAAGTTGGATCTTAAATCCTTCAATCAAAAAATATAGCAAAGTAAATTTGTAGTAAAAAAGCCTTCAACAGGTATGTCGCCCACACCTAGGTAAGTAAAAAGTAACATTTTCAGAATTTTTTTTGCATCAACGTTATAACCGCTATTTAAATATATAGTTGCACCCATTTGCAAGAGAAAAAATAAGCTCCGTCTACCGAATAATCTTAGTAACAGAAACGTCGTTTTAAAAACGTTTTCAACCCGTTGCCCCACTATAATTACAATATTTGAAATTTTTTTTTGCCAAAAGTGTTCCTGAATGACGGTTTAAACTATCTGTATTAGTTTTGAAGTTGGATCTTAAATCCTTCAATCAAAAAATATAGCAAATTAAATTTGTAGTAAAAAAGCCTTCAACAGGTATTTCGCCCACACCTATGTAATTAAAAAGTACCATTTTCCGAATTTTTTTTGCATCAACGTTTAGACGGCTATTTAAATATATAGTTGCGAACATTTGCAAGAGAAAAAATAAGCTCCATCTATCGAATAATCTTAGTAACAGAAACGTCGTTTTAAAACACTTTTCAACCCGTTGTCCTACAATATTTAAGATATTTGAAAGTTTTTTTTTGCCAAAAGTGTTCCTCAATGACGGTTTAAACTATCTGTATTAGTTTTGAAGTTGGATCTTAAATCCTTCAATCAAAAAATATAGCAAAGTAAATTTGTAGTAAAAAAGCCTTCAACAGGTTTGTCGCCCACACCTTTGTAATTAAAAAGTAACATTTTCCGAATTTTTTTTGCATCAACGTTATAACCGCTATTTAAATATATAGTTGCACCCATTTGCAAGAGAAAAAATAAGCTCCGTCTACCGAATAATCTAAGTAACAGAAACGTCGTTTTAAAACAGTTTTCAACCCGTTGCCACACTATAATTACAATATTTGAAATTTTTTTTTGCCAAAAGTGTTCCTCAATGACGGTTTAAACTATCTGTATTAGTTTTGAAGTTGGATCTTAAATCCTTCAATCAAAAAATATAGCAAAGTAAATTTGTAGTAAAAAAGCCTTCAACAGGTATGTCGCCCACACCTATGTAATTAAAAAGTAACATTTTCCGAATTTTTTTTGCATCAACGTTATAACCGCTATTTAAATATATAGTTGCACCCATTTGCAAGAGAAAAAATAAGCTCCGTCTACCGAATAATCTAAGTAACAGAAACGTCGTTTTAAAACACTTTTCAACCCGTTGTCCTACAATATTTAAGATATTTGAAAGTTTTTTTTTGCCAAAAGTATTCCTCAATGACGGTTTATACTATCTGTATTAGTTTTGAAGTTGGATCTTAAATCCTTCAATCAAAAAATATAGCAAAGTAAATTTGTAGTAAAAAAGCCTTCAACAGGTATGTCGCCCACACCTATGTAATTAAAAAGTAACATTTTCCGAATTTTTTTTGCATCAACGTTATAACCGCTATTTAAATATATAGTTGCACCCATTTGCAAGAGAAAAAATAAGCTCCGTCTACCGAATAATCTAAGTAACAGAAACGTCGTTTTAAAACACTTTTCAACCCGTTGTCCTACTATAATTACAACATTTGAAAGTTTTTTTTGCCAAAAGTGTTCCTCAATGACAGTTTAAACTATCTGTATTAGTTTTGAAGTTGGATCTTAAATCCTTCAATCAAAAAATATAGCAAATTAAATTTGTAGTAAAAAAGCCTTCAACAGGTATGACGCCCACACCTATGTAATTAAAAAGTACCATTTTCCGAATTTTTTTTGCATCAACGTTATAACCGCTATTTAAATATATAGTTGCACCCATTTGCAAGAGAAAAAATAAGCACTTTCTACCGAATAATCTAAGTAACAGAAACGTCGTTTTAAAACCGTTTTCAACCCGTTGCCCCACTATAATTACAATATTTGAAATTTTTTTTTGCCAAAAGTGTTCCTCAATGACGGTTTAAACTATCTGTATTAGTTTTGAAGTTGGATCTTAAATCCTTCAATCAAAAAATATAGCAAATTAAATTTGTAGTAAAAAAGCCTTCAACAGGTATGTCACCCACACCTATGTAAGTAAAAAGTACCATTTTCAGAATTTTTTTTGCATCAACGTTATAACCGCTATTTAAATATATAGTTGCACCCATTTGCAAGAGAAAAAATAAGCACTTTCTACCGAATAATCTAAGTAACAGAAACGTCGTTTTAAAACCGTTTTCAACCCGTTGCCCCACTATAATTACAATATTTGAAATTTTTTTTTGCCAAAAGTGTTCCTCAATGACGGTTTAAACTATCTGTATTAGTTTTGAAGTTGGATCTTAAATCCTTCAATCAAAAAATATAGCAAATTAAATTTGTAGTAAAAAAGCCTTCAACAGGTATGTCGCCCACACCTAGGTAAGTAAAAAGTAACATTTTCAGAATTTTTTTTGCATCAACGTTTAGACGGCTATTTAAATATATAGTTGCGCCCATATGCAAGAGAAAAAATAAGCTCCGTCTATCGAATAATCTTAGTAACAGAAACGTCGTTTTAAAACACTTTTCAACCCGTTGTCCTACAATATTTAAGATATTTGAAATTTTTTTTTTGCCAAAAGTGTTCCTCAATGACGGTTTAAACTATCTGTATTAGTTTTGAAGTTGGATCTTAAATCCTTCAATCAAAAAATATAGCAAAGTAAATTTGTAGTAAAAAAGCCTTCAACAGGTATGTCGCCCACACCTAGGTAAGTAAAAAGTAACATTTTCAGAATTTTTTTTGCATCAACGTTATAACCGCTATTTAAATATATAGTTGCGCCCATTTGCAAGAGAAAAAATAAGCTCCGTCTACCGAATAATCTAAGTAACAGAAACGTCGTTTTAAAACACTTTTCAACCCGTTGTCCTACTATAATTAAATTATTTGAAAGTTTTTTTTTGCCAAAAGTGTTCCTCAGTGACGGTTTAAACTATCTGTATTAGTTTTGAAGTTGGATCTTAAATCCTTCAATCAAAATATATCACAAATTAAATTTGTAATAAAAAATCCTTCAACAGGTATGTCGCCCACACCTAGGTAAGTAAAAAGTACCATTTTCCGAATTTTTTTTGCATCAACGTTTAGACGGCTATTTAAATATATAGTTGTGCCCATTTGCAAGAGAAAAAATAAGCTCCGTCTACCGAATAATCTTAGTAACAGAAACGTCGTTTTAAAACACTTTTCAACCCGTTGTCACTCCTCGTGTGGTGGACCGCATAGTAGATCTTAGACTTTCGCTGGCCGGGGTTGCCTGCCGATAGAGCCCACCAATATTAGGCACTTTCATTATCCTAAAATTGACACCCAAAAAACGTGTGCTCCATGGTGTCTACAGTTGCAGGGCAGTGCACACACGATGGATTTTTCGCTCTCGCCTTAGACCAAAGATATTTTTGAAAACATCCGTGGTTGGTAAGACCTTCGCCGTGTGGAATCTCACCAACTTTTTTCCCTGATACCCCCATATCTCGATATCCGGAGTCAGTACCATTCCCAACTCCCCTTGATCGTCAATTACAAGAAAAAAATTAAAAAATCATTATCATTTGCTTGAACATTTAATTTATCTAAACTTAAACTTCAAATTTCTATGAAAAAAAATGTTATTTATGTTGGTATTTTAAATATTTATAAATTGCTAAAAGAACACATTTTTATGAACCTTGTATTTATCATTGAGTATATAAAATTATAATTTAAATAAACGTTGTATGGTTTCCTTCGTTTCGATTGTTCTACGCTGACCCGCCAGACTCACTCCACAGGGATAAAATTATCTTCTTATAGAAGGGGGTAGCAGAGTGCTAAACATACTCTCTTCCAAATGAAAATACATTGACAGAGACCGATAAAGGTCATTTTAACGAACTAATAAAAAAAAAAGGTGGCGTCTCGTTTTCGCACATATTAATATAGGTATATTTTAAATTAATGACAACTCGCTTGGGCACAAAATTGTAAACAGTGAAAACAAGCTGATAGGTACAGTTTTGGGTGTAGTCTTAAACTGCCCTTACACTATCAATATCATTGATATCAATTAAACACCAGTCAATATTGATAAAGGACATAATTGGTTGAGGCGTTTGAATAAAAATAAAGTGTTATTAAAAGAATACTCGAAAAATGATTCTGAAATTGGAAGGTGGCTATTAACACTTTTTCGATTTACCTTATTTAAACTCTAATGAACTTCCTGATGCATCTACTGAAATAATTTCAATAGCTTCTTGTAATATAAGTATGGATTTTCAAGACTATATATATTAAAAATCATATTGATTCTGATGCTGATTTTAGGCCAGAATTATGGGCTGAAAACGTTCACATGCACTTCAATAGTAAATTTTATACCCCCCACCCCCACATTCACCAAATTATTCAAATACTAATGGAAATTCAAGTCAATACTGATTTAAAAATAAAGAAAGAAAAAACCTGCGCGTAGAATAGAAATATTAAAAAAACAAAATTATATGAAAAAAATATGAAAAAAATATGAAAAAAATATGGAAATAATAATATTCTGATTACAAATCCAAAATATTGATCTTTAAAAATTTTAAACGCAAACGCGTACCAATAAATAGTAAATATATATTGACAAATAAATAAATTAATGTTTTGATATGAAAAATGATTGTAATTGTAATTTGTGAAATTTGTAAAATTTAATGACTTTTTTGCATAAATGACTGCCCTAATTGTAATTTGTGTAATTTGTAATTCGATAAAATTGTGAAGAATGGCTTTCTAAGGAAGCTGTTCTAAAATAAATAGTTCAAACAATATTTTTAAACCCGATAGGTAGTCATAATATATTATATAACATATTACCTATAAGTATTATAAGTCATATAACATCAGAATATGATGAGACAGAAAGTCCTAAGCCTTATAAGGTGGAGGAAAATTTTGTTTGAGTATAATAATTTTCCACCATACGTAAAGACCAATTCGAAATGTTGGGGGTAAGCAGATACAAGTATAGAGTACAACCTATTATACGTGGAAAAATTTCTTTGAAAAAAAGTTTTTATTGTTCGTAAATTGTTCGAAAATGAGTTATGTTTTTGTGCTCAAATGAGTTGTAAAAAAGGTAAATGTCCGTAAATGAGTTGTGGCCAAAAAATATGTTTCAAGTTTCTATGATTAATACTTTTTAGGCACCTACAACAAAATATCAAAAACCTTGATGAAAAATCGATTATTTATCTGTGAATTTCCAATTTTGTCAAACTTTATACTTCAGATGGTCATAAGATATTTTTGAAATGACGATCAACTTTTTTAAAATTCAAGAATATAACCAAAACATTTTGTAAAAAATGAATGTTTATTATTTTATTTGAAAATGTCATTAACATATTTTGTGAAAAAAGTCACATTTCAATATTATTATGATTTATGTGGTCGTTTTAGTGTTTGCTTATTTGATTTTTTTTTGACACAACATTTGTGATTTTCTTCGATTTCTTGCAATATTTTGATAACCGCACAATTTACCCCTACAAGAAACTGTTCTGATAATGCGGGAACATTTTTGTACAAATTTTTCAAAAAAACCATGTTTCTAAAATCAGATGATCATAGTATAATTGTATGAATAGGTACATTAAATATTAAAACCTACCTACCTGATATTAACACAACTAACGTCTTCTGGACTGGATGGTTGGTCGTATTGAGCAGTTGAAGTAGAAGGAGTGTTGTAGTCAACATTATTAGCCGTGAATGAAGTAGTTAGTTGCCGTTTTTTAGATTTATTAAATTTAATTGTTTTTTTATTTTGACATTGAGAACAATTGTTTTTGTCAGACGATGACATGGCCAATACTAAATATAAGTACTCTAAATGATCGATTGTATTATTTTTATTTTGTTAATACCTAATAAATAAAAATATTACTTATGCGATTAAAAATAATATGTTTCCAAGAAACCAATAATCTGCAGTGATTATTATTAGGTTGTTATTAAAAATACTTAGATGATATTTAATATAAATAATAATATGATGCAACTATAGTGACTTGAAATCAAAAATAATTTTTGTTTTCATTGATTACCAATGTATTCATTTAAATGTTGAGTATTTTTTATAAGTTGATGCTGCATTAAAAAAAAAAATTGATTGCAGTTTATATGGTAGTAGAGACGAAATTAGAATATCAAGGATTTGATACAGAAGAGCAGTTTCTAATGTATACATCAAAGTAGAAAACAGAAAAGAAATATGTATTATTATAATCACTAAACTAATGATAGTTTGTAACGACAAACAATATAATTATAATAATAATAATAATAATAATATAATATTAATAATTGTATTATTAACCATCGTAATATTAACCAATACTTTAATACTTCAATCTTCAATACTTTTTCAATTTTGCTCGTGTTCGGAGGATCCTGTAGGTATACGTAAAATCGGTAGTAAATACGGTAGGTAAATATCGGTAGGTAGGTACTAAATTATAAATGTAAATTGTAATAATATGTTATATATAAATATAATATATAAGAATGCCCAATACACGAACCAACCCGCACTCTTTTCAACCTCCCACTCAACATCAAAGAAGCTCTAAATGAAGAACATACTTTAAAAACTATCGAATTCATCACCAAAGACAACCTTATTAACAAAATATAGTTTCAATATAAATTAAATTGTAAATCTATTTAAACAAATATTGTAATTTTTAATATTGTAATTTACTTTTCTTTTTTTTTTTTCTTTTTTTTGTTAAACTTAAACAAAAATGTTGGCTAATAACCTTTGTAGTTGAAGCCTGTAAACCTTAAATAAAAAAAAAAAAAAAAAATCATCGTATGGTCCAAATAGTGGGTTTAAATGAACACACTTTTTTTTCTCAATTTTTTTTATTAAAGAGACAAACAAATTATTGCAAAATATGAAATGTACATTATTAAAAAATATCCGTAGGCAATATTATCCGACAATTTTCGTACCGCCAAAGAGGGAAGGACATGCCGGTGCGAAAAACGTCGCATACATATTTTGTATACATTATTCAGCGTTGTCCTTGTCTCAGATACAGCAGATAACAATATAATTAAATTAATTTGGTTATTAATTTGTTTAGTATAAATTTACCCCGAAACAATAATAATAACGTCTCTTAAAAAGTATGCGTAAAAACAATAATTTTGTTAACCCTTTAAGCAAAAATTATAGGTAAGAGGGTGTTTACACAATACTTATCATCCATCAATTAACAATTTTTTACAATATTTTCTAAATCTTAAAACTTTCAACAATATTCAAAAGTGTAACAAAACGATTTTTCAATATTTTTTTTCAGTAGTACAAATTTTGAATCTAAAAATAACAGTGCGTTTAGGACGAGTTTAATTGGTTGTTTTCCAATAAAAATGCATCGTTACAAAATTTGTGCGGTTTTCGAGTGATTGAGTCAAGCGTTTTTTTTTGTTCTTTAAGAAAAAGGTCATATTAAGTATTTACGCTTCGTTTTTTAAAAATATTATGTTCTCTCCAAAAACTGATAGTTATTGAATGCTTTTAAAGCGAAAGCGACGTCATTTTGGTAACTCTAATCTACCTAACACATTTAATCTTGAACTAAAAACTTAACAGATTATAACAAATTTAACTAAAAACTATGTCAAAATTCATTCATTATTTATAAACAAAATTTATCTAAAGCGCTTGATGTTATTTCTTTCTTTTCATTTTGGTGTTATCGCTTGTTCAATGTTTAATCCCATATTTTAAACACACATATATATATAAATACATATATACATATATATATATATATATATTTATATTTATAGGACTGGATAAAAGCAGTACAAGGTCAAGCCAAAACGAAAATGAATAGTGTCTACAAAGTAGATTATTTTATTATAAATCATTAATATAAGTTTAATTATTTTTTTTTTTTATTATTATTAATAAACATTTTTACAAATAAATTCGTTTGTTATGTACATTATTTTACTTTCTCTTGAAAAAGTGTTTGTCCGTAGACAAAAAACAAAATACAAACAAAACAAAAACGGGCGAAAATAAAATAAAAATTCAATCACAGATACGACGTATATAGAAATATCACAGATCATTTTATTTTAAACTGCGTATTTATTATTATTATATATATGTATATGTAAGTAATTATCTTTCTTGTTAAAGGACTGTCAAATAAAGCCTGGTTTTCTGAATTGTTTTTATGTGTTTTGATAATTATTTTTGATTGTATTATATTATTTCACAGTCTATTAGACAAAACTGTTTTACCGGTCAAACTGTATAGTGTTACAATATTGAAAAGCGTGTCGAGCTTAATTACTAAATAAGTTGTTTTTATCGTTTAGGTTACCAAAATGACGTTCAGTATAATGTATACAATAAGTTAAGTGTGAATATACTTTAGCGAGTATAACTTAAGCTCTTCAGTGTCATTTTCACAGACCTACCTAAAACAACACCACAGGCTTTTGTAAGTGCATGTGCAATGGAAATATTCAAACATGCGTAAAAAAATCACATCTGGCACGGTAGGGATCGAAAAAGTTGAATTATCCAATCATTTTTTTTGATTGTGTTTCCAATTTATTAAACGCTTAGAGACATATCAGTATTATTCACGTTGGATGAGAAGAAAAAAATACCCGCTGACATTTACACGGAGAAATGTAATAATTCGATCCCTAGTAGTCACGGAGAAAAACATCGTTATTTTTCATCCAATAACAGTGCACGTGTAATTCATTTATGGCATTTCTTACAGAACAAATGTAGTAATTTAAATTCTCAGTGCTTTGTTTCGGTTCTCTTTTATTTGTTCATTATTTTCATAAGAAAAAAAGAGAGAAAGTGAGCTGTTTTCCTAAACAGCGTGATGTGTAGCCGGCTGAAGCGGTTCTAACAGCCGAGTTAATTTTATGCTAGCATCTGAAATGTAAAAAAAAAAAAATTAAAAAATTAAAAACAACGAAAGTGATATAAACAATAAATATTAATTATTTCTTAGTTATGTATTTGTAATTATAATTTTCATCTTTATCATATTAATTTTCAAAACAGTTTTAAAATTAAAACTTATAGTTGTTTTCTAGTTAATTCCATACCAAAAATAATATATTTTTAAAACAGTAGAACTATTTTATTTATAAAGTGTATGATTTATTTGTATAAAAATTACTTTAAACTATCCAGGTCGAAACTTTCCTTTTTGTAATCGTTTCCAACTTTGTTCCCTTGATGATTTCCAATTGAATTCCCAACTTGATTCTTTTTTATTTTTTGTTTTACATCACCTGTATGCACATACAAATGTATAGATAAGATGGGATTACAGATATTTACCATATTCCTATCATATATTATACTACCATTTATTCTTATATATTTTAATTCATTTTTTGTACATGAATAATCCTCTAACTAAATGCAGGGTTTTATCAAAACAGCATAACTTTTTTCGTTAATATAATTCCATAAAATGATTATGTCTATACGTTTCATAGAAATATATAATAATTGTTTGGCTTGGTTTGCAAGAAGGGCCAATTTGAAAAAAAAGATCATTATTATAAAGTTGAAATAGCCAGCAACTTTGGAAAAAAAAATTCTAAGAGCTATGTGTTTTCAGTTTAAGTTTTGGAATTTTGATGAATAAATTTGTTTCAATTTTTTAATTTAATGAAGTATTTTTATTTTATGAAACTTGTAAATGTATTAATATTATTTTCATATTTGCCTCTTAGATGGACAATGAATATTGTTATTACCATATCTAGGTATCTATAACATTGGAAAAATACCAAAATATAAAATAATACTTTTTTAATTATTAAAATATACTATAGTCATATGAATTTTCGATTGATTTCGAAATGGTAAATGTCACGACTATAAATAATACGTACGAGGCCAATGTCGAGATAGGTCCATAGACCATAATATAATATTACTAAACTGATGCTCATCTATCTCTTAAAGTAAAAATAATGGCCAATGTATATATTATGTATTAATTTTGTCATTTTGTATCAGAGACATTGTCCGTTTTAACACAAGTAACATAATTAAATATTAATAACGACATTATCCAAATAATCTTGAATTGGCCCAAATGTGACATTGGCCCTGCCTTAATCTTTCCCCAAGCCACAGAACTATACATTTTAATTTATAAATACATATATATTGATATACATACCTACTATATTTTATAACAATGTTCCAAAATAAAAAATAAAAAATAATTTAGTAGCCCTTTATGTGTTTTAGTTAAATACATATTACAAGCAAGTAATTTGTACTGTACATGCACTGATAAATTATTTTATTTATTTATCAACAAATTATTGAGGTGATAAATTAAGGAATATACCAAGTATTTTTTTTAAATGATGTAAAAGTACCTGGAATTGTGAATTCCATCCCGTCACCAATTGTCATTTCCACTGGTTCCTTAGTGTCTTTAAATGGCGCTATAACATCTACAATTGTCTCGTCAGCAGGCAAGTCAATATCTCTGTCTCGACCTATGATCGATGAATTCACAAACGTAGAGGATTTATAAGTATTAATTTTGTATTGATATCAACTACTAGAGTACTACGTGTAATTTGTACTATAATCTTATTCACTTAACTAAACATTATGCATAAGTAAGTATTGGTTAAAAGAAACATTTTGCAAACATATTTTATCAGTAGGCACCTATGCGTTTATTCACTAATTACTAAAATATATAAGGTACGCATATTATTATAATTATTATTAAGATGGATTCAGAACTGTTGTGTTTTATTTATTAATATCTATCAATAGGTATAACTATTAATTAGATGAATCATATTAAAATATTTAATACTGTTTTTAAAAGTAAGAATGAGATGTGTATATATATAAAACGTATGCACGCATATACATATTGCACACATGTTTATATAAGACTTATCAAATGTGTACATTATTGCTATTGTGTACTCAATATGTAATTACGTTGTTTATTCTGTTGAGTTCAGATAAAAAAATAATTATGACTTTGTCATTCAATGGGAAATATGAATTTATCCTTGGTCCAAACTAGGGTTAAAGTACTTCTCACCTGACGCCTGGACCGATATCTGATTGGTGAGTTTCGCTCGGATTGCTTTGAGGAAGTCCATTATACGCGTTTTCACCCATTTATTGAATCGGCTAATACGTTCAAATGCTTCTGTGATCTTGTTTGTGTCACTGTCAGCAGTAGGCACTGATAAATTCGAAGAGCCAAAATTACTCAGCAACAACGCCAAGAAAAGATTAAGTACCTGAAATAAATCATTTATTTGAACAATAGACGTTTATATTTTGACATATTGTTGTCAATATTACAGTTCACTTTATATTACTATATCTAGTAGGTATCTATTAGTTCATATTATTATAGTTATAGAATCACTAATATCAGATACTTAATTATAGATTTAAGCCTGTAGAGTTGTGGCCATGGGTATATACTATATGAACATAATAATATCAATAATATTTTACTGAGTATGATAGCAAAAATTAAATATGGATATTGTATAAAGAAAATTGATTAAATTTGTACATAATACGATTTTGCTATGATAAAAAATGTTCATGTAATGGCATTAAATTTATTAACGAATGATAATGGACTATGGTACTATGTTGTAGGTTCTGGAGTATGTTGCCACCCCTAACTTCCTAAAAAATTGAAACCTGCACCAATGGCATTCCACCGTCCTCCTAAATTCTTGCACTGAATAGTACATATATCATAATTCATATTTATGTATAAATAGTACTTATACATACCACGAGGTTACCGATGACAACGGTAGCCAAGAAGAATGGTATACACGTTGGTTCTCCAACGTGTAAACAGTCCCACATTGATTCGATCCATTCGCCACATAATACGCGAAATACTATCATAAACGAGTGCAAAAAATCGGTGAAGTTCCACCGGGGAAGCTCATGGTCTTTGAACAAGTACATTTTTTCTGTAAAAAAATATAATTTAATTTGTGTTTTTTTCATTTGTGTGTTTGAAAATATTGTACGGTACCTGTGTAGTTTTTTCCAAATAACTGCATACCCATAACGGCGAATATAAATATGATAATGCATAACACAAACGTTAGATTACCCAAAGCACCGATTGTTCGACCCATTATAGATATTAAGAGATTCAATGTTGGCCAAGATTTTGCCAACTTAAATACTCGAAGCTATAGTTGAACATTTCAAAAAATTGATTCAGTGTAACTATATTTTTTCACAACACGGTAACCATAAGAAACCAACAAATACTCACCAAACGAAATGAACGTAATACGGATAGTCCTTGGTAACCTGCGGAGAGCAGTTCTACTACGGAAAGAATTACGATGATGAAGTCAAAGATGTTCCAGCCCATTTGGAAGTAATATTTAGGACTCATCGCCATCAGTTTCAGAGCGGCTTCGACGCCGAATGTCGCACTGAAAAACTGTAGTCGCATTAGGAGTTAGTTGGAAACTCAATATTAAATTTGATAAGCTTAATTTATTATCATTTTCGAGTTTCAACTATTTGATGTTAATTTTGATTTATAGCTGGCCGTTCTATGATTTATTTCATATTGTCATACTTACAACATTGGCCTTGTTGAGAACGAAATCCAATTTGGGATCCATTTCGTGATGATCGAGTGCCATGAATAACGTGTTGACTACAATACACAACGTGATGTAGAGTTCGACGAACGGATCGAAAACTATGAACGCGAGTCCTTGCTGAAACTTGAGCCACGGCCATCCACAGTCCCACACACAGAATGTGTCAATGAACTTCAATAACCATACTTGGAACTTTCCCGAAAAGTAGGTTCCTCATCTTCTTCCTCTTCATCCTCGCCATCTACCGCATCCTCATCTGTTGGAAACACGTACACCGTGGACACTGTACCCCAGACACCCACGAGAGTACCCCCCGTTATTACTATTAATATAACATACATTTACTATCTCAGCACTTTTTTGTTTTAATTGTTTATAAAATATTATTCCATCATAATTCAAAGTATAAAAATTTATTTTACCATTTTCATATTAATCATAATACTAATAAATATCATATTCAAGAGTCTGTAAAAAAAAAAATTATTAAATCCACACTCAGTCTTTTAAAATTATAAAAATCACCAAATTCAACCTTTAAAATTTGAAAACGTCCTAGAACAGCCTGATAATGTATTCTTTGAACTATATTGTATGCATAAATATTTTTTTATTTTAGAATATAAAATATCAAACAATCAGTAAAAGTGATATAAATTCAAAACATTCTATATCATTTTTATAATGTTGTAATTGTAATAAAAAATACATATTTGTTACTCTCATAGACATAGACTAGGCTTCTTCTGCAGAACCAGCATTTAATGTTCAGTGCTATTAAAATTGTTAGTTTTCAAAATTGTAATGAGAAAGATAGTAATTCTCAAACCTTTTTTCTGAGGGGTGAATTTACTAGATCAAAGGTTTTTTTTCATCAGTTACTTTTTTTCATTGCATGAGGCTAATGGTTCGGTGTAATAATTTTAAGTGAAGCAATTGTCGAATGTAATACTTATCACCTAATTAAAGTTTAGAACATATAGAAACTATTAATTGTTATTAAAATATGTAAATATTTTCTTTATTATTGACCTAATAATCGGTGATTTTAGAAAATGGAAGAGGCTACATGTGAAGCCTCTGATTTTACCGTAGTCATATCTATGGTTATGCTTAAAAAATGCTTTAAAATATATATAACACCCATTGGCAGAATAAAACAATTAATGTAGTCGTTTTTTTTAAGGTAGGTATATCAAAACTTTTCTTAATCTCAAAAGGATTTCTAAAAAAATGTGAGTATGAATGTTATTTTTTAAAATCACTTACATACAAGCGAATTATTGTAATAACATTAAATATAATTTTGAAAGATTATTTGCCATCCAGTGATAAATATTAGTAAACACACGTGTGAAATATAAAAAATATAATTAATTAAGCCCGTTTGAAAACTTATTGATTCTACAAGATTATTATTGTATTTTAAAAAATATAAGCTAACAAAATGTTAATAAATTGACTTTAGTGCAGTATGAACAATATAAAATATAATAACTTCAAAGCGAATTTACATGTACTTTTAAAGTAAACATGTTTGGTTGCGTCATCGTATATAATAAAATATAATTACAGATAAAATAATAAACGTATTAAGTATTTTACTATAGAATTATTAAATAAAGATCATAATTTTGTATACGATTGTCGCTTTGTACTTTGATTAGTCAAATGACATCAACTCTATTAAAAAAAAACCGTATTATTTTTGTATTCTTTTATAATATAAATAAAGCTATTTGGTGATAATCATCTAAGTAATTAGTCTTAAAATTAGAAAAAAAATAAATCAACGTAATTAATAGTGAAATATTGTAATGCAGTGCAAATGTCTTACTATATTAATATTGTTAGACATTTCTCGTTTGTATATATTCTTATTAGTAAAATTATCTTTAGAGAAACCATATATACTTTATGAAAGTTTTAAAATATAATTGTATAAGTTAAAAAAAAAAAAAAACAAAACTATTGATTCCTTTCATTTGTTTTAAGTGCAAAATGTTTGATTAAACATTTGGGATACAACTATTGGAAATTAAAATTAAGTTTTTGTAATGTAATTATCTGTAAATATGTTTGTGCTCTGGTTTACATTTGGAATGTAGGATAAATAAATTCACAAATTCACAAAAGTGTTCAAATAATTTAGAATTTATTAATTATTTTTATAACACTAACCTTTAATAGTAGTTAGCAATTCATAATGAGAATATGTTCGTCAATCACTCAATATTATTCATTCAAAATATTGATGAAACTTAAATCGTATTAAATTACAATAGTGAATAGTTACACATTTAGGTATTAACAATTATAATATTATAAAAATTAATTCATAATATTCATCATGTTTAATATGGATTGAAGATTGTATAACCTACATTAAAATTCATAATGTATATTATCATATTTTGTATTTTATTACATAATATAAAAAGGTAAATGTGGATTTAATTATTAAACATTTAAAAATGTTCAATGAGTTACTGCTTCGTATTGATCTTAAATATTTTAGGAATAAAATGTTGGCTAGCTCAACTCGGCTTGTAAAATTATTTATGGAAATATAATAATTTATACGTTGCTTATATTGTTATTTATCCTAACTATATTATATCATATAATTATTTCTAACTACAATAAAAATATCTAAGTACTGTATAACAACAATTCAATTTGTCTAGTCATATTATGCAATCTACATATAAAATGTGGTTAATAATATATTATAATACACAAAACAAGTGAAATAAAATATATTACGAAGCTTGATTAGTAGGTAGCTATTATAGTAGTAAGCTTGATATACCCAAATAAAGTTAAAATATACAAACTATAAGTACTACCAAGATGATATTCATATTTAAAAAATATCAATCTACGTGATGTAATACTCCATGGTAGATTAAACAAATCCAATGTAGTAAAACGATAAATATTAATAAAAAAAGGCGATAGTTATTTTTTTTTTTTATGATATAAACTAACAATAATTTAACGTTCACATAAATATTATTATGATCGCAGACTCTTGGATCTTTATGTTTCATTTCAAGAAGGAGAAGAATTAAACGCCATATTATACTGTCATGCACGGACAAAAGTACTGATTAGCAATTATAGTTATATTAAGAGTAATAAATAATAAAAACACCTTTTGTCTAATAATAATAATAATATTGTACCGCACACATGTTCGTGTTTTTTTTTTCTTTTGCCGGCACGATGAGTGTGCTGTACAGGGATGGGCTGTATTTCAGATACCTACGCGTATCTAATATACTTATCATTGATACATTTTAACTAACCTATCTAGTATTTCGTATGTGGATATATAAATAATTTTACTTGGATGTCTTATATTTTTTTATTTTTTATTGAGTCGAAATATTAGATTCAAACGAAAATAATTTTTTCCAGAATTATGCAAATAAACTAATTATTCATTCAAATAGTTTGTCTATGTTCTTCATTTTATTTCCATAACTGATTAACGAAATCACAGAATTAATGGCTAAACATGTTTAAAATGGTCGGAACTTTGAAGTGATCAGTACAAAATAGCCATGTAACATTGTAACAAAAAAAAAAAAAAAAACGATATTATTCTTAATCGCAGATATAATGATTACGTGTAGCCAATCGCTTCACCATCTGGATTTCTAGAAGAGATATAATAATATAATTGTTACTTGTAGACCGTAGTATTCATATTAATAAGTATTTTGTATGTACAACTAAAAAACAATACTAAGATAAGTATACAACATGGAATTAATTTAGATTTTAGAAATTTTACTTGCTAAAATAATATTTAAAAAATATATATGTATATATATTGTATCTAAATATAAACATTGATTTAGGTATTTAATATCTTGTATCTAGATACTTTCATGCCCATCCCTGAAATAAGATGAACCAACAGAACGAAGTGTGCTGCGTCCGGCGAAGGACAACAAATCGTGTCGACAGAGATATAGTGTATGAGCACATATTTTATCATGCAAATCTATACAGGGTGATAGCAATGTATTGTTTATACAGCGTTTTTTTTTTTTTGTCTTGGGCCATGTATTACGTTATCACAAACACGACGCGTACGACATAAACATAAGACATAAGTAATTACATTATTATTATTATTATACACATTCAACAACGACAACAAAAACAACAAGAATATTGTAAACCATTTGGTTTGGCGCATACCTGCTTTTTCGCTACCCCTACTCTGACGTCCGGCTGCCTGTTCGATGATATCGTTCAACACCATCACGTCTGAAACAATGATTGATATTGTATAAATACCTATATATTATAACCACTGCAGATCATTATAATTATTATTGTATCACTATCACAACCGTACAGCCGTACAGGCATGGGTCTAGGAATAAAAAAAGAGTGAGAGCTAGTCTCAAACATAAAAGTACCTATTTAGTCTTTGTAAAATGTAATTTGTACCTATACTCGTATAAGTATAAATTAAATATTCACATTTTTAAAAAGTGATACACCGCAAATAAACATTTAAATCATTACAATAGGTGATAGATACAATCTGATACTAAATAGTTTCACATTTTAATGAATTTATTAATAAACGAGAAAATAATCTTTAAGACACTATTCAATAATAATGCAAGCTGCTTATCATCGTCATTAGTATTATTACTTTATGAAATTTTAACTTCCCGTGTGTATAATAATATTCAACATAACATTAATTTATGACACGATCGGTTTACCTCTCATGTCGACAACCGTGTGCTTTTGCGAATCGTTGTACCCGCACTCGTCGACTTGTTGTTTCGATTTGGACATGGAACTAGAATCGTAATCGTCCTGAAACCCAATACACGATCAGTTGTTATTTGCAAGTATTGCGCACGAGTATGCCTGTATCACTACTATATTACTAGATACTATATGGGTGCCTTACATCTCGGTTGTATCTTTGATCGGATGGGTTGAAATAGTTTCTGGCCGACCTCGACCTGAGCTGCCTCTCCTTGGTCATGGGTGGTTTGAACAGATCCGCGTGCGACGTGTACGTAATTCGGGACGTGTGTGACGTGTAACTGCTGTGCCTCGAACCGAAGTTCGCGTATGACACGGGCACGATGATGGCGCCATTCTCCTCGCTCATGGGCGTCACTGCGTTCGAGTCGTCGGCGTACGGCAAGTGTTCCTGAAAGTTTCAGGACTAAGGATTTTATGTTCATGGGGAACGAGGGGGAGTCATGTATATTTTCCTACTTCCCCTTACATACAAATACGGGGAAATTACTCCACTAATTTGACTCTTATGACATTGACAGTAGTAGACAGTAATAATTATTTTTATCGGCTTTATCAACCAAAGGCGATCGCCTACGACCATCCGACTTAAGTACCTAACCGCCAGTAAATAAATCTAAAAATAATGTTCAACGAAATAATCGAGCAACAATCGCCACTAAAAAATCTTAACATGCGTACAACTCTTAATCTGTGTCCAATTTAATAATAAAATTAGAAAAATAAAACCATCATCATTGTAATAATAATATATTTATGACAAAATAATATACTATATAATAATGGTATAATGTAATATAAAAATTGTTTTGGGGGAGGCTTTAGTCCCAAATCTCCCACCCTCCATGGATGCGCCACTACGACAGTCGTGTTCTAGTCAGACAACATAGGTTCGAGACAGAGTGTCAGAGTTTCGGATTATCTTTCACACTTACCTCCGCGTCAAGTAACGTGTTTAAGACCAACGGCTTGGTGTCCGCTCCGGTAAACCTAGGTCTACCGTTTCGGTGAGAAAGTTGGTGGCTACCACGTGATGCCCGTCGGATGTTGAACGGCGATCCCGGCAGGCTGAGACTGGCCTGGAATCAAAATAAAAACGTCACAAATAAGCTGGAAAAAATACTTGGCGGTATAACTGCAGTGCTGGGAAAAAACTCTATTCTGTTAACCGATGATCTAAGCTTATAAATATTATACATATTATTTACATATTTGGTTAAATTTCAATAAATTATAATATATTGATTACATACATTATTAATAATAAATGTTCATTGAGTTTATAAATACTATTATTTATGTTAAAATAAATACAACTAAAATTAGACTAAGAAAAATACTTGTAATATAGTATTGGTAATCACTAATCATACTCAATGACTAGAAATAAAAAAATCATCGTTGAGTTTTTCCCAACACTGCTTTTAAGACATTGCGACCCAGAGTCGTGCACCAAGGGCGTACTTTTCTTGTTTTGCCACTCTGCCTGTCCACACTCCCGGTGTCCGAGTGTTTGTCATGGCTCGTGATTGACACCGATCGCAGGCTCATTTTCTCTCGATGATGATCGTTACCCATTCCCCGGTCTTGGCCACCGGTAAACATATTGTCGTAGCTTTGGCACGAAAAGTCCGAAGGCGATTTCGGATGTTGGGTGACGTGCCGTGCTCTCTCCGCACGCTCCGCCACTCTTTCCTCGTGAGCTTGCCTCCGGACTTCCCTGTCTTTAGCTGCTTGTTCCGCTTCCTGAATGTTACACAAAGCACGTTGATTATTACACTTTTGGACGGACAATTCGATAGCGAACCACTCACCCTGATGGCTTCTTCCTCGGCTGCCTCTTCTTCTTCCGCCTTTTTCTGCAACTCGTCGTACGACATCGCTACGATAGCTAATATCAAATTGACAAGATAGAACGAACCGAGGAATATAATCACAATGAAGAAGAACATATGCCATGGTCCAGCGGCTCTTAACACCTAGATATGAACATTTTATAACTTTTTAGAAGACAAAATATAAGTAGGTACGTTGTACGTATAATATAATCATACGTGGTAGGTTTTTGTGATTCATTATAAACATAAAATATAATATATAACATAAAATATTTATATATAATGGATACAATTAATATCCACTTCAATTACAATACTCATTAATAAACAACAATAATAATATAATCTGCCAACGTCAAGTACCTGTTGGTATAATGCTTCCCAGTTGTCTTGAGTCATTAATCTAAATGCCGACAGTAAAGCCCATGCAAATGTATCAAAACTTGTATATCCATAATTAGGATTTGCTCCAAAACCTTGGATACACATATAACCTTCTTTGCATTGACTAAATATACAGTAAAAATACAAACGAATTATAGCTACAATCTAAATTATGAATATAGGTAGGTATCTACTTAACATTTGTTATCTTATAAATTACTAAGACTCACCCAGCGCCTGTACCGTTCCCACATAATGGATAATCTTCTGGTTCCTCTTCACCCTCCTGCCAATTTGCTGAAACACATGAATAACATTATAATTATTACATTATACTTAAATAAGTAATGGCAACATTTTTACATACATTTATTCGACATGAAGGCAACCCAATTTTCATTGGTTAAATTTCCAGCTGAACCGTCAGTGGGAAAATACTTTATACATTTTTGTGTTAACACGCCCATATAAATTTGTAATCCCAGTAATGCGAACACAGATAGTGAAAATATTGTTAATATAATGACATCCCTGAGGTTTTTCACGGATTCTATCACAGCTCCAACGATAGTCTTTAATCCTAAAATATTAAATCATCAACCACTTACATCTTTAATCCAATCATAATATCTGTATACACAAGATACACAATATGAATATAACGCCAAATACTATGCATGTTAGTATAATATTATAATATAATTATTATATCATTTTATATTTACCAGGCACAATGGCTACAGTTTTGAGCGCTCGCAGTACTCGAAATGTTCGAAGAACCGCTAAATTTCCAAGTTCTATACCCATAGTAACGTAACTGAAAATTACAATATTTAACTACACATGCTATAATTAAGTTATTGTATTGTACTAGTTAATTTGGATACCGATAGTCCACAAAATATTTAAACCTACCTTCTAAAACAAAGGGCTATAAACTAAGTATGCTAATTAAATAACAATAATATATACTATATATGTATGTAAATATAATATGTATAAACATATATATTTTAATATGGCTATGTTTAATTTAAAACCCGATTCTAAATAGTATCGGCTATAGGTCTAAATTCCGAGTAAAACGATTACACTAAACTATAAACAAAAAATATATATATTTTTTGGAATTCGATACAAATACAATAATAATGTATCGACATATACGTCTATAGACATTAATAACATACCTAGGTACCTAGGTACTTAAAATAAAATAAAAAATTTAATTTCCCATTTTCAATTAGGTATAGTAATTTTTTTTGTTGTTGTAAGTGAATAAACTAGAATTTGATTTTATCGTATATAGCACCCTGTCAACTCCAACCCCCTCCCCATTTCATCACCAAAACACAAATACATTATAATCTTCAATTGTGGTTATATCGCCCTAATAACGGTATCTACAAATCTACTTCTACTACTCACGCTAATGCAATAACAATGAAGTCTAGCCAATTCCATGCATCTCTAAGATAGGTGAAGTGTTCTAATATGAAACCTCGGGCCATTACTTTCACAGCCGATTCGAATGTGTAGATGCCGGTAAATATTACTCTGGAAACGATTAGATTACAATATAAAACATAAATTATAAAAATCAATAATCATCCTAACTCTACATATACACATAATAACACTATCCTCAACAATTTACCAAGTTCGCTAGCGATCTAGTATGTATAAGCTAAGACTCACTAACGTATAATAATAATAATAATAATAATAATAATCATTGATTATATAAATTTAGATAATTTCTAATAAAATATAATATAAACCTAAGGTTAAATAAGATTATAAATTGGAACATAATATATGTGTGAAACGTTAGATATTATAATAGGATTTAATAACAATAACAATAATAGTAATAATAACAATAATAACAATAATAATAATAATAATAATAATAATAATACCTAGTAATAATAATAATAATAATGACAATAACAATAACAATAACAATAATAATAAAAATTAAAATAAAATAAAAACAAAAACAAAAATTAAACAAATAGACAGTAAGAATTCAATAAAAAAAGTTTTACTATTATTGATAGACTTACTCAGACGCTTCAATAGTCGGAGTTGGGGGCATTATCATGAACACACAGTTTGTAAGTATAGTAGTGATGATTGTTACAGAGAATATCGGGTGGACTAATATGTAAATAGCCACCCGGCGGATAGGGTTGAAGGGGTCGAGTGCCCAGAGGCCGTCGGTGGCGCTGAACCTGAAGATATCTTTTCCTTTGCTAATTACTACAAAAGTCTGCGAAAACAAAAACAAAAAAAAAATGATGCACGTTCGTTTTGGGCGACGGCATGACGCCATTACAGTATTTAAAATATGTAAACATGACGTCATTATGACGTAGGAATTTTATGCACTCGGAGTGACCGCTCTGCCAAGGCCGTCGCCACCGCTGACAGAGACCGAAAACGGACTTCCGCGGCGGCCGAGACTTGCAAGGTGTCGTAAACCTGGCCCGTACTTACTTTTTGATTGTGATAGTAAGGGTCGATATCCTCGAGCGGTACGGACGCTAATTCCGGTGGAAACGTGCCGACCAAACGGACCGGCAGCGGAGCTCCTTGTTCCAGAGTCGCGTCCGGCTGGGGACCTTCATCTTCGTCCTCGTCCTCATACCGAACCTGTTAACAGCAGAGTTGTACGACTGTCGAGTTTACGCTGAACCACCGGCGAGTTTCACCGGCGAAACCCGACCAAACGGCGTTCGCATGACTATATATAATAGCGCTATTGTTATAATATAGTAGTATGATAATATTATAATATAATGACAACAAAATAATACTACCTATATAATATAATAATATTGCAAGTTATACGACGATGCAGCGACTATTATACTTGTTGTTTTAGCGTGTTGTATTATAAATTATAATAGATGATGATATTATGTAATGTTGTGGACACTTGTGTACAGATCAAAGGCAAAACTAGATGGAGTAGTATTAGAAGAGGGTCACTAAACTTAGTATTTTTGTAACCACCTAATAATATTTAAAATTGTATTCTGTATAGGTACTATACACTTGACAGTGTCAAAATTGGATAGTCTGTGTTTTTCCGTATATTATAATGTTTTTCAGACGATGAGTTGTTCGCCTAACCTATACTGCAGTGTTATGGATGTAATTTTAATGAGTTTAACTTTGTCAAATATAATGGTCCATGGTCAATGACTAGTGACTACTCCAAGTCAATTATTCATATTTTTTATTTTGTCTGTGAGACCGTTTTTTATAGGCATACGGGTGTATATAGAAATAATGTTGAAACGTTCTAAACGTAAAATCGGTGTCAATAACTTATTAAATTTTATATTAATAATATTTATTTTCTAAGCACGTGCGTAATGTACATCGTAAGTAGGTACCTTATAATAATATGTGAGTAGTATAATATGGACAGCCCAACGACCGCAATTCACAATGCACTTTGACGTTATAATTACGCACGTCGTGTCGGCAGCATACATTTTATACGATATTTAACCGATTTGATACGACATGGTTTTGTCATGTTAAGTTGCACCACATTGTGTTCGACCACAATGCGAACGCAATTTGTTCACCTGGTACACCATAGTACACCGGATCGGCGTAGAATACAATGCACTCCTATTATTACAGCACAAGTCACATTGTAGCCCGCGTATTCCAGTTATTAAAGGCAGTGAACATATTTTATCGCACAGTAGGCGCAATCGATTTAATGCAGATGAGATATTAATTAAACGTGGGTTTTTCATTTTTTCGCTCACCGCATTTAATTAAAACTGTTCAGATAGGTTGATAGATAGGTAGCATAATATGTTAGAATATTCTAATAGAAAATATAGAAAATTAAAAAAAAAAAACCAACACATTTTTCCTAGGACGAATGCTAAGTAACAAAATGTTTTGTTCTCATACAAAAACAAACATCATTAAGTTTGTTTAACCGTCAAATTATTTGCATAAAATGTTTATATTAAGTTGTATTTTGAAAGTTAATGAAAGTAATTTGAACAACAGTCATATTATTCATGTACTGTAAACTTGTGTTGTTATTAGTTTTTCTTATATTAGTTAGCTACACAAACTCCTCGTAATGCATCTTAGGATGTAGTTAATTGCACAAGTAGCATGAATATGGATAGAACAAATTTTTGAACTCATGTCATATGAGTTATATTTACTATCTATAAGTATATAAATTTGTTAAATGTTAATTAATTGGAATTTATTCCACAGAGAAACTAAATTAGACATAATTTTATGGTTAACGTTATTCAATTATTATTAAAATATATTTATCAATAAAATAATAATGAATTACACAATTTGAACATACAGTTAAATACATTGATTTGCTATAAAATAACTGTTTTTATATTTTTCTTGGCCGATGGTTAATGTCGATACAAACACTTAATATGGTCCAACCACTATACATTTATGATTAATCCTCAATAAATGAGTTATTTCTAGATAAGTTAATTATTCAAGTTTAGGTAATTAATCAGCTGAATTTATTAATGATCAATATTATGGCGTTTTAGTGTAATATTACTATAGGTAATAGTTTAGCTCATTCCTTTTATTTTGAACGTGCTAACTTGCGTTTAGTCTAGCGATAACTATTCTAGAAACTACTATAACTATAAATATATGCGCCTTAATAAATTACAATAACTACTTTAATATTATAATACAGACCTAACTAAATTTACATTACAATATAATATAGGTATGTACCAATATATTTAAATATATTATATCTTCTATAACAGACTTTTTGCTTGTTAAGCTCATGTTCATGATTCATGAAACTAAACATAATATTTAGATAAATAAATTACTTTGACATTATGTTATGTGATACTAAGAACTTGTGTGATGACATGCTTTTTGTACATTTGCTAAAAATATTAAGTAGCAAGTAAATTAAGTACGTATTATGTACATGGTAATAGTATAATAAATGTATAATGTATAATATATATACATAATAATATATCCTAAGATACGAAAAATGTATGAATTCTAGCCTAGTTTGTGGCCTAACTATTAGTATTTCCGCTATTTTTTTTTCTACTTGCTTACGTCTTTATTTTTATTTCTCTTCCATGGCAAGGGCTGTTGTCAAATAATAAAACAAACAACATTAATATTAGATCGTTTCCAGAACTTGGCACAGATATACACTAGTTCCGTCTTAAATTCCACATTTAAATCACATTTAAAGCTAATTGTAGTTTTATTTTGGACGTCAAAAAGTGTTCGGCTATAAATTACGCTTCCAAAAATATGGTGGTAGGGTCAAAATTTAACGACGAGAACGTGGGATGGACTCTGGCCGACTTGGCCAGAGTTCAACCAAACTCACCTCCCCTTCAGCTCTTTTTTCCTCAAGTTCTTTCTGTTTAGCATGGTCTTCAGCTATACGCTGTTCGATGGCCCTCAGTGAATCGCGGGTGAACGGACGGAATAGGCTTTTTTCTTCACTGGAGAATGAAGAATCGGTGTCAGCAATGGACATGGTCGAGTGCACCTCTTATACCCTCGTCGGCCTGCCCCCTCCGGACTGCTGGAGAGGGCTCAAGCACGTTAACCCTCTGAAAGAATAATATAAAGTGATCGAATCAATAATTAATTGATAAATTTTTAATTGTACGGTAAAATATATATTTTGGGACCCAAATATGAACAAGTCTTCTGTCATTAATTATGAAAGTGGTTTTCAATCGATAAAAGTTATATTTTATTTTTTAATTTTCCATTTTTCATAGTTATTATAGGATATAATATTATTATTTAAGTACCTCTCGTCCATCCGGAAAACGGCACCTGTGGCGCTCTATTTTGGATACATCCCTTAAACAAGACAGTTTGAGCAGGGTTTGTACACTTGACAATCTGAAAATACAAATAACAAATTTAGATTAAAACATAATATACATACTATTATATTTATGAGTTAGGGATGATGACTTAACTTAAATTTAAATATAAAAAATATTAAATGATTAACTATAATTATTGAATGTTTAATATTTTTTTTATAAATTATAATAATATAACTATCTTCCGGCTAAGTAAATAAATGGATTATAGTAAAATTTAGACTTTGAAGAAGTATGCCACAGATATCTGTTTAATGATCGTTTTTAAGCACATACAAATTTAATTAAAAATAATAATAAATTTAATTCTTTAAAAGATTTTTATTTAATTTTTAATTTTTATTTAAAGTATCATATCTTGAAAATTACACGTTATAATATGACAAAGATATTATGACCGGGTCGTATTCAATTAAATGCATTCGGGCAAGACGTAGCAAACATCGATTTCTGTTCTGCCGAATCGTACACTATACAGTAGGTACCTAACAATAGCAGAAGCAGCATGAAACGGCGATACAGGGTGAAACGTGAAAGAGAAAGTAGGTAAAAAAGTAGCCTAAGTTAAAGGGAGAAGTTTCAGTGGTGGAAAAGGAGAGATAGACAGTTGAGACTACCAAGAAAGGGAGAGAAAGAGGTTGTTGACCCGAAGCCCTACGAGGTCTCGCCTAAACCAAGTACTTTATCCGCATACGTAATTATTGTGTTGTGTAAAAAAAAAAAAAACGTCACTACACCCAATTTTAAACTTTATGACACGAGTGTGGTTCGAAAGTCTTGAAATTAATGTCTCACCCGTAGTAAACGAGTAAAAAATTACCACTAGCTATTTAGAATAATATTATCTTTGAAACATCTATAGGTTTGTAACGATGCAGAATTGCTATTATAATTAAATATAACGGAATATGTGTCGCCATCTATACACGCGCCAACACGCGAACCCAAACTATTAAACACGCGCCGCCGTAACGATATGAATACCTACTTATGCTACCAACTTGTCACTGTAACGACTTATTCAAGCACATTGAACGATATAAGTTAAAGCTATACAACGCTCTTAACACGCCAAGCATATAAAGAAGTACCAAAGAAGTTGAATTAAGAAGAAAACACGTATTACATCCAGAAAACCGATGACGCAATGACGCCGCATAGAGTGCGCGCCGTTACGCAGGTTTTCCGACCGTCAACACTTCTAGCGACTTTATGGAAAACCACCACGACAGCCCGTAAAACTGTTACAACCATCATCTTCCCCAGAAGATTACACCCTAATTACATGTAGCCGCCCATAGGGTAGAGAGTCTACAACATACAGTAACACAATGAAAGCAACTACCTACTTTCATCTATACAACACACCGCCCGTAGTGCAAACAGGGCATAAATATGAGCCAGCACGGTCAATGGAATCACACAGTTCACTCAACTCACTCAGTTCACCAGTTTTACAGTTTCAACACATCAAATCGCACGCCGTTTCAACTTACCGCCTTTCTTAGTGTGTAACTTCAAACCGCCTTCTCCCGCAAAGCCCTCTCCCTATACTCGCAGTGTGAGTGGTGGTACGCCTCAAAACGTACTGTTCAAGCCACTCACACTTAACAGTAGACGGAGAGGAAGATTCCCCCAACACTCTCGCTAGGTATCGGTGGTGGTACGCCTCAAAACGTACTGTTCAAGCCCCCGGTACCCAGTTGCAGTAGTCGTTGTTTGTCCCCGTTGCCGCCGCCGCCACGACGAGCGCGCCGCCACGACCGGTAGACTCGATTTACCGTCCCATCGCGTGTTACGATCGTCGCTACGCCGAGCGCCGTTATCACGCCGCGTGTCGTATTGTTATCACCGCCGCCACTACGAGCGCGCCGCTGTGATCTCGTATCAGTCCGTTGCCGTATCACCGTTGTTGTTGTCGTCGTTCACGTATCGCAGACGTATTGACGGTACGCACGACAACCAACGCATGATACCAAAGTGATACATATCAATATCATCAACCACGTTGGAACCAGTCGAAGAGAGTGCAGTACCTATACCTGAGGACGAGTCAAGCCACCGCCCGGGAACATTTTTGTATCGTTGTCATCCAGCACCACCGATAGAGTAGGCTGCCATTGGACACAACATACACGTATTCTATCTCTTGCTTTCACGGTCCACGTGAATCTTTAAATATTGTAATTTATCATCTCACATTTAAATAAAAACCATATCTGTAGCTCGACAGAGCATATGTATGTTAAAAGAAAATACTGTAAAACAAAACTGAATAAATTATTTATTTGAACTGAAATAAAATATCTGTAGCTCAACAGAGCATGTGTAAATGAAAAGAATATACTGTAACACAATTAAATAAATTTGACAATTCTTTTCAAAATGCAAGAATAAAAACACTATATATCAAACAAAAACAACCGGTGTTTTGCATTCTTACAATTGGCGCCCAACTACAGGACTCGAAGAAAAGAGACCCCTACATCATTAAAAAAATAAAGAAGAAACCTACTTCGTGTCAGAACCTACATCATTTCAAAAAAAAAAAAAAAAAAAAAAAAAAAAAATGGCACCAAGAAAAGATACAATTGGTAGAGAAGAGTTCGACGCTCTCAAAAGAGAAATTGAACAACACAGTCAGAGCTTAGTCAACCAACTAAGACAACAAATTGCAGATAATGAAGAAAAATGTTTACAGAAAATTGCAGACAATGAAGAAAAATATCAAAGAAAAATCACCGAACTAGAAGACGAATTGAACGAAATTAAATTTAATTATAATAATCTAAATAAAAAACAAACATATACAAATGCTTCAAGACCAGAACCAAGTCACATCAGTGAAATGACACGTCCATCATTTTATGGAAGCAACCGTGACATGCATCCCGTTGACTTTCTACACCGTCTAGACGAATATTTTGCAATTAAACAATTATATGTAGGAGAAAAAATAATCGTGGTGGGAGATTGCCTGAAAGCAACCGCACTCAACTGGTTTTCGACCATACGATTTCAATTAAGGGATTATGATGATTTTCGAAAAGCATTTATTGATGAATATTGGTCAAGAGAAATCCAAATCCAAGTATGGAGTCAGTGCCTCAGCATTACACACATACCTCAAAATACCAATTTTCGGGAACACTTCGCAACATGGGCCACCAAGCTAAGGCACCTAGAAGTACCTCACCTGTCAGAGCCGGAAATAGTCAAGCATATTGCAAAGCACTACCCAGGCTATCTAAGAGCCATCCTGGTATCGATGCCAGAACGAACAATATTGTCAGCAATGAAAATATTAGGCGAAGAAGGACAAAATCAACCTCATAAAGATGACACCCATCATCAAAACAAGAACCAACACGAGAACAATCGTCCGAACAATAATCAAGAGGGACAAACGACACAACATAATTGGAGTCACAGGCCCCACAACCGAAACAACAATTACCAACAAAACAATCGATGGAATAATCGACAAAACAATCAAAACACACCAAGAGAAAACAATCAGCAAATTAATCAAGTTACCACAAGCAATGAGAGTGATGAGCCAGAACAAACTATCAATCAAATGGAGGGAAATGGTGAGTCATTCAGTCCATACATACAATGCCTCATTGAGGGAGAAGAAATTGAAGTACTGGTAGACACCGGAGCAACAATCAGCGTGTTAACCAAAGAAGTGGTTGATACAATAATTAAGAAAAATCCACGAATACCACAGCTACCTGTCACCGGAGTTAAGATAAGTAATGCTGTCGGCAAACAAATATGCAAAACCTCAAGACAAGTGTTCTGTCAGTGTCAATTCAAAGAAGCCACTATAGTGTCTAATTTCATACAAGTCGAGGGACTTAATGAAAGGGGCATTATTGGGTCAGATATACTAAATAAATACAACATGCGAATTGACTTTGACAATCACACGATCAGAATGAAAATATCAGGACAAATCTACTTCATCCCGTTTTCAAAAAAATTACCAAAAATTACTGCACCACAGGGAAGCTTAAAAGATATGACCATCAATGAGTGCGACGAAGAAAAAAAAGATCAAGTAGCAATCAATGATGAAGAAAGTGAACAATTCGATACACTCATGAACCAATACGCACACATTTTTTCCGACCGTCCCGGGAAAATCACTGCATTCGAATGTCAAATTCGAACAACAGAGGGGACACCCATCTACCAAAAACCATACCCCATTCCAGTATCAAAAAGTAATCGCATCGACCAAGAAATACAACGAATGCTAGAACTTGATATCACCGAAACGCATGAAAAATATGGACATCTAGGACCTCTAAAGATTTACCAAATGCTACATCGACAATATCAATTATTTAACATGTACCGAACAGTCAAGCGAATCATAAAAACTTGTGACCTATGTCAGAAATCAAAATGCGCCAACCAAGGAGCAAGGGGACCAACAGGGACCATCCTACCCACTGAACCACTTCAAATCGTCTCTCTTGATCTAATGGGACCATTACCAAGGGGACAAGGTGGATCGAAATACATACTTGCTATACTAGATATCTTTTCAAAATATATTCAATTATATCCACTTAGAAAAGCAACCACTGACACTATCCTCAAGCGCATTACTCAAGAATACATACCAAAGATCGGAAAAATGAAGTCCATACTCACCGACAACGGTACGCAATTTCACAGCAACAAATGGTACAATGTGCTAACCCTCATGAACGTGAAAATATTACATACAACTCCGTATCATCCAGAAGGCAACCCGGTAGAAAGAGCAAACAGGGAGATCGGCAGGATGTTGAGAACCTACTGTCACAAGAAACACACTGCTTGGGTAAGATGGCTCACCAACATCGAATATTGGATAAACCACGCTACTCACGACTCCACAGGTTTTTCTCCAACACAGGTTCTTCATGGTACTGAACCAAACCTTAGCATAAGTAAGAAAATTCACTACCCAGAGAATACCATTCTACCTGACCACAAAGGAATAATCGAAATCGTAAGAACCAAGTTAAAACACCAATCAGAAAAACGCAACCAACAAAAGGACAAAAATAAAAAATTCCCAAAATATGAAGAGGGACAACAAGTGTTAATAAAGGAACATAAACTATCGTCCGCAGAAGACCGAGAGATACACAAATTTTTCCTTTTGTACAAGGGACCATACACCATACAATCAGTGAACCAAAATAACACAATCACAGTATGCAATGATCAAAACATCATATCAACACACAGCATGAAGAATGTCAAACGGTACATGCCCCCAGATCCAGGGAAGAGCAGTACTGAAGACACCTCTGCAAGACTATAAATAAAACACCAATAAGACCATGTTGTCATTTGTCCTCATAATTGTCATAACATGATTTTATATATTTCCAGATGGACGACAACATGGCAAACGAACATCTAAATGATCATTTATATTATTTAATGATTGAATTGTTTAATAACGATTATTTAGATGAAGATAATCAACTACTATCCATTAGAAAACCTCGCGAAACACATGAAACACTACAACGTCTAGATATACAACAAAAACAAAAGACAATTGAAGAGAAAAAAGCAGAAGCCAGATGTTTACGCATAAAACAAGCACAAATTACACAATATTCCATCGAACCAACATTCACCATACCAGACTCTGTCAAACTAGTGTTAAAAGAAAATCAACCAACCACACAAACAACTGCAATCACCATTGAAGACGAAACCGATAACAGGGATGCAGAACTAGAGATACACATCAATGACACGGAACAAAGTGCCATTGAAGAAGAAATTACCGCTGATCCAGAAGAAAAACCACTTAGCAATCGTGCCAAGAAAAAAATGAAATGGATAGCGAACATAGGTAAAATAAGAAAACATGAGTAAAAAAAAAACTTACTTACAGATCCTCCGGATCTATTGCGCATACCGACCTACAGTGGAAAAGACATCCATGTGTAGCATACAAAGTTTACATTAATTTTTTTTTTTTAAAATTCTCTTTCACACATATAATAAAAAAAAAAAAATAAATGTAAAAGGGGACAATGTAACGATGCAGAATTGCTATTATAATTAAATATAACGGAATATGTGTCGCCATCTATACACGCGCCAACACGCGAACCCAAACTATTAAACACGCGCCGCCGTAACGATATGAATACCTACTTATGCTACCAACTTGTCACTGTAACGACTTATTCAAGCACATTGAACGATATAAGTTAAAGCTATACAACGCTCTTAACACGCCAAGCATATAAAGAAGTACCAAAGAAGTTGAATTAAGAAGAAAACACGTATTACATCCAGAAAACCGATGACGCAATGACGCCGCATAGAGTGCGCGCCGTTACGCAGGTTTTCCGACCGTCAACACTTCTAGCGACTTTATGGAAAACCACCACGACAGCCCGTAAAACTGTTACAACCATCATCTTCCCCAGAAGATTACACCCTAATTACATGTAGCCGCCCATAGGGTAGAGAGTCTACAACATACAGTAACACAATGAAAGCAACTACCTACTTTCATCTATACAACACACCGCCCGTAGTGCAAACAGGGCATAAATATGAGCCAGCACGGTCAATGGAATCACACAGTTCACTCAACTCACTCAGTTCACCAGTTTTACAGTTTCAACACATCAAATCGCACGCCGTTTCAACTTACCGCCTTTCTTAGTGTGTAACTTCAAACCGCCTTCTCCCGCAAAGCCCTCTCCCTATACTCGCAGTGTGAGTGGTGGTACGCCTCAAAACGTACTGTTCAAGCCACTCACACTTAACAGTAGACGGAGAGGAAGATTCCCCCAACACTCTCGCTAGGTATCGGTGGTGGTACGCCTCAAAACGTACTGTTCAAGCCCCCGGTACCCAGTTGCAGTAGTCGTTGTTTGTCCCCGTTGCCGCCGCCGCCACGACGAGCGCGCCGCCACGACCGGTAGACTCGATTTACCGTCCCATCGCGTGTTACGATCGTCGCTACGCCGAGCGCCGTTATCACGCCGCGTGTCGTATTGTTATCACCGCCGCCACTACGAGCGCGCCGCTGTGATCTCGTATCAGTCCGTTGCCGTATCACCGTTGTTGTTGTCGTCGTTCACGTATCGCAGACGTATTGACGGTACGCACGACAACCAACGCATGATACCAAAGTGATACATATCAATATCATCAACCACGTTGGAACCAGTCGAAGAGAGTGCAGTACCTATACCTGAGGACGAGTCAAGCCACCGCCCGGGAACATTTTTGTATCGTTGTCATCCAGCACCACCGATAGAGTAGGCTGCCATTGGACACAACATACACGTATTCTATCTCTTGCTTTCACGGTCCACGTGAATCTTTAAATATTGTAATTTATCATCTCACATTTAAATAAAAACCATATCTGTAGCTCGACAGAGCATATGTATGTTAAAAGAAAATACTGTAAAACAAAACTGAATAAATTATTTATTTGAACTGAAATAAAATATCTGTAGCTCAACAGAGCATGTGTAAATGAAAAGAATATACTGTAACACAATTAAATAAATTTGACAATTCTTTTCAAAATGCAAGAATAAAAACACTATATATCAAACAAAAACAACCGGTGTTTTGCATACGTATACTTATATAAGTAATTATATTTAGTATGAGAAACAATAGTTTTTGCAAACTTTAATATAACAATAATAAATACAAAAAAAAAAGGGAGTAAGTGCAGCGTGGTGGAGTAGGTCAGCGGTGGTGGAAGTTTGTCTATCGTCCCTTCGGCCCTCGGACAGGATATTGTATTATTACAGTATTCGATTTGAATGCAATGCAATGCAATGACGTGTACGATTTTGCTATGAATATTAAAATATTACAGCAAAATTTACAACCATTAATTATATTATCATATCAATAATTATCATTATTATCATATATTTCATTCATCCATTGTCCGTATAGTAAACGCGATGTCTATAATAGTACCGTAATATTATTTGTCGGTCTAAATGTACCCAGAGGAATCGTTGTCACTTTCATGAAAACATCGTGAACTCTATGTACCCTAGGTACAATAAACGAACCAATAACAATAAAGTACTTCTTCTTGCTCAAGAACTGTTCGAATAAAATATACTCGTATGTATATCATAACAATACATATAATGCAGAGGTACGTTATTTATAAATGTATACATACAAAAAAACACGGGAAAGTACTATCGTATATGTACAATACATGCATGTATCTACTCCGGAACGAAACTAATATTATATATTTTCTAAAATGTTTATTGATTATTTCTTACAGTTTTATTACATTTCTAAGGTTGGTTGAAGAGGGCGTGTATACTTGCGGGTATAAACAATTGGCTTTGTCCTTGCGCCCTCGAATTATATGCGTTACAAAAGTATACGATGCTAAGTGAATATTTCATTGAGAGCTTTATCATTTGTTTGGAGAGGATTTATAACATATGAATATAGGATAGACTACATGGGGACTTTTTTTTTATATATATAATTTTTACCTTTTTTGTTCAATCCATTCAATATTGAACATGGTATACATGCTAAATACACAACTGATGCAATGGCTTTAACATAATATCTAAACTATTATATTAATTTGATGGTATTGATATTCTCTGTAAGAAGTATCGTCGTAGGTGGTATTTTTATTTTTATTTATTCATCAAGAAGAATGCCAGGATATTATGGATTGAACATACAAATAATGTAAGAAACTATTGAATAAATGCATTAGTATAAATATCGACAATGGATGTAAAATAAACATTAAAAAAAAATAACAATTGTAATAGTTTTTACTTTTTAGAACAACTACATTATACGACGTGTGCTCTTATTATCTTTCTGTTGTAAAGTTGTTCATGAGCAAAAGAAAAATCGTTAATATAACGGATGAATTATTACATAAACTACCAAGGAGAATGAGCACAATATATACTTCGTATTATTTCCACAGGCTACTAAATTTCAAAACTAAAAGCACATTACGGCAATATATTTTCAATAAAATATATTATGATCTAATGACGAGTTCTATTTCATACAGTACAACAACATCATTTTTATAAGAATATGTTAATTATTATTTAAATATCCTTCGTTAAATAATTCTAGAACATTTTACATTCAGAGTGATCGTTATAATACACACAATATCATCGTTTTAAAATGATGTGTGTATTTTTTTTTGTGACTCAGCTTCTTTAATTTTTAGAGAAGTAAAAATGTTTCAATTGGCAACTTCTATATCTTTTCTGATAGAAAAGTGAAAATAAATGGTAATTTGTGGTGTTAAAACCGACAAGTTTGTAAAACTAAAAAAAGAAAAAAATGGGTAATTTTCTTAACAATTGGGAAAATCAAAAACAAAATAGAGAATAACCTAACCAGTTTCTTACGAATTATTTACTATTTGTAATGACATTTAGATTAGTTATAAGCGATTTACAATTGAAATAATAATAATAATAAGTTTTTCCCCTTGCCTTTCTCTCCTGATTTTATGGGGTCAGCAACCCTTGTCGTTAATCGTCTTACACCTCGACAAGGCTCTGACCCCACCTTTTCTTTACTTGCGTGGTGTACTTACACCAGTTAGGTATTTTAATGTATTCTTAATTCTGTCTATTCATATGTTCTTCAGCCTTCCTCTTTCTCTCTGTAATAGTAATATGTATAAAAAAAAAAAACACAATACCTACTTGGTAATATAGGCTGACAGATTATCTCAACATAAAATCTTTTATTGTATTCTGATATGGGTTATCAATGAATTAAAATTTAACACATCCATTACAGTTAGTGACCCACTCTAGAAATCTACTGTACAGCAGTGTACCCACCTTCTTACTTACTTTCTTTTTATCATGGTAGGTACGATTGTTCTATAGAAATTAAATTCACTTCAAACTAAACTCGTATAGTGAATTTAAAACACTTTATTACAGCGTAGGTATATTATCACAGAATATAAAAAATAGTTATAGTTGACCCGAACGGCATTAATATTTTAATCATTTGATTTCAAGGAAGAAATACTCAAATACATACCCACATGAATTGTTGTCTCAGTCTTACTAAAGCATAGCCCAGCATGACATAGAAAACGTTACTTTTAGATAAATCCATTTCACTTTATTAGTTTTATATTAAAGTAAATTAAGGTAAGTATTATAACATTTAAAGGTAAAAATATTATTTAGGGTCCCACGAGGATGTTTATGATATTTTAATTTTTAAGTAAGTTATTGCTGTTTTAAAATGTACAAACAATTTACGATTTTAATGGATATTCCTGACTCGGCACAATATCTTAACAACACTAGTATCAGAAAAGGAACACCGTTACATTGACGTTATAATAGTAAATTATTGATCGTTGGCGGTGAAAAAAAAAAAGTTTCGTGTCAAATGTGTATTCACCTATACATTATCGAAAGCTTCTTTTTTAATGTAGGTACGTTTTTATACACTATCAGGGTATAGACAGGAAATCTTAAGACATTTTGAACTTAATGCGTTTTGATGATTTTTAGTGATTGTTTCATTCTTTACGTTTTTTATCGCTTTTCTCTTCCCCTAACCACTCTCCAATAACTGTTATCCATTATCCAATAGTGGTATAAATATTAAATTCTCCCGAGCGCCAGTGTTTGATAATATAATATATAAAATGTTGTATACACGCTTAAATTCGACGATTAAAAATAATAGTGTCGAAGAATGGTGGGTTTGAAGTTTTCGGGGCGTTTAGGAAGTTATTGGGTGTGCATGAATTACCTTCGAATCTTATCAATTTCCGTACCGGGATAGGAGCTGAATACTGTAAGGTTTGTTGAACGATATCACAGCAAGAAATTTCAATTACCTATTCCTGTATATAGTTACTATACACTGTTACTTATACACTATATCGATTCGCCGAGTTTGTTACGTAGAAAAAAATAATGAAAAACACGACTTTTGAAACTAAAATTGCAATGGTATGTAACTGGATTTATAAAATATGACTTTTGTTGCCATTATAATGTATCAATAGCACGCACTCTGCAGGTAAGGTATACATCAACAGCCTACGACGGAATTAAATTAAAAATCTATTATTTTTTAAAATTTTTTATTTATGTCGCAGTCACAGTTATATTCACTGAAAAACGTTTACAGTAAAAATGAGATTGTTTAGTTAAAAAGTATAAACCGTTGGTACTCTATTATATTATTCTCTGTGGACAAGGTTGGACTAAAATTACTGCCATTCGTCTCAAGGTCGTTCCTACAGCATAGAAGACTACGTGTTTTTCGAAAACGTTGTTCGTTTCAATATTTTAGTTATCCCATAATGCGCTTGTGTATCCGATGTATTCAAAAATAATATAGAAACTCTTAGGTGTCGAGTGTTTTTAATAAAATTCTACAGCTTTATGAAATTTCCGTGACACATCGATGGAGTCGTTTGTAAAGTATAAAAATAAATAGTGGGTGGAGTTTGTGCGAATACCTAGCTGCTTTATTTCACTGCACGAAGCAACGTGGTTCTGGTGTTAACCCCATGAACCCCAATTGTATAATAGCAATATATAGTACAGGTCACGCAAACCACTATGGTCGTCGCATTGCAGCTTCTCCCAACTTTCCGAGTGAGGCATGCACGATTCGACGATTTTTTTTGTTGTTTTTAACGAAAATAAAAACGCACCAAGAAAGTTATTTTCACCATGCGATTAAATTATACAGAAGGAGTGAAACATTTAAATACACTCTTTCTTTCTCCTTTTCTCTCTCTCTCTCTCTCTATATATATATATATATATTCACTCAGCATAATATTATATATTCTACTACTATGTGCTATGAAACCTCGAATTATTTTTATACCATCGTCGTATTTAACTTCAATAACGCGCCGAATACATTTTATTATACGCTCATCGCGTGCTCGCGTAACCAAACCGACGAAATTGCATAAAAGTTCATCACTACTACGGCAATAATAATGGGACACCATTCAGATGACGTATGTGTCATTTGTATGTAAAACTGCTAACAAAGAAGGGAAAAAATAATCGTAATAAAGACGTAAAACATACATAATACTTACATTGTTCGTATATTGGTGTTAATAAATATAATAACAAACTTATTAGGTACCTACTTACGTATTTTGTACCGGTAAATGTATAGTGTATTAGAGTAGTAGTAGTTTGTCCATGTATGTAAATGTAATTTTATAAACCAAAAATTATACTTGAAACCAAAAATAAAATATCATCTACTAAAGTCCATATAATATATCATGTAGGTAGGATGTACAGTATACATTTTGTTTTTACATTGTTTCATTCGATGGCCTCATTTTGTTTTCTAAAAAATGGATACGTATAAAATAGTCTGTTGCTGGATCATTACATTCTGTCAACGTTATTTATGAAATGTACTCACCTCTCCCTACATGGGGTAAAAACGTATTTACCTCAACTACATATTGCTGTTGGGCGCACGTACAAAAAAATAAATAAAAAGTTGCTTAATAAAATAAAAAGAACAACTGGCCCACCTAAAGGAAAATTAGTATACTGTAATTAAGTGTTATGTTTAATATTTAACTATCATTATTTCTCTTTAATACTTAAAAAACAATTAATTGAAAATGCATAGTAATTTTTGTTTCATATTACACTTAATATGACACAATTTCTATAAGAGCAATAGGTACAAGTAATATTAATTCAGTCTTAAACAACCCAAAAAAAATACTTCTTGAAACGCGTATAAAAAAAATACGCGTTTCAAGAAGTAGCTTTGGTAATTATTATTTTTTGAAGTTTTATGTATAAAAACTGTAATAATACAAGTAAAATAAACAAAATATGTTAAAAAAGATCAAAGTTCAAAAGATTTATTATTTTTCTTTCCTCTGTATTATTTAAATATTCCATAATTTTAACTTCTATGAATAAAATTAAAAAGGTATATAAATATCACAAGGAAAATTAATCACAAAGGATTGCATTTTGATTTTGATACTTCTTTAGTCAATCTGATAAACAAGAAATTCTTTTTACTAAATTTAGTAACCTAAGAGGAACAAATATTTTTATAGAAAAATAAGGTGTTCAAAGTGTTAGTATTGATAATAGTTATGTAGTAAATGATTTTTATGTTTAACGTTTAGTGTTTATTGTTTATACTCAAAACATGATACATATTAAAATAGTTTGATGTTTCATAATATAATAATATTCTAGCTGATCCTATATGGCGTTGCCGGTGACAAATTCAATATTCGTGGACTTACCACTTTTTAAACTCTGTTAAATATTGTAAGCTGCACAGATTCTGTACAAAAATACATAAAAGTACAACCGCGCCAACAGGCGTGTCGCTTTGATCATAATTATAATTATTAAAACCAATAACAACCATTTACAAACAAACATTTCCATCGTAAATCTCGAAATCCCTGTTTGAGCACCTCCCCGTGTTTTAATTTACCCTTTTTAAATTAGCCTATGTTACTCAGGGAAAATATCAGCATTCTAATGGGGAGAGAATTTTTTAAATCGGTGTACCTAGTAGTTTTTGAGTTTATTCATCACAAACATCCAAATATTTCCTCTTTATAATATTATAATTAAATAACTATAGATAAACATAAACCATATTATATTATATGGACATTATACTAATAAATGATAAATAATACAAAGATAAATATTTTAAGGGAAATTGATTTTTATATTGGATATAAAATTCGGTGAAAAAGAATGATATTTTTATACTTATCAACTGGATAAAACTTTAAATTTGAATTTGAATTCGTTATACATTATGCTTTCTATAAACGAACACAAAATTATATTTTGTACAGTTATAAAAAACTATAATTATATATTTTTTAATTTTGCATTTTTATTTTAGTTTTAAAAATACATGTTGTACTATGGTCATAAATATTCATTATACTTATACGCAACAAAACTAACACGATATCTACACAAAAGTGGTCACAAAAGTAAAATCGACAAAATAAAAAAGTAATATACATGAATATTTATTATACACTATTTCTATTATAATACTCAGTAAAATGTAACATATTTATATAATTTTATATTTTTCTTAAACATCAGAATTAATTTTTTATCAAACAAAATAAATAGTTTAAAAAGTATATTACTTTTAATTTTATGATTCCATGCGTATTTATGATATTATAATAATATATTGTAGTACAAGACATTAATGATATTAATTCATAAATATATACACAATATACCTATATCTACTACACTTTACAATCTAAAACCTTTTAATATTTTAGTCACACAAGTTCACTAATTTATTTATAGTGGATATTTTAGAAACCACTGGTTTATTAATCAAATATGCTGGACACTTTTTATTCATTCTCAACAAAGTGATCAATAGTAATAGATATTTTACATCGTTTTAAAAAATTATATAAGTGTAAAAATCTATATGCTAATTTATCAACAAAACAATATAACAGGCATTGTAGTATGTGATTTTTTTTATTGTCAATTTTTTGAGTTTGTATTATAAAGCAGATTATTATAGTTGAGTAGGTAATGCATTTATTCAAAATTAAATTTTGGAATTTTTTCTTAAAGTCTAAAAATCATATTTTCTAATTCTTGAGATTTTTTGTACTACTTAAGCAGTGACCGCTGTGAAGATACAAACTTTTATTTTACAAATTAGAACCCCACCCCCTTTTCTAGATACAGTAAATTATTTAGCGGAGGATATTAATCCATCAATATTTTTATTTGTAATAATCTAGTAATGGATGTATTGAATACTATGGAGATCAATGATAAAATGAATCATTGCATACCTACGAAGAACGATTAACCTAACCTAACCTGTGTTATTAACTTCAGAGTATATTTTATTATACATTAATATTGCTAATATGGTAATTTATTTTAGTAATATCAATATGATAGGCCTTAATTAATATAATGTTTAGATAGGAGGAAATAATTTAAGATTGTAGGGTTTACTTGAAAATATTTTATAATATATATGTATAGTGTACCTATACCTAAACATTTCAAGTCATAACCAATATTGTTGGATTAAATAAAATAACTAAAATCGTTATTCTTTGTATAATAACCAATTTCGTCCAGATTTAAACTTCAAATGTCTATACAAATTGTGATAATATATTATTTTGATTTTTTGGTATCAGTAAGAACTACTTAATATGTGGAACCTTGTATTAAATCTATCAAGCATTGGCTGTAATTAAAAAATAATTAATTATTTATTATACATTTTTAAATCAAAAAACAATTGCATATTTTTTTGATTTTGACATATTCAATTAATTAACCTAATAAAATCATGCTTGTGAATTATTTTTATTTTTAAATTGTTAAAAGAACGATTTTTTTGGCATATTATTTATTAAATCGTTGTGCTGTGCTTTTGTATAGCGACTAGTGAGCCTAAAAATTTGAATCAATACTTTCTAAAAATAAAACTAAAAAAGTTTAAAAATTTAAAATAGTTTAAGGTTTTAAATAACGTAAATTTAATCTAATACACATTCAATTATTACATTTCAAACTAAAACTGTTAATGGAAATCGTTTTTAAGCGTTAAATCGAAGAATATCCAAATTCGTCGAAATTTAAACTAATAATAAACTAATAAAAAAATATTGTAGATTTAGGCTTAAATTATTTTTTTAAATTCCTGTATTAATAACTTATGGTTAACCTCGTATTCAATTTTATTATTGATAGATATAGAGAACAAAAGGAACTACATCATTGAAAATTTTTTAAATGACTGAAAAAATCCCATTTTTTCATAATTTTTTACATCCCGAGTTAAACATTATTTAGAAAAGTAGGTAAGTAGGTACTGGAAATTTTTCACTTTTGATCCTCCAATGAACCAACCTTATTAACTTTTCTATTAGAAAATAAATTGATATGGAATATTTTTACTGCTCCAAAAGGTAGTAAAAAAAAACACAAGATTATTGTAAAATCAATAAATTCATCTCTTCAAAATCTAATATAAGTACAAATAATTTATAACAATAAAATGTCAATAATTTAATGTTTTCATTATCCATTATGTTGATTATTAGTCTATTTTTTTACAGTTAATATAAGTAGCTATACTACTATAACCTGAACTACGTTAGATCTTTAGAAAATAATTCAAAATATTTGACTATTTTATGAGTTTAGAGTGTATTTTTAATTCTATAGAGCAGTGATCCTCAAACTGGGGGCCATCGCTATATTATTGAGGAGTTGTGAAATATTTATTTTATTTAAATTATTTAAACTATTTAAAAAAAAAAAAGCCATAAATAACCGACAATATCATTAATAATTATAAATAATTTATCTGTTTGAAATAGTACATGTAATTGTAGTATATAATTAAGAAAAAATAATTAATGATTTTGATTAAGGGGGCCTTGACAGTTTTACATTAAATTTAGGGGGCCCCATGACAAAAAAGCATGCGTGGACTGTGGAGAACTGCTACAGATAACCCAGTTGATTATTTAAAATGTATTATTTTGAATAAATATTGAAATCTGGTTTCAATTCATTCAAAAAGCAGTTTATAAAATAATAAACATATAATAATTTATAAATAAAATGTTCATTAAATTAAGTTTAAAATATATATATATATTGGTAAAATTAAATGGAATCCAATACACCTATCTTGCGTTAGGTTTTCGACTATTTTTCGATGAATCTTTATGTTATTATGATTATGAAAATATATTATAAAAATAAAGTCCTTCAGACTACGTCCTGGTAGAATGGATCTCAAAATAATTATTATTGTAAACAGTGGGCTGTTCTTATCCTATCGTTCAATCTCCTCTTAACCCTACGAGTAATTTAAAAGTACCGCACTTTTAGAGTCAACTTTGTAATGGCTCCCAAAGCACTTTGACTAAAATAAATTGTCACATCCGCCACTTTTTGCTCTCTTAACTCCGATGAGTGGTACCCAAGTACCAACGATTTTAAAGCTCATTATATATTTTTACGTTGTGAATTATTATAGTAAAAACCATGCACGTTTATAACGTGCAATATATCTTTGTACACACAGGCAAGACTTTTCGTCTCAAAAAATTCACCTCGTGCGATTATAATTTAATGGTAGGACGTTTTCTTTTACCGTTTGTATGAAAATAACGCATTGATTCAATATACAATTAAACAGTCAGACAATAAGCAGACGGAGTTAGCTGTAGTGATTAATTACTACTACAAGCATACAATTTAATAAACCATAGACTAGTACACCGCCTGATATATATAAGTATATTACTAAGGTTAGCGTAATGGATTCGAATAAGGTTTGTGTGTGCGTAGGGTGTTGGCCCTCGTTGGCTATGTCGTCGGAAAAGGGTGAAAAAAAGAACACACAGTCAAGGTCCACCGCGAAAATCTTTAATCATTGTTGTTTGCCAGCGAGAGGGTTGGCAGTCAGGGTGGGACCGCGTAAGTCGCGACGGCGGCGGCGAAGTAAAGAAACCCGAAGAAAGCGCATTTGTCAAAGTTTAATTAAAACGAAATAAAAGTAAGTGTATAGAGGACTGGCCACCACCGATCGAAAAACAATAAATTTTAATGGATATCCGACAGATGGGTGTATAATGATGTAGAGGTATTGTTTGTGGTGGTGTGGCGGTTAGGGTGGCGGAGAGGCATACGAAATTAATGCTCAACGTCGTGGTAGTATTATTAAAGTAGTTGTAACGGCAGTCGGTCGTTATGAAGTCGTCGTTTTTTGTCATAAAAAAATGAACAATGTATAATATTATGTATATTGTAAATTATAAATAAAGGGATGCATTAGTACTAACCGAACTGTATTTGGCAGTCAGTATTGTTATAGCGGTCATATATCCTGTCAACAAATTTGAGTTAGACCCTTACTCCCTATCCACACATGTACGATGTACCTTCAAGTTCAGTTTTACTTGATTCAATAAATACTTACCACAGTACTTATGCTTAGTATTACCTAACCCATCTAACCATTAGTTGTGTTGTGACGGACTCCAAATACATGTACTTATAGCTCTACGTATTTCATACAGAAAAGGTTATTGAATAAATAAAATATCATATTGAAAATCTACCTGTTTTGTGGGAAGAATAACACTTGAATAAGTTTAAGACAATGAATTAGCTAATATTGTGTATTTGTAACTAATTTTTTGATTTGAAGCCTTTGCTCCAAAATCATAATTTAACATCAAGTTAAAAATAATATAATTTAATTTTAGAAAACTTAACAATTTATTATATTGAGATTGTAATTGAAAACAAAACAAACAAGAAGAAAACAGGAACATTTGTATATTTCTATTTATCACATTCTTTCAAAACACTTCCATTTATATATCATTGAATCATTATTTGAAATATTCTATAATATAGAATTTAAAATAAAAGACTTATCCCGTTTTTATTTTTTAAGGTATTCAATAATTTAAATATTTTAAATACAATTGAATTTTTAGGTTTGTAAAATTTTATATTTTGGAAATATTTATTTCAATATAATACTGTTATATCTATACAAAAATTTAATTTAACGACAGTTAAAATTATATTCGGAAATATAATTTCTTTATATTATTTATTCAATAATAGGGTTTTAATGATTGAATTTTATTTAAAAAATTTAAATTTGTAATCTGGAACAATAGATGATTGTATTTTTTTAAACCGATCTAATAAACCACAATTTACAATTCCTTTAAACAATAATAATTGGCTCGATTATTAAGTGATATTAATAATTAATGCAAGCTTTACGGGTACGAAAACAGATTATTTCAATTTATTAATTACCTATAGGTATAAAATAAAAATACAGCATTTATAAAATCAATTATTTTTAATTATGCACATTTAATTAATTAATAAACTATAGAAGTTTTAGTTCACAATACGAAAAAATCTACTAGGTACTCGTTATAGACTTATAAAATGTTTTTCATTATTTCACTTTATTGGTATTATACTTTAATAAATAAGTGCAAGCGGTGATAATATTTAATTTTACTAGGGTCGATATCATAATATTATACCATATCTAGTGGATTTTCAAAACATTTGAAACCAAACTCAGGTGAATTAATGCGTTTCGTGATTACTGATTATCAATGGATTACTATTATCGTAAATTGTAAATTTACTCTTAATTTATAATAATGACATAATATTTTAAACGAAACAATAAGAAAAAATGGAAAATTATATTTCACGTATTAACGAAATAATATAGGTATTGCACCTACCTCTTAACAATTATTATACTTTTATATTATATACAATTTATTTATTTATACTATATCACTAATCACCCAGTGCCGAGTAATTATTTTTTGCAATAAATGTATTTATTTATTTATTATTATAACGAGCCCAATATAAATGTTGATGTTAATCTTAAAGCTAAAGTACATAACCGTATAAATTATGAAGACAACAACATGGTGATAAACATTACATGAGGAACTGGTTTAGTCCCACAATAGAAACGATGGATCCTCGTTCGCTAATCCCATTATGCGTGATATAGAACTGTTTCGCAAATAATTCACAGAACAAAAGGGGATATGAAAGGGGAAGACACTACGAGAATTAAAAACTGGGATTCTAAAATTAAGCTTGTTTAGTAAAACTATCAATGAGCGTTGCCAAAAATGATAGGTTTGTATAAACTCGTCTATCAGCCAGCGTGGAATGACGAAGGTGGTAAATCACTGGATTATAGTCATGGGGTGGACAATCAATTGATAACCTGAAAAATGAACTAGACAGCTTGAAGTCCATAGAAGTTCTGAGCAAGAACCCCAGCATTTTCACGGCCTTACAAGAGTTTTGTCTAAATGAGCATTAAACTTAAGACAGCGATAAAATGTTTTACCCAAATCATTTACAGACTCACCAGTAGATTCAAGGAGGACACCACCAGATATAGAATAGTTAAAATTAAGAGGACAACTAAGAGAACGAAAAAAAGCCATACAAGTGGATTTAGGTGTTTGAAAATGGCTTTTTTTAGTCCATTAATCGTTTACTGACTGAACTGATAATTGATGAATACGAGAAACGTAGAAACGTGTTTTGTACACTGAGAAACGTATACGACTAGTACTACAGTCTGCAGTACAATTCAATAACTATCTAGAGACTTATGCATTGAAGTTTTAGGTGAAACACTATTTTTTCTAAATCCTAATATTTCACAACAAAACTTGAGAAAAGTAGAAAACAAACAAAATTCGTCTATTTCAACTAAAACTGTTACAAATTCGTTTTGAATAGTTTTTTTTCGAAGTTTAAATATTTTTCTTTTATTTTTGATCGTCTATCAACACCTTTATTTTAATATATGTTTATGATATCGAGCTATCTGTATACTACGCATCATAGTTCGTTTGCATAACAAAAATATAATATTAACACGTACAGTTATTTTTTTTAAAATACACATTTTCCAAGAAGCACAGTATATGAGTATATGACTAATGAATATTATGTATGGATTTATTTGTGTATGATTCTTTAAAAGTTTAACATTGTGTCGTACTTTAGAGACATTTTGTAAGCTAAGCATGGTTCAAAAAGTCAAGACCCTATGGTAAATGTGTTGACCAGTTTATTTGGCGTAATAATATTTTAGTATTTTACACTGCAGAAATGTCCAAACAGAAATCTACTACGATGATAGATGTTCTGAAGAGTTTTGTAGTGTCAATATAAACTATGACATATTGCATAACACGTATAATACAGGCCCGTGTTGCAAAAGTTTACATTAAAAAAGTTTGCTAGGTAAAATGTTTTTACTCCAAGTGTGTTGGCCGTTGCACTATGTCTGTATAGTGGAACACGTGTGGACTTTAAGGAGTCGAAACGACTCGGGGGGTAATCAACGGGACTCGGCCCTTTAAACAGCCGAAACAGACGGATACGTACAGATGGACAGTAATAGTATAAAATATAATGTAAGGTTAGATTTATCGATATATTACTGATCGACACATCGGCAGGTCGTTTAAAAATCGTTTTCCCAAGTACTTGGGGCCCTGCATGTGGCGTGCCCGTACAAGAACACCGTGTCAGGATGTATACATACACACACGAAACACACACTCTCATTTTGTATTTTCTTCGTTATGGTCCGTTGGCAAGTGCGATGTGCACATGACACCCGTTTCTGAGTATTCGAGATGAGCGAATATAGCGTACAACCCAATTTCCTCGTTTTGCCGACAGATATTATACAGGGCGATTCACCAAGCATGTTCACTCCCATTTTTTTCCCTCTGATAATGAATCTATTCAAATTCTGATTTATGGAATTTTTCAATAATATACCTACTTAAGGATCGTATTTTCAATTATTTTATTTTTATTTTTAAACGTTTTTATAACATTTAAAGGGTGTCTTTTGGTCGTACAAACGAAAACCGAGAATGATTTTTTTGAACATTTGATGCATTTAAATAAAATTTGAACGAATAGTTTCTGAGTTATTAAAATTGACAAACTATAAGAATAGGTATTAGTAAAAATAGTGCTTATTACAAAAATATAAAATAGTTGTAATATTGGATCTAGAGAGCTACACGAACACCTGGAAGAAGGTAATAGCGTAATTTTACTGTTTTAACATCCGATTTCAATATAACTATCGACAGGAGTCGTTTTTATAATTATTCAACTCAAAAACCACTCGTCCTAAATCCAATTTACATACGTTGGTACACATTGAAAAAAGTCACCTGATTGGCAATTTACTGGAACAAAAATGTGATTCTCAATAATTGAAAAAATGAGTTGGTGTCGCCATACCACACTCCTTAAATGATATACAATTAAGAGTGTCTGAAAAAATATTATATCCTTTAGGCATATTTAAAAATGCAATAAATCAGAATTTGAGTAAATTTATTTATTGATGAAAATAATGGGGGTGAGCATGCTGGGTGAATCACCCTGTACATTTATATACATATACAATACCTGTCGAACCTACATTGGCAGCGGTGTTGATAAAATATTGACGTGAGGGTTTCTGCCACCACCGTATCATGAAAGTTTTATAAAGCTGAATTTATGTCCGCGCGATACACCGCAACGTGATTGCCGTCGAACATAGAGTGTGTGTGTGTGTGTGTGTGTAAAAGCGTTTTTATAACGTTTTCGACCTTTTTTTGGCTTTTTATGACTGACGTATATTTCATATCACTTTTCCCCTATACATTCTCCCAGTAATGACATTACATTATATAGGTGTCGCTACGGGACGGCGACGACATTCTATCCTTTTACTTAATTTTTTTCAGTTTTTCCCACGAATACATTTTGACATGCCGCTGTCACCTCCTTGTTGTACGCACATCATACATTAGTCTCGATCATCATAATATAAACGCATGTGGTCATTGCGTCGTATGTGAGTTTAACTGCGCATACAGGCTGCGGTAATGGAATTTTCATAGAAGCAGAAGAAAATATCATTATTGCACATTTCGTAGCTTTATAGTCGTATGTATCTATACGATTTATAACAATGTTGATATTTATTCCAAATATCGATGTAGACCAAACTGAATTTAGTCCCAAAACTATGGGTTCATTTTGTCCGCCTTTTAAAAAATTAAAATTAATCTAACTAATGGAGCACGGAGCTCAACTAAACCGGAGAAAATAAATATAAATCGACAATGTTGGAACTCTGCGAGTAAAAGATAATTGAAATATCCACTACGGACTTCGAGATCAGTGCCACACATTTGCGTATTCCGAAAAGAAAAATAATCGTCTATTGAATCGTAATAATTTTATCGAAAAACTCGTTACTTATAATGCGTTTCGATGCTTCATTAACATATACATGCGTTCAGTATCATCGAACTTATAACCATCACTTTCTTTCATCAATTTAGCCTTATTTCAATGGTACAAATATTAATCTTAATATAGTAACTTATAAAAAATATAACGATACATTTTTTAAATATTTAGAAAAATGAACCTGTTAATAAATTTGCTATTAGGTGTTCGAAATGTTTTGAACAAATTGCTTATACCGTTTCCAATCAATAATCGAATAAACAATAAACATAAAATATTGAAAATGTTTCCGGTTGATTTGGATGTATAACAAATAATTATAGCATAGACCTGCAGGTGACCTAATTCTAAATATAAACTCTAATAATTTATATATATATATTAATAAATATTTATTAAAAATAAACAAATAAGAAAATTACAATTTGTTAAATTAAAAGCAATTAATATGTTTGTGTGGGATTACAATAAAATTAAAACTGGATGACGTGATGGGCGCCCAGTTTCACTGCTTCAACTTGATTGAATAAATTATAATTTATTTTGTGTATATATTTTTAATTATTTAGGAGATCACGTAGCCAATTTAACTTCGAGTAATAATAGGTGTTATACTGGAGAGTAATAGAAAAAATATAAGATAAAAGGAGATTCAGGTGATCTATAGTGTTAGTGTGGGAATTTGTATAGTGAATGAATGCAAGTAATAGAGAGTAGGGGTTGTAATGTTTTTGTGAAGAGTGATCATAGGCGCATATTGGGTTGAGGGCTTGGGGGTGCTAAGCCCCCCTCCCAAATTAGCCATAGTCCCCCCCCCCCAAACCTAGGACATACATTTTAATATGCTATATTAGTATATTGCAATGGTCTGCTTGCCTTTAATATATTCAGCCCCCATAAGCCAAAAGTTGAAATTGCGCCTATGAGAGTGATATTGTTAATGTAACACGGAGGCAATAAATAAACGTTGGTTAACATTGAAACAAATACAGTTTAGGTTTGGGACTCTAGCAGATAAACCAATTTTGATTCCATAAGTTGTTGCAACTTACAAGATGAATCAATTGTTCGTAAAGACGCATTTAATTATTAAAAGAGATGTTTGAACTGATATGGCTTATGTTATTAAGTTTTGATTTAATGGATATTTTCTTAATTTAAACGTATTTAGATCAAGTTAGTCTTTTATTGAGATTAATACATACCTAAATATTTAACTGAGCCATTTTATTATTATTAAATGTTACTTTAAGTATATAGTATTGAATACCACGGAATGTGTGATCAAAGGCTGGCATGGCTAACTCCATGATTGAAATACTTCTGACATCGACAACTATTGCCGTGGACTATTTAGAAACACAGCTGGATACGTTTAAACAGGTCATTGCAAACTACGTACGTTATTTCGATAAGGTGAAATATTTATCACCCTTTTTCTAAAAAGACGAAAGTCATTCATAATGAATCAAATACTTTATTTTGTTGTACTTTGATAAAATAAAATAACAAAATAGGCATTGGAATACATATAAAAATGATATTTTAGTATTTACTACTGTTTTACGAGTATCTAGTAGCCCGCAGGGTTTAAAAAAAAATCGTACTTCATATTTATTATAGTATACGTGATACCTAAAGTCATTACTTGGCTGGAATGGATTAAAAAAATATCGAAAAAAATAATTATTGATTTCAAAGCTTTGTAATATAGAATTAGGTTTGATGCACGAATTGAACTTTAAGCTTACCAACAGCTTGTCAACATCGATATACATTCCTAATTAATTTTATTTTTTGAAGCCCAACGAAATGAATCCTATGCTGTCAGAATCCGGTGTAATACACTGTTTTGTTTTATGAATTAGTTTTATCCAATATTAGATCTATATTAACTTGTATACCTACGGAGGTCGGAGGTCAAAAGCGATAGTGCGAGCAAATGTCGGGATTCAGCAGCTGTATGTCCTCTTTTATTTTCCTTTTTTCTTCATATTTTTTTTTTTTAGTAATATATTTATATTATTTTCAGACTAGGTACCTACGCATTTAGTATATGTATACATACACACGCGTACTTAATGTTCAATAACGGCGACCCGGAGGATCAATACCTGTGGTTATATTTGTGTTTATGTGTACCTAGCTAATTCCAGTTGCTCACGAACACGGAACGCGAACGTCACGCCAGTAGAATAGTCAGTCAAAAATATTAATTTACACTAAGCATTGTGTGACCTGCAGGGTTATACCGTGCATAATAAAATAAATATATAATATAACGATATGTTAAATATATGCACGTGATAATGCTGTTTCATTTACTAATTACTATAATATACGAGCTCCATACGTCATAATATGTTCATAAATATAATATAAATATTTATTTCAAATTTATATTTAGTGGATTAGGAGTGGATCGGTTAAACACATTTGACCAAAAAACCCACTAATCCGTTTTAATGGTGTTGCCATCATTGTCGCTATTCATTAATATATTAATATAATGTAAATACAATTAATTCGAAATAATTGCTTATGCTCGTTTGTACATCACTATTTTTACATGATTTTAATTTATTTTAATTTTTAAAAGAAACAATCTTTACAATTTTACATGTATTGAGTGTCGTTTAATCAAAATAGGTTCCAAAAATAAGGGTTAATAATAAACCGTCATTATACCAAGAATTTTCACAATATATACATATTATAATATAATATATATAAACATATAGAGATGTAACACAGTAAAATCTTATTAAGTGAAAAAGAGAAAACAATAAAAAAACAAACTGAAATATTAAATAAATGTTATACACATTAAAATATTTAACAATTTGAAATCTAGGAGTTAACAAATTAATATATAAACTAAAAATAATAATTGATTTACAAATTCGTTGAATTTGAATTTTTTATTGAATTCAGTACCTAGCGTAATATAGGTACATTTTTAATATTTTATAATAATAATCAAAATATTTATAATACAATACGTATTGATTATTGGATACCAAAATGTTTGAAATATTCATAACTTAGTAAGGCGAAAACTTTTGTTTTACTATTTATTTTTCACCATCATTATTAATATGATTCAGTTGACAATTTTAATTTTAAAAACACTTATAGGTAGGTACCATCTTCTAACAAGTAATAATAAGGTACATTACGATGGGAGTTTATATAGTGTTTTGATACGAGTTATTCAGTCTCAACTTTAAACGATAAAAACCAAATAATAATTTTTCATTATAATATAATATTACGAAGAAAATCATTGTCAACAAAAATTTAATAGGTATTTAGAATAATAATTGTAATATAAATCAATTAAGGATTACCTAATTTAATAACTTTCATTTTTTTTTTAATGAAACGTTGAACTAAAAAAAGTCTTATATTTAGACAATTGTAAAAACTTTAGTAGCTCTTCAAAGTACTTCATATTGAAACTTTTAAATATAATTAAATAAAATAAAACTTTATATTAAAGATTTAAATATTTTATTGAATAAAATTCAGTCCTACAAATATTATGCTTTTGCACAATGTTTTCATTAGTTGCACTATTGTTTTAATTACACAAATATAAAACAAAATACTTGACCTTTGCTTTAAATGACATTTATACATTTAAACCTCTACTATATAATAATATTGTCATTACGTTACGATCCATGACATTTTGTCACTGGGTTTGATGTAATATAATATTTTCATAAAATATATTAGACAAATTATAATTTTATCGCAAATTGTAATGTTCATAAATAAGCATGATATTAACTTGGTTTATGGTATATTTATCATCGGATTATTAAAATAAATTTTAAGTATGTACAAGTAAAATTTAGGTTGGTACTCTCAAAATATTATGATTGATTATTAGTTTTTAATTGTTATCATGCATTTACATTCAAAAATACTTATAATAATTATTATATGGCATTACATATATTTTCATATACCTACAAAATTATAATAGAATGTGTTGCAGGCAACACTAAATAATAATCGGCACCATACAAGACGTAAATGATTATAAACATTGAAAACATGAAAATTGATTTTCGGTGTAATTTATATTTTACTTAAGTCAGTAGGTACAACATTATAATAGAATTTAAAGCCTATGACTATAAACAGTAAAGAGGAATATTGCTATAGTAAAATGCTATACATACATAGGTACTATAATACCTAATACTATAAAAGAATTTAAGTATTACAATACTAGTATAATTATAGGTAGTTGACTATGCGTAATCTTATTTTACAACTTGATTTAACATTTATAGAATTCTAAGCTTTATCGAGAAAATAATTTTTATTTGTGAGTCTTACTACGGAAAGTGTTATGTTCAAAAAGATAACTATAGAACGAAAAAGCCATTTGTTCCATGAGTCACGTATAGGTTGAACCTATTATGGAATCTTTGGCCCCGTAGGCCGTAACACGTCTTGTCTTGGCACTGAATAAGGTGAACATTTGAGGCCAAACAAAATAATAAATTATCTATTGCTTGCTTAGTTTTTTTTTCTCTATTTTTTATTCATTCATTTCAGAGTGTAACAAAATGTATTTTAGGAGGATTATGGATAATAATACATAATTGAATTAAATAACAAGATTACCGCATAAGTGCAATAATAATTGTGCTATAATAGCGTTAATCAAATTAAACAGTATTAAAGTAGTCGGCGTTCTCTCAACATTGTAACTATAGTAGAATAAACAATATAACACTAAATATTTGTGAAAATGAAATATTTATTCTATGGAAACGCATTCAGGTACCTATACTTATTATAAATCGATTAATCTTAAAACGTCGTATTCATAAGTGTTAATCAGTCATAATATACTTAATTGAACTTCGAAGTAAATTAATTTAAGTTCTTGTACATAAATTATGTATGTGGCACCATACCTAGGTACCTATGTTAATAATATCAACCCCTATATTTGTCGCGTGTTATTTTGTAACGTCAGTTGTCTTGGGGGATGTAAACAGTTTTAACAATACCAATAATTATTGTTCTAAATCATTCAAATTATGTTTAATCTATAATTTGTCATTGAACCTAAAACACAATAGTGAATTTCAACAGTATTAACTACTATGCAAATTATTACCATGATCTATTATATTAATGTAAGACAAAATTAATATCTTAAATAAAAAACCAAAAAATCTTAGTTGCTTATAAACGGCACGTACCTGCAGCTGCGACTATTTAACAAATTAAAAACATAATGAAATAAACGAATTCTCTGCAGATATAATTTATTGAGATATATATATTTATACGACTTCAATTTTCCATCATCACCAGTCTTATGAATAAGGCATAAAAAGTTTTAGTCGAGTGGGGTACAACAGTACAAATGTATCATAGCAGTCGGCTTCGGCACGAGTACCTAGGTATTTATACTGCAAGGATATAAAAAAAAACCCAAAATTGAAATAAATACATTGTGCACACCTATCTAGAAAGTTAGACTAATATTAGTAAATAGTTGACAGTTGTATTATAAAACAAAACTCTGGGGTACATAATATGTATAATGTACCAGGCGAAACCGACGAAGTTACATTTAAAAGTTCTATTAAAAGACAACTCATGTCTTGGAATCATAAAATGATTTATAACTGTAATTAGGATGATTAAATTATTTTAACAATAACGCACCGACATTATAAACGTTATAGAAATTTAAAATAAGTCTTGTCTATGAATATAAAGATTATTACGAAACAATATCCGGCCCAGAACTACTTCGTGAACTTGCTGCTTCGTACTTATATCGACGACAACACATAATATGGTCTTTGTTGCCTGATGTATTCGGAAACGGTGAATATACTTATTTTCTCTTGATTTTTCATCTACATGTAGTAAAATAATAAATGTTTGAAAATGTCATGAAATTTAAAATTTTGAAATATTTCAGTATTTTAAAAAATTTTGTTTTATTTTTAAATAAGTTTTATATTTACATATAATTGTCATAAATTACCTTCATAACTGTATGGTACCTAATCTTTGGCATTATACATTTAAAATTGTATTCAAAATGTTTAAATGATACAAGGAGGTATTCAATATTATACATGTATTTTGTATACCTACCTACTGTATTCTTACATTAGAATTTAGAACACTGAACATTGTAAATAAATAAATAAATAAATAAATTGTGTTTTTATTTGTGTTAAAAAAATTTCAATGTTTCACGTTTTTATGAAATATTTCATACTTCAAAAACTAAAAATTATATAATAAAGTAGTCTTTTAAAAAGGATTTAGCACAATGTATGTTAACCTTGGATAACCCGTCATACAAAATGAAGCAAAACATCTATTCGCATTTCTCGATTCGAATATCATATTATTCAAATGAGATAAACAAGAACAATAAATAATTATTTTCATTTTCATTTTCTAAGAAGTTATTAGTATAGTAACTTCAATGTTTCTAAGAATATTATTTTAAAATTACAAAACATGAACAATTTAAGTTACTCCAAAAATTAAATTAATTTAAAAAAAAGTATTACTTTCATAATAATTTAAATATCAACATGTCGTACGCATAGGGCAATAAATTATTAATACTACTTTCAAAGTAAGTTGTGTGCATTTATGTAATTACGCTTAATTAATTGGAGTACCTTCCTAGTTTGTCTATTGATTGAGAAAAATAAATAGTGGTTTTGCAAAAGTAATGATCCTGCGATAGATTATAGTGACAATAAATGTTACGTCCATGTCCTATCAGAAATTACGATATCCACAGTGTAATATGTTTTGCTAACTTGTGACGCTGGAAAAAAGGAAGAGGTGATATTATTATTACCTAGATAGAAAAATAATATGGTATATGGTGTGGATATATAGTATGTGGAATTCAATATCACAATTACATTTATTTTACTATTTAGTATACGTCCTTTGGAGTACAGATGATTAAATGGAGACCTCCTTTTTGATCGGTTAGGTTAGGAAAATACCAAGGAACTTGCATCTGATGTATAGTTGGTTTCCAGTGTTAAAGTTGTATTCGATGATAAGTCATTGCATGTGTGAAACCTATTTTATACCTATTTTATACCTACCTATTTTATTTTATTTAATAGTTTTATCTATTTATGCCAAAAAATACACGTACCGCTGTTACAACAATATCAATTTTAACTGAATAAGTTAATAAGTTAAAAATAAAAGTAATTAACTAGTTGAGTTTAAAAGTTAAAAAAAATTAACTTTTGAACAAGTTAGTGGTCAACTATATAAAAAAACCTTATATGAAATGTACAGATTTTTAATAAAAAAATTAAAATCTAAAAAACTCTGAAAAATGTTGAATATTATGTTAACAGTTTGTAAATAACTCAAAAAGACCCAAAATATTTTGAAAATTATTTCATATCTATAAATGCTAGTATAGATATTTTGTGAAAATGTTCCTTGATGTTCCATAATCACAATAAAAAAAAAACTAAATTGTTTAACAAATTATTGTCGTTTTTCCAATTTATTGGGAAAAGTTTTTTAAATGTCATATTTTTGACCTAACACCTCACCTAACTACCATAAAAAACTATCAATTTGATAAAAATTTTCCAACGAAAACTATTCTCGAGATTAAAGATTTAAAATATAAATTACTATTGTTCCACTCGAGTAAATAACGCCTCACAAATAGTACAGAATATAACGTGCCTTTTATTATTATATGGCGATGGAGACAGCATAACGCTATTATCATTAGAAATAACAATTATACTGATTTTTTTGAAATCTCTTGTTTTTAAAGTTTTTATCACGTCCGATATTATATTGCTATAGTTATAAATTACTATCGTTGACAGACATCGTCCAATAAGAGAGTATTTTATTAATACTAGATATTTACAGAAATATAACGAACAAAACAATATAATATCAGACACTTACATACGACCGAATCGTTAGTATTTGACCAGTCGGATTGTGCAAATAATACGTTCACGTATCATGTTATTTAATAATATCACATATTTTATTATTACGATACCCGGCGCAGAGATAAAGTTATTTTTAAAGGGCAAATATTCTCCCAAGTTAATCGAACTTTAACAAATATTTTTAATAAAACGTGTACAGGAGTAAGTAGGTGTTTAAAAGATCCTAAACTATACATATCATTGTTCTTGTATTGTGAACACGTCAAAAACAAAATATCTATTAGTCCACTATATAGAAAACAGGATAGTCTGAAATCGATTGCAGATTATTTTAACGGTTCAACAATCAATACGAGAGTCTTAAGCACGTCACGATTTTGTTCCCAATAATTTTATAATAATATGTGTGAATCGAATTCAATCCGACCAAAAGTCGATCTAAACGTCTGGGCGGGGAGAGGGGGAATACATCGATTGTAAAACGATTTATGCGCGTTGCACACATCGATTCCGCGGACGTTTGGGAAAAATAAAAATCAGACGGCTCTTCCCGGCGACATGATAGTTTATGCGTGGTGATGGTGTAAACGGCCGGCCGACGGTAGATTTGTATTCTGAATGCGCGGTCCTGTATACAAGCGTTACCTATATATATACAACGTGTTTGCACGCACAAAAACACACACTTTCATAGGTACGTTTTTATAGTCTCAGGTAGGTAGGTAGGTAGGTAGGTTATACTACACGACGTGTGTGCGTATGTTCTATTCCCAAATGGCGGGGTAGTGTAGTAGACGGTACATGGAAATACGAAAAAAAAAATATATAATAAAATAAATAAATAAAAAAGAAATAAGACGACAAAAGGTACAAAAGGACAAACCGTATTCATGAAAGAAGCGAAGAAGACGAGGTAGTCGAGACGGCGGCGGTGCGGTAGTGGTGGTGGTGGTGGTGGGTTATAGTAGTAGTAGTAGTAGTAGTAGTACGAGTACCAGTACTAGTATAGTATTAGTATAGTATTAGTAGTAGTATAGTACCAAGTAACAGTAGTAGTTGTAGTAGTATAGTTATAGTGTATAGTGGTGGTGGTATAGAGGTGGTGATGTCGGCAGCTGGAAGTTTGAGGGAGGGCACACCGGTACGGATGGAGAGTGTAGGGTGGGCGGCAGAGGTGCAGGCACGCAGGGAAACAAGCCCGGACGACGCCCTTGCCACGCGAATGTATGAGCGCGTGCGCGCGCGTGTGTGTGTGTATACACGTATGTGTGTAAGTGCGTTCGTTTGTGTAAGTCTGTTCGTTTGCGTGCGTGTGTGTGTGTGTGTGTGTGACTGTGTGTTTGTGTGTGTGTGTGTGTGAGTGTTTGTGCGTGTGTGTGTATGTGTGTGTGTGTGGTCGTGATCGATACGGCGGCGTCGAGGCGCCTGGCCCATACCACTACTACCATAAAACGTCAGGTCAATATAAGAGTTTTAAATGTGAGATATATAATATATACATATGTGTGTGTGTGTGTGAGTGTATGAGTGAGTTTTGATAATTTTACGTTGAATTAGGTTTTCACTCCGAAATGTGTGTGTGTGTGTGTGTGTTCTAAAGCGGCCCAGCGGTGGTATGCGACTGCATATAGGTGAGACATAGTGTACTGTGTGTGACATTGTGCCGAAGCTGTGAATAACAACAATAATTCTGCGTCATAAACATTACGTTAAACGACGCACCGACCTATTATCATCGAAAGGATATTCCAATGTATTATACCAATTATTACCAAAACAATAGACAGACCGGTGCATGTCGATAGGAGGTAAACTAAATTGTCTTAACCCGAAACGCTGACAAAGATCAGCTAGAGTAGGTAGTTAGGTGGGTAGGTAGGTACCTAATACCTAGGCCACTGTCCAACAACGGAGCGGCTTCAAAGTTAAATATACGATCTGTGCAACAATATAGGTATCTAATTACTAATATTCTTAAGCAATTAAGCATGTTAAGATAATTTTATTGCAATAATAATTGACATACTCATAACTTGCTTAAATATTACTTATTAAAATTTAAAATATCTGATGAACAAACAAGGATAATATTTTACCTTTAAGTTTTATTATAACTTATAAGTAAATTCACTCTTATATTAAAGCTAACTACACACCATTTATTCCGAAAATGTTCGAAAATTTCGCATGGTGTGTATTATGTGCAGGAACCAGGGACGGATCCAGGGGGGGGGGGGCTAGGGGCCTATTCTTGCCCCCCAGATAGGTGCTCTGGATCCGTGCCTGATTATGTGCCTACATATTTTGTAATATGGATACAACGCAACGCTGGTGTGTGTGACGTCCTTTTAAGTAAGTGGTATAATTATCTAATCATATTAATAATAATAATATAATCATGTAGTCACTAGTCAGGAGCGCCTTCGAAGTAAAATACAGTATGTCCCAAAAGTCCCGTATCACCCTTAATATCTCCATATAAAATCACTATATTTAAACGCGGTTTTTTTTACAGTACTAAGTATGAAAATTCTGATTGAATGGCATAAAATTCATTTATTTTTTTCTTTAAATTCAAAAATTTTCAAAAAAAATTTTTACGCATTTAAGAATTTAAAATTTTTAAGATAGCCATTTTGTTGAGCATATTTTTTAAAACAGTTCAAAAAAAAAAATACTAAAATTAAATAAAAATTGACCAAGTTAGAGCAAGTTATGTTTTTGAATAATTGTAGTAAAAAATAAATTATTGTTTCACATTTCAATAATGAAATATCTAATTTCAGCACACGACAATACTTTTACATTCCTAATTTATTTTTTTACTACAATTATTTAAAAACATAACTTGGTCAATTTTTATTTAATTTTAGTATTTTTTTTTTTAACTGTTTTAAAAAATATGCTCAACAAAATGGCTATCTTAAAAATTATAAATTCTTAAATGCGTAAAAAATTTTTTTGAAAATTTTTGAATTTAAAGAAAAAAAAAATGAATTTTATGCCATTCAATCAGAATTTTCATACTTAGTACTGTAAAAAAAACCGCGCTTAAATATAGTGATTTTACATGGAGATATTAAGGGTGATACGGGACTTTTGGGACATACTGTATACGATCTGTGCAAGTGTGAAATATTAAAAGTAAAATATTGAATATTTTGTTCGTCTTCCCTCGCACCTCACGTTGCTCTTATCAGACCTGTAAATAATGTAGTCGACACGACTTAAGTTCAGATACCACTGATGCCGAAGATTAGATTTTGTCTTTTTCACATACCCGAGACACAATAACGTGGATGTGGATTTCTACAGATGCGTGCCTTTTTGCCACCATCTTCACCAATACTTCACTACCGTTCATTAAAACTACTTCAGCGGTCGTTTTTGATCACCCCAATATAAAATTAACTATTGGTATTTATTTTTTTTATTGGTCTTAATAACAACTCGGCAGCAAAAGTCATAAGTTAGTACGTGTTCTGTTTATCAGAAAAATTCTTTAAATACATATCACGCGGAATGTGCGATCTATCACATCGATATTTCATGCGATATTACATCTATTTCAGAATTATTACAATTTCCATACCTGATAAATGTTTAGTCACAACTAACAAGTAGCTATAGGTTACAGAATCAAGACCACTACGTTTTAGTCGTCACGACGTGTCATACCATCTTACAAACTCAATGAGAAATGTGTTTTATTCTGACTTATCTCTTAAATTGTCTTCAAATACCTTATTGAAGCATTGTTTCAATTGGCACAATAATAATTATTGTAGTGAACACAATATGTAAACTTGCATTACTTATCGGGATTACATTACGTGTCAGTGACCATAAATCATTAATAACTTTTTCACTCCTATAATCGTCCGGTATTTACCAAACAGTTTGAAATATAGGTAGTAGGTGTTAATTTAATTCCGTTGATAATTTAACGATATGAACCGATATTAATTCTAATATTGTTCGTTTGTATTTCAAAAAACTAAAAAGAAAAATCCACAAAATTCTTGGTAAATATAATATTTGAATAGTAGAGTCATATTACACAACCCATGTATATTATTATGTGATGTGTAAAAAATTAATCATAATGATTACTTTTTGTTTATTTAATTTTGAAAGCTCCTAAGCCAAACTAAAAGCTGAGTTTAAATTGCAATGCATTGAAAGTAAAATTTACAAGTAAATTCCACCGATGAATGTATTATTGAAGTAGTGGCTGAAGAATTTGATGATAATTATCAGATGAATCTCAAATGGGTTAGAGAATAATAAGAATAACGAAATATGAGCATTTACAAGATAAGTGTTGCTTGGTTTCCTTGTTATTTCAATAGTATTTTCTACTATATAGCTACTATAATATTACCTATTGTATATTTGTATGACTTAAGTAGGTACGCGCACTTCATGATGAATAATTTAGAACAGTGAAAACCGAAGGAAGGCGTGGGCTTAAAAATTAACTATACTGCGAATTCCTGCATGGTTTAGCAGACGTATTGTTGTAACAAGCCGTTATAATAATAATAATAATACGTTATATACTTGACCGGCGGAAATTTACAAATTTAAAAACAGTTTGGATTTTATGAATGCACATGGATAAATCTACGGCTTGAGCTGCTCGGCGGCCAAACTCGCAGCGGCCAACCGGAGCAGATCAATATTTTTGAGAGTCATAAACATCAACGGGCGCCCGCCCGTGTACCACGACGTTGGAAATAGTGCACGGAATTCCAAATGTTCACTAGTCCTTGAATAGTTAAAAGCAACAACAAAAAAATTATTTATTTTTATTTTCTGTGTTTATGGCCGACGAGAAACAATACAATTTAATATTTATCTTTAATAAGAACAAAGTGAACTTTTGCGATTAAAAAATGAAACAGTCTTCGTGGCCGAATCAACACTATTTATCTTACCATGGATAATATTATTATAATGTAACAGAAAATTCTCAGAATTGTGAGAACTAATGTTTGTATTCGGTACGGAAGAATTTGTAAATTTGTGTCTTAAAAAGGGATCGTTGTTTGTTTAATGAAACAAAAAAAAAAAATTGTCCATAGTTTAAAATTGTATTCTTATTAAAAATAATTCATTCATTGTATTGCATACACACAGTGATATAATATATATACATTTTAATCGAAGTATTTTGTTGACATTTCCCAACCATGTTTTCTTAAAAATGATCGGTACTAGTCACTAGAAAGGTAGGTGCTTATTAATTATAACTTAATGCATTCAAAATATTATATTAATATTATCTATTTTTATTATTAAAAATAATAAGTTTAATGTTACACATGCATAATTAAAGTTTAAAATAATGTTTAATATATTTATTGAAAACGTAAGACGTCGTTGTACTTAAAGACACTGATTAACTAAGTATTCAATAATAATGAATGAAAATTATTCAACCAATCTATTATGAATAAATTCCCCGTACGTAGTAGTACAAAAATAATTTTCTTACACGACTTGTCCATAAACAGTCGGAGATCATTGCCCCGTTGTAACCAAAAAACTAAATTGAAGGAAAATCCACAGGATGACAGTGCCGTAAAAAAAATGAATTGTTTTTTGTTTAAAAAAAAGGCCTGTGTTTCCATACCTATCACATAATATTATATTATAATGTTCGTATAATATGGCATAGCACAAGATGTGGTTATTATAAATTCAGATATTTAAGTAAATTTGTATAATCTATTTACAGCATCGTTTTAGTGGATTCAAATATTTGCAGTCCAAGGATAATACCCAAGTTTAGTGCGATAGACAATCAAAATTGATCGTTCCCAGTATACTGCACGGTTCCGGACATGCAAAACGCTAAATTTCTTTTAGTAGTTTTTAATCAGATGAATAGGGTTTTTTTATAAATATAATGATAAATGTAATATATGAACACGATATTACAATCAAAAAAATGATAACCTTGTGAGAGATATGCACAAAAAAAATCATTTATATTACACGCTGGTAAAACAATGGTTTAAAAAAATAAAATAATAAGGATAATGTAAATTCTGCAGTTGAATAGGTACTTGTATGTTGGCTGGTACAAATAATTTTCAATAAAATGCTTAGATTTTTCTATTTATGCCAAATCGATATTCAAAATAATGATAGTTTATTTAGATATGTTTTAATGTATCAATTTGAGTTCAAATCGATGTTGTTACTTTATGTTAATACCTACTGTGAATTTATTTTTATTTGATTGTTTTATTATTTGTTTCTATTCTAATTTTTGTTTTAATAATAATAATAATAGTTTCTTACATATTATAATATGTAGTATAAAATATTACAGTTGTGGAGTTCTGAACGAAACTTAATTATTTAAATTTATATACCAATATTTTTATGAATTAACTATTACAAGAATAAAATATGCCTCATAGATTATCTTTATATTATGGCCAGTATTTATCACTTTAATAATCGTTATGAATCGTCATGAAATATTGTTAATTTTGAATTAACGGAAATTACGGTTCCTATGTATCTTATCGTAATCCGTACACAGGAAGTTGAAAAAAGAATGTATTTCATTTTTAAACCTCCATTTTATATACTTATTAAAATGCTTTTTTTTGTGTAGATTATCCAACATAAAATTATGTGTTACAAATAATATAATATATAAATGATTACATAAGAGTCATAAAAGTAGGTATTTACTCAATAATTTTTACTTTTTAAATTCACAATTTTCCATTTGGTGTATCATGCCTACCTACTGTAGATTCTGATGAAATAATTTCCTATTTTCTTAGTCAAATTTTAAACATTACTTTTAATTTAGTTTAATTTTTTTTTAATTAGGTTTAATTCTTCGACGACTGAGAGTCTGTAGGTTGGTAGGGTTGGTACAGTAGAGTTGGGACGAACCCGTGTATTCACCCATCCGGGAACTAGTGGCAGCGGAAACTGCTTACTCTCAATCACGTCGCTTGATTGATTTCAGCCACTGCTCCGAGCCAAGCCACATTCATTTTATTTAATTTTGGTAAAAATAATATTTTAAAATAATTAAAATAATATTATATTATATTCTAGACAGTCATAACAATAAAATAAAAAGTAGGTTTCACCGAAGGAAAATATTCTATATCTCATTTCAATATCGTTGAATATTTATAAAATATAACAATACGGACATTGATCTAGATACAGAAAACCTGGTTACAATTGGGTTTGAAATTTTGACGTTAATGCAGCATTAAAGAAGACACAATTTAATACCTATTTCTCTTTGATGAGCTCCTGAAAATGTAATTCAATTTTTCCGTTTAAATTTGTAAAGATATGGTGTATAATAAATTTGTTATTTCTTAAAATTCATAAAGTTATTAATAAATAGTATTGTTTAAAAATATTTAAGTATTTTAAGCATGCATCTGAGGTGAGGAGAAATGAATTTTATATGTGGTTGCTGAGATAATTTATCATGGCCCACACGGCCACACTCCTCCTATGTCTCAAAGTAAATCTTATAAAATTATATTCTTAACAAAATATGTAATGTATTTGCACTAAAAGTATAATCATAATATTGTAATAATTTATTATAATTTATATGTATACATTATGAATTATGATTTCATTCATACCTACCTTAATAAACTTGTTAAGATTTTGGGCTAATATTTACGTATTAGTTGTAATGTTGAAAGTATACATAAAATAATCTATACACTAATACACTAAAATACCGGTTTTAAAATAATATAATATTATTGTGTACAAATAAACAAAGATTTTCACTGGCGTACTTATACCTAAATTTGGGGGTAGGGTTTAAATCTAGGAAACCTTGAAAAAAGACATTTCAAAAAATATTGTCACGTTCAAACTCTTGTGGTTGGGGTGGTGATACCCACCACCCTAGTTAATACACATCCCAATGCATGGCTCTTTTACGGTTCATTTGCTCGTGAAAAATTACTAAAATAACTAAAATAATTAAGAATAGACAAAAAGATAAAGTAACACAGTGTGTTTCTCCTTTTATGATAAGTTATTGTAAGTAATGCAACCACATCACTGGACGATTCAAAACAGGCCTTATTATTTGTAAAATTTCGGACTGCACATTTCATTTTATTCTCACTACCGTCTTAGAAAAAGGAATGTATTAAATAATACATATATATAATATATATATATTATATAATATATGTATGTAATAATTTAACAATGCAATTCAATAAAACAACAAAATACTTAGGTATCTTTTAATAAAAATCATAAAAATTAAATAGCATATAATAATAAAAACCTTAACTTAAGTTTTTAATAATTAAAATCATAACAATGCAAATTACTTTCTTGATTTTTAATCAAGTATGGTAATTGAAATGAAAAAAGTCTGAATTTTGGAAACTTCAAGAATTTGTGTTAAATAGGAAAATAATAAAAATATAACTCAGTAATGATGAGTAGGTGGGTAATTTAGCTAGCTTTAATATAAAATATTAATAAGAGAGATTTGATATCACACCCAAGCGGTATAACCACTTGAATCCACAAAAACGTTGGCGTGAACAGTCCCAAAATGCCTATTTTTTAACTTTTCTCCTAAACAATGATACCTAGCTAGAAAGTTGGTTGATAACTCATTAAAAAGGGATTATCAAGTAGACACTAAATGTGAAATTATATTACTATTTTTTTAATTATTTCATTTTTCACAGATTAAAAAAAAGAGTTATTTTCTCTAGATTTTTATTTAGTGAGGTAGATCTCAAACCCCTGACCCTCCCCTGGTTGCGACACTGATGCACATTGTATGTCGTGGTGCACATAAAAATAGGGCCTGATTCAAAGCATACACGTTATAATATGTGGTTGCATAAGTAATCATCAGATATAATTAGTAAGAACTTAATATCTTATTGTTATTATTTTTCATTATTTTCCTAACACTCATCTTATAAAAAGGTGGTATTCTTATGACTTTTAGTGCATGTAATAATAGATAAATATTATATTTTAACAAACTTGAATATTCCTCATTGGCGAGCTGCTGAAAATGTAATTACATTTTATCTGTTATAGATGAATAAAATTATAATACATCATAACATTGTAGAAAAAAAATATTTTTCCACGAAATAAACCGCTAAGTTTTGGTTTGAAAATATTCTATTTGTATTACCTTTTGTCTTGCTTAACAATTTGCATTGTAGACATAAATATCACTTAATATAATTTCAAATTTCAAATTAAATACGTAAAATTAATTTTATATCAGTAATTTATTTTGTTACATTTTCGATAATACTCTTCACTATTCAGTATAGCAGATAGTACGTACAAATTACAATTAACGAAAAACGTATACTCCGTCATACTGTTTTTTCTTTGGGCGTTTCCTCGTGTCTTGCGTGTCTTGCGTGTCATACAAATATGTGTGATGGTATTTATTTTTATACTAATGCCTTAATTATTGTTTTTTTTTTTTTTTTAACGAATCGAGATACTCCATTAAATTAATGTTGAAGGTACCTTTAGTCTGTTGTTGAAGTTCCATTTGTCAAAAACTCAAAACTAATAAAATAATTAAAGCTAATTGAAAATAATATAATAAATTTAGCTAAGGAAAATAAAATATATTACATTAAGTTATACCATAAAAGGTTTTACTTAATTAGGCGAAATCGATTATTAGATAAAATAAAATTACTATATTATAATTATGGGCAATTAGTGAACAAATAGGTAGGTGATCAATTTAACACTAATTTCATTTTTAAATTTTTGTGATTCTTAAAAAAAAAATGAATTAACAATATTAGATTGCAAGCGAAGCGATGTTTGTGTACTTATATAGGATTTACAATAATGTGTGTATTTTATTTTCTTAAAACACTTTTAATGGTTAATACATTTTTTCAATCTTGAAATTCAAAGATAGAAAATTGGATCTAATCGTACTCCTTTGGATCAAAAGTGAAAAATGCCATGTACCTACTTTTCATAATTTTTTTTTTTTTTTTTTATTATTTTTTAAGGCTTCGACAACTGAGGTCATTAGCCTGTAGATTGATAAGGTTGGTACAGTAGGGTTGGAACACGTGAATGTTTGGCAGAATTTCTATTGGGGCACCCGTAGGTTTCTGCCATGCCCCGGAGTGGGGGATGGCGGCACTTGTTCTACGGACACCGTGACTTGCCCGGAGAAAAATGCCGTCCAATGGCCGAGGATCGAACCCGAACCGGCAGCGCCGTAGCCGACGCGTTGACCGCTCGGCCACCTCGTCCCCCCTTTTTTTTTTCTTATAAAAATTGATCATTATTTCAATACTTTTGTATAAAATGTAAGTGTTTGAACAATGAACATAATATAAATACATAATAAATTATAAAATAAATATTATTGTATGAATATTGAATACTTTCTTTATTCTAGGTAATATTCAAAAGTTAACATCAAAAACAGTTTTATAGCTAGATCTATAATACCTATAGGCTATAGTAATAATGTTTCAATCGTCATTCGTTATAAATTCGTAATCAACGGTATTCACCGCACTCTATAGGAATCTATAAATCCCATTTCCTAACCAATATTATCATCCTGCTAAAAATAGACAACATTATCGATATTACAATAAAATAATAATAATAACGTATCCATTATTGGTATATTATAGCAATATTTGGCAATAATATAGCCTATAGGAAACATTAATAATATATTATTTTATTCAAATATTTCTGATTTAATAAAAAAAAAAAACGTACTATCCTTTAGGGGCCCACCATTGTTTGATATCAGTTGTGGTCTGTGGGCCCAGGGCCATGACCCCCCTGCCCCCCCCTTAATCCGGGCTTGATAACAATGTACTTAAGTATATCCATGATTCACGCAGATAAGTTATCAAGTGACATAATAATATTGTAATCGTTTAACCTTTTCTACGTTAATGACCGGAGTAGAAGAGGGATCCAATAAAATAAACCCGAGGAGCGAGGGTGAATTATGAATATTATAGAGTGTTGGCGCATCATGTCCTTAAATTAATATTTGAAGTCTTAAATAGTATGTAATATTTTATAATAGTTATTAATTACTCCTTTATAGGAGTGTTAACACTACTCAACAGAAGTTTATTTTAACAAAAAAAAATGTATTTAAAAATAAAGGCTTTATTGTTTTATAATTATTCTTTAGAAACTCGAGGACGTGTTAATTTTTTTTTTAAATTATTTCAGTTTTAACCAAAGGATTTAACTACCATCTGCTGTGGAAAAAAGATCATTGGTCAAACAATAGGATACATGCAGACGATACGTCATATTCGTTGGGTGTCGATTACGCGTTGACAGCCCTCCCTTCTTGTTACAGTTACCGAAGACTGTTTATGTCGCACAAACACATAACTAGTGATATTTTTCAGACACTTAAATATAGAATTACATCGATTTTCACGCCTTCCGTTTCACAGGACTATATCATGTTGGAAAACACTATCGATTCGCAAACACTTGTATAAATAATTGCATTGTCCTTTCGTATTTAACACTCGCATATTATAAAACAATATTGATCAACAATGTAACTTTGTCATTGTTATAAAATGTAAATGTATTCACAAAATAAATAATATGCGACGATGCAATATTATAACTTCAAATTGTCATCATTATAATTTTTGATCGGATATACGCAAGTCTACTTGAATAATTGCACAACAAAAATCTATCTATATTATTATTATCATTGTAATCAATTTATTGAGATTGAACGGTATTCCTGAGTGGCTAAATCATACAATTTTATCTCTTGAATTTAATGAACAGCAGATATGATATAATATTTGTTCAATTGAATTTCAATGTCCCTACATTGTACTTACTCTATTATTATAGAATAGTTTATAGAATATTTATTTACGTATACAGTACCTACATTTTATTACCTATATAAAATGTTTGATTTACTAAACAGTATAATATAATAGGTAATAGTGTCTCGATAGTTATTTCCCCTATAATTCCCTAAAAAAAAAATTGTGAATTAGAATAATAGAATATAATTATTTTTGGTACATATATGTAGATATTTTATTGTTATCGAATTGAAACATAATTTATGAAAAATAATATTGTTTCATTATAATAAACAAAAAAATAAAAGATCACCCGTATTATCAAATAAAAGTCTTAAAAAAACATTAATATATTTAAAAAAATGTATAATCACAAACTGATTTACTAAAAATCATTGCAAGTTCATAACCTAGTTTAATCTATTGAGATTTTTATAAGCATAATACTTTAAACAAATGTGTACAACAATTATGTACAAACATTGTATCAAATAAAAACAATATTCGATTTATAGATTATTGATTTTGATGACCGGGTAGGACAGGGAAGGTTAGAATAAACCGCATTATTAGTTTGTTTTAAGAGTTATATGTTATAGTTTTTAGTGTTAATTTGTAAGTCATCATAATATGTGCATTACTCCATTGTTCTAGCAGAGTTAAACTCAGATTATCCAAACCAACTAAAATTTTAAAATTTAAATACAATATAGTATAGATTTTCAAATAACTTGCGATATTGACATTTTTAAAAATATCATGTGTTAGCAGTTCACAGTAAAAAAGGTTGGTTGGCATTTGAAAAATAGAAATATGTAGGTTTGACTCTCCTTAAATAGTATAAAAATCTAAATTGGTAATTTCAAATATGGTCCTCATAAGTATACTTGAAAATGTCAAAAATCAGAATTTGAATAAATTTATTCTTTAAAAAAAAAAGTGGAGTGAGCATGCATGATGCGAACGCTCTATATATATTATAATACACACCCACATAATATTATAACGACATAAAAACGGTTTGTTGTGGATCGATCCTTCCAGAATTTAATCGCACTTTACTACACAATACTTTGAATGAGATACGAAAAAATAAAACATCAAAACTGTGAAGAAAATAATATTGGACGGCTGAGATGGCTTAGGAGAAAACGACTGTTACGACCGTTCTGAAGACCTACCCGCTGAAAAAATCACGGTTTGCACGAGTATACCGTAAACAACATGGTCAGCCGAGGTCACATCGGCCATGATTATCGTGGTCGGACCTTACAGGTTTAGGTCTTTCACCGATACATGTTTTGGCAACAACTTCTAGAACGCATTCGTCCGAAAATTCCATAGTCAGATTGTATAAGCCCGCGACTTCCGTACTCCAGGAAGTTAACAGCTTGGTCGAGATGTAACCCAACCCATGGTACATTTGTGGCGAGCGGATAACAGCAATATAATTCGCAGGTTATCTGTCGTCGCCATAAATTTTCACTTTTCCCCATGACCATTGTCTACCTTAACCGATTAACATTTAACATTGATTTTCGGTCGAACCGTTTTACCGTCACCGTCCGCGAGTCATGTGTGATGGAATTCTATGGAATGAGTATGACACTTGACATTACTTCCGGCCCTACGAAACGCCACCATTCGTTTCCCAAGGATATCGTGAAATGCAATTATTTACCAATATTATATGCTATAACTTATAATTTATACCAAATTTATAGTTAACACTGCGTATGAAGATGATTATTTCTTACAGGAGTATAAAATAGCTAGACACCCAGTGGTGTATTCGAGGTAATGGTGTAAGGACGTAAGGGGAAAACACACTCTGCTCCGAAATATCACTAATATTTCAAATCTAATTCTTTAACTCGGTATCACATTATATCTAAATGTTTACCTTTTAACTGTAATGTTTCAATTATAAATTAAACATCAATATAATATGTATATTTAGTATGATTAAAAATATAATACAATATTACCAGGTCTACGAAATTGTAACACTAAAAAAAGTATTTTTATAGGTAAGTATATCGTCTTAAAAACACTATTATATGTGTTAGTATTAAAATAAGCGCAAGCTTAAACTGGCAAGCTCAACTAACAATGATGTATGGTGAATGTTACACTTATAGGCAGGTAGGTACCTACTATAAGTACGTAGTTTCGTAAATAATTTCGAAAATATAATTCATGAACAATATGTCATTATTATTAATTTTAATGTTTCGCTAGACGTTTGACGTTTAACGCGTGATACAAATTGTATATTCACCGAAGCCAGATATCTTGAACAGCCCTTTGTAAAATTGAACCCGAATGCGTTTGTTTGACAAAATAGTATTCAAAATATTATATTATAAGTACCGACATACCAAGGTGGTTAATATACTACTCGGATATTGTAAACGACCGAATCAAAGTTAGTATTAAATAGTCAAAGTTACCAATATCCGTCTCTCTGAACCGACACGCAAGTAAACAAGTGCGAGTGTGAACCGTAACTACATGTGCGCAGAGCAAAGCAGTGTTGACACGGAATAAAGTGGAAGGAGGGGAAGAGGTAGTTGTGTGCTTAGGGTTCAAGGTATATGTTGCAAGGAATCGGTAGGATTATATTTTATTCAAAATACTTTCTTTCTTTTTCAAACGCAAAATTATTGGTTGTACCCTGCACCTGCCTACCTACGAGCGTTATACTAATGAACAATATTCGGATTGAAGTATAATATATTTGTGTGATGCTCCGTGCATGTTTTAAAATGCATATGACACTGAATTTAATTCCTTTGGGGACCACCACAAAAAGCCACAAACAAACACGAATATAATATAATATACTCGCTCACACGCACGATACGTCCTATGGGAATTCCACATGCTTAGTGGACACATTTCCACCGTGTGAAGTGTGTGACTAGAAAGTTGCATGGTAGATGTAACGACTTCAAAGGACACCGTACGCGTATCTACGTTTATTATTATCTAATACTGTCAGAAAAATAACAATACCAATATTGATCTGTCCGCATCAGTCGCGTTCGTGCTTTCCGATTGCATACAAAATAAAACCAACTATTTTATTGCCAACCATTACAACAACGCCACGTCACAAATCCCGGATTCGATTACAATGGCAATAATGATAATAATAGGTGTTATATTGTACATGAACGATAATTTGTAAGGAAACAAATAAAATATAAAGTGTTATAAAAATTTGCTTAATACGAGATTAGATTTATCCGAAGGCATATACGCATGTTACTATATAATATATACTGGCTCTTCGGCCAGGTCGTATAAGTTGTAAGTCCGTCATCACTTTCAACAATGTCCACTGCGTTTTTATATTTATTAATTTTTATATGTTGTATTGGGTACCTACCTACCGGTTCACTTGGAAATTTCTTTCTGAGCATTTCGTGTTCAACAATAACGTGATTATATCATAGTGTGTAAATGTACATAAAAAACATTATTAGGTATGATGTATTAATTCACCATATATTAAGCTTATTTTAAAATCTTTTTACTATTCTACGTATCTGTTGGGTTATTAATCATAAGTAATAACCTTTAAATTAAACTGCTATTAAAACGTAATATATAGTATATATGTATATAATAATGTAAAATTATAAAATTTTTTTAAAATTATTATTGAATATATTGTATAAAATGTTTATTTGAAATAATTTTCCCGAAATTAGCCACGATCTATTATTATTATAATTTTAATTTGTTTAAAATGCCATCAATTATTAAAATTGTATTATTGAGTTTTAATACATAACTTGAATGCATTTTAATTATTTTTAAACGATAGAGATCAGGTTAATAATTCTTGACATAGACACTTTTACATAATAATAATAATACAAAGTCAATTACAAAAGTACCATTTAATTATATCGTTTCCACTAATAACAAAAACTATTTAAAAAATATATCTCTAAATTATTTCTGCTGTAATTTTTAACCGTGGCGACTATCAAAATACTGATGTAGATATAGACATATATAGTATTTCTTTATTATACAGTGGCATATATACGGGATGGGGGGCATTCATATGCCCCCTCTGGAGAATACATTTTGTACACAATACAACCTAATATATACATATATGTATACTATAAACGTACCTAGTATACGATATGCATTATGCAATACGTGTTAACAAATTAAACTCAGAATAATCTTAGATTAATTAAATCGAAAGAAAAATCAAGGTAATTACGAATGATTTTTACGCATACACAATAATTATGTACCTGTAACTTTTGAAACAAAATATTTCACATAATTGTTGGATTCACTCAATAAATGGTATATTATATAAACTAATAAAATGCATTATCGGGTTATATAACGTACCACCTAAATGTTCAAAATGCATAAGTACTAATCGTCAATACTGACGTAAGGTGTTATATTTATAACAATGATTTTAACATAAAATTAATTACATAATGTTTCTGAGTTGTATGATTCAGGTTAGTTTATATAATCGGAATATACAAGTAGTGTTGTATACTTGTGTACACGTACAATTATTTTAATAAATAATAAATGACTGGAATAGTATTTACTGATATCACGAATTAAGCTAATTTATGATTAAGGGGCCTGTGCGGGACCTGTTTTTTGCTCAAAAACATGCCTTCAGGAAAAACTCTCACGCCTCGTAGATTGGTTCGATTTCCGTATTTTTTTTTTTTTTTTTGTTAGAATGAGGAAGACTTATTGCAGTTCGCAGTGGACTTGGATTTTCAAAATTATTTTTCTAAATCTTATATTAGGTTTGAATTTAATCAATTTTTACAACTTTTTAGTTTTTGTATTATTTTTTGTTTTGAGCAACGTAATCACTAATCATTAATCGAAGTAAAATGCACCCTGTAAAAAATATTCCTCTATCTAACAAAAAAAAAATTACGGAAATCGGACCAATCTACGAGGTGTGAGATTTTTCCTGTAAAGTGTATTTTGATCGATATAATACACCATATCAACCCCCCTCCAAATAGGTATCGGGTAGTAGATTAGTGGAAAAGTATTATAACTGAGGTGGCAACTAAAATATAAAATGTAATTTTCAAAATTTATAGAATTGCGGAAAATTTGAACAATTGCAACCAGGACTCTTAAGTTGGCAAGATAATTTAAAAAGTATACAGTAAATAAACGAAGTGCCTACCTACATAAGAAAACAAATGAAATATTTTAGGAAAGTATAGGAAAGAATTTTTTTAATATTACAATCATTATAACTATGGATAATATTTTAAATAAGGTTGTTAAACTATGTGATTCATGTATTATGAATACTAATAATAATAATAATCTTCGTCTAGTTATACCTTTTAAAGATAATCTTATATTATACCGTAGGTCCACGAAAACTGTGTAAGTACACTCTATAACTCAGTTAGGTACCAACCTACCTACTTTACTCAATACCTTAGACATATTTTAGAATTCTGTCTGCGGGAGATAGATGATCCAACAGTTCAATTTCATGTTCAGCAAACAGCATTCAAAAATATGGATAGAGTACCGAGTAATATTGGTAATTTAATTATTCAGTGTTTTTACGGACACACAGTATATAATATTTATATTATAAGTATTATACAATTATTATTATATTATAATATTTTTGTTACATTGAAAACATAAAACCGATAGTTAAAGCATTTATTTGAAAGTAATGAATACGTAATTTATAGTTCATTAAAAATAATATTTTATTAACTTAATACTACAGAGAAAACTCATTGGTTTTAAATTTTGGACATATTTTGTAACTGTATTTGTGATCAAGAAACGATACTTCACCATTATTAATATCTATACAAATTACATATTTTATCATATACCTTCATTATTAAAATTAAAATAAGTTTTATATTTTCTATACTCAAGTCAAAAATGACTTAGTCCTCTCTAGTTTATATTATTATTAGTTCCTTTGAACCTGTGGTTCTAAAATTGTGCTCTCCACGAGAGTGCATGATAATTTAGTGACTCCATGGTGAACGCATGCTGATTAAACCATGGTTTTAATTTTTTTGGTTTAAAGTCGACGTTCTTAGATGTTAATCTAAATTTCATGTAATAAGTCTTTGCAAACCAAAAGGTTTTAGCACAGTTGCATTAAACTATGGTATATTCGTATATATTTGTATAGGAATAAAAACAATGAGGTGTAAGATATTTAATTAAACTTTTAATGATTTGATGAAATGTCGAAAAGTGTCAGCATACCATATTATGGGGTCTCTCGATACCTAGAGTTACCCTTTGAGAATACCCATTGATATAAATTTCATTTATTGCAATGTATCAAAAATAAAGTTACGGTAAAAAAATAGCAAATTGAGTTTACACCTCGATTATAACAACCATACTCAAATTTCAGCTTCAAATAAAATCAAATAATAGTAGTTTAAAATTATATTAATTATTGGACCTATTATACAATAAATCAAATAAGACCTTAAAATGTAATGTATTTTTTTTTTTGATATATACCTATTTGGTAAAAGGCTTCAACCTACATATTAGGTTTTTAGCCTACATTAACTTAATATAAACAAATAGGTATGAATATACATTAAAACTTAATACAAATATTGACCCGTTATTAACAATTTATGGCTATAAGGTTTGTATTGCGGAAAATGCACTGATGGTGTTCTCTTCATTGAGGGCTTGGTGAAGTGTGAGAGGGTTATTGAAGATCTTGAGGGCTTGTTTGGGGCAATTGACGACTATATGTTCCATTGTTAGAGTTAAATTACAAGTATCGAATACTGGTGATTGTTTCTTACTGATGAGATATGCATGTATTAGGTTAAAGTGGCCTATTTTAGCTCGAGTAATTGTTGCTTCCTCTCTTATTTTTGTATTATTTAATATTTATATAAATTATTAGTATAATCGTGCATTATAAATTTATTTTTGAATCTTAAAATGTTTAAATTAATATCACCTCGTTAGTGATTTATTAGAAAGCACTCCGATACGATTTTTCACCCATACTTAGATTTACAGTCCTACGGGTATAGTATTATTGTTCTAGGTTAACGCAACACCAGGTGATTTTATACTAATTATTGGAACGTTGAATGTCAATTTACTACTGCCAATATTTGCCAAAAATAGGTACTGTCGATACAATTGAGTGAAATAACTTAAGAAACAAAATATAAATTAATTAATGACACTTTACACATAATATTATATAATTGAAAAATTACAATTTACCGTTCAGGTAATTATAAACCATAGGTACAATGATTGGTACATGGTATCCATTATATTTCATACCCACTAATAATATGCTGTAGACTGGTGTTTTATATTTTAGTTTTTTCTCGAGATTATAGTTAAGGAGAAAGATCGTCAAAATATAAGTTTTGTTTCAAACACAATACAATCAACAATAATAATATAACAATGAGACAGTTTCGAATTATGGTACAACGATATCGTGAATTAGGCTGTCACCACGATTTTCCGCAACCATGCAGTATAGTTTTCGTAGTGCCCCGCTTACCTATTTGATTTCAGCTGTTTCGTGTAATTCCTGACCACCTGCTTTAATATAGACCACAGATGGCTTTTTAATCTCTTGAATAGAGATGTATATCTTCGAATTTAAATAGTATCTATCGGAATCCTTCATATTTTGTTGTTATTAATATTTTACTTGTCATCACCGTTGGTGTCTGAGTGAGTGGTTAGGGGGTGAAACAATTTCTTACTTTTCACAACATTCAACCGACAAATAAATATACGAATGAAATAACGTCCAAATATATTATTTTCAATTATTCTATAATATATCTCGTCTCGTGTTCTCTTGTGAAATTAAAATCCAGTAGATCAAGTCGAAAAATAATACGTAAGAGTACTGAGTACTACCTAACATCAAACACCAATGTGCTATGCCATCTCATATTTACACACGGAATAAATGCTATCTCATTTTACAAAATAACAGGGTTCTGCAAATTATTTACTGGAAAAACAGACTATAATAACAGAGTTACCGGCAAGGAGATGGAAAATAATAATACTTATTCACTCACATATAATTTGTCATTGTCGTCATTGTTCGGACACGTCAATCAATTAACCCATAAGACATAAACGTCATAAACTTTGAATATTTCAAACTGATTATTGTCCGGGAACAAATTTATTTCCTGAGAATACTCGAAGGAGGAAATTTAAAACTATAAGAATCTCATTCAAATAAATCTTCATTTGCATAAATCATTGTTCAGCTGTGCATTTTGTTTAAAAATATGAATTTACAAATACCTAGTCATTCACATAAATTTATTTCAATATTTTATCAATAAATGTATAGATAATATTATACTAATAAAATCTAAATGGGAAGGAAGATAGCAAAATTTACGTAATTTAACGTCAACCGATGCCACTGATTTCACGTAAACTAGCTTACATTTTTTTTACAGTGAAAAATATTCTCGTGTTATTGTGCAATTTATAAATACAATAAAACAATCTATATATTACGAGTAGCCATATTTTAATGACTGATTAATGAATTAAGCAAAATGAAAAAATGCTTTTGACGTTAGACAACAGTGGTCTTTATTATAATATATGAATATTATATATTATATTTTTTTAAATATTTGTTTTTTAATGTTTGCAATATTAATTTTTTTCAATTAATTTTTTAAGATAAAATACGTAATTGAATTTTACATAGTTTCATTATTATATTACTATTGCTAAACTATTAAATGTTGTTATGTTAATTGAATAAATAGATACCCCGTAATTTCACTTATAATAATTTTTCACTAGAAAATTTCTCTCAAATAATCGATCAGATAGTTCATAGCAATAACAAGTTACAGTATTTATTGCTACCTACTCAAAAGTTAATACAATATAGTACCTATTTTAATATTCGTACAAAATGTATAATTAGTGAAAAAAAACTATTAAAATAATACAATTTAAACATGAATAATATTATCTACATTAAAATTAATAATAACAATAAAAAAAATAATCCTACCAACTTACAATATTATATTTCACATCTATGTTTTAAACAAAAAACTCAAACATGCAAAATTAAAAATTGATGGGATAATATTATCTTTCATATTATTTGTATTACCATTATTTTAATTAGTAGTTAATGCATAATGTCTACACTTTAATTATGTAATTTACATTACATGATTACATTACATTATATTATGTGCTAAGTTATTATTTTACAAACAACGTAAGATAGCGACTAATTAAATTCAGTTAAGATACCTAATATTTTCGGCGTTATACGATTAATAATCTTACGATATACTGTACTTTACGATCAATCATCGTTTGGTAAAATGATTGAGATTAATTGTCATGTGGTGAGTTATTTACGATCGATTGAGAGGGAAAATGCAAATAAACGTCACATTTTCTATTCAATTTGGATGTTTCATAAAACTATAAAACAATAGGCAATAAACGATAAATAGGTAGCTTATTTACAATCAATAAACTATTTATACAATAATTTTATTATATAGATACATTTACTGAAACCAGACCAGTGTTCAACTTTTAGTGAAGCTCTCCCCGTCAAATGCCTAATTACTCACTGTACAGACATCAGTATAAACCACACAAATACAAAAACAGTATTTTCATAATGTTACAGTATATCATCAGTTGTAGTCTAGATGCAATCCAATAAGCTACCTACATATATTTTGAAACTTTAATAATAATAAACTTTAAAAATTAAATTATAGTTATTAATATATGTGTTTACATTTTTAAACGTAATGGTGTGTTATGTTTTTGAAAATGTTATAATAGGATTTCATTTTGTATTAATTTACCTACGTTTATTAAAACAACTGCTCCAGATATCGCTGAACGCTGTCATGAGAGTATGTGATTCATTATCTACGCATCTTATCTTAATAGACGTACTTATGATAATTTGTATAATTATGTTGGAATGTAACTGTTTTCTATTGTAATATTAATATGAAACGGCGATTTGGATAGGCAATTTAGCTACATAATAGTGCTGTCGTGTGTCTATCACAACTACACGTCATGAGACATAATAATATGATATTATTAATAACTTCATGCATTTCATTGTTATTAATGAATAAATGAGAATTAGATAATATTATAATATTGCATATTATATAAGGTATATCTTTAACCATTGGAGTAATCTTAGGTAACTGAGAATGAAATAATTAAAATAACTAATATCTAGTTCAAATTACGACTTTGCCATGAAACATTATTTATAAAACTATTATACTATTTAAATGTAGGTATGTACCTACTATGTAGTTCCTAACAAGTTATTATATACAGAATATTATCATATTATAAAACCGTGTTTAAAATACTTCACACCTCTTTGACAATGTTTTTGTATGGAAAAATAAATAATATATTTTTTTAATTCTAGCATAAAGTAAAAATTACCGTTTTATTTAATGGGATCATCATTCATGTTTTGATTATTCTAAAAATGAAAAATATTTGAAAATCAAATATGATTTTATGTTTAAATTTACACAAAAAAAAAAACTAAAATTGAGCAATATTATGTAACAAGATCATAAACCTACCTCAAAATGCTCAACCTCAAACGTCAGTAAGTAAACGAATAAGTTATCATATCTGCTAAACTTCGTACACACAACTTTGGTTATAATATTTTTATTTGATGGAAAATCAGGTATAGTGTACGTTTTCGTTAAAGAAACATGCAATGAATTTTTTTTTAAGGGTTCGTGAAATGTGGTAATATCTGTTCTCATAAGGAACACGATATACAATTTGTAACATGTATATCGGTACGAACATACAACAATGGGACACGTCACAATGGTTAGTTGGTTTGAAGAGGCCATTACTTAAGATAGATAGCGTCACAAACTTAATAATTGCCAAAACGTGGTGAAAAATATATTGCTAGTAGTTACGGAGTTACATCATAAACTTCATATCCTTCAGATAGAATATATGACTATAATATGAGTGTATATCATTCTATTCGTATGCGTTTAAAAACCAGTACACTGAGATGTAAAAAAAAAAATAATAATGCTTTATGGACATAATTCCACGATCCGGTTATTGTTCGTATAATATGGACAAATGTGGTTGTAACTTGATTATTATTATTTTTCTTTTTAGAAAAAGGTGGTTGTCAGAAGAAATGGTACAAAGGTAAACGAACGTCGGTCGACTAAAAAACGCAATGTTTGCGGATACCTAAAGTATAAGGTTGAAAAATATTTTGTACTACCTGCCGTTCGTGTTTACTCACATTTAGAACATTAAATTTGAAATTATATATGTATATAAATACATAAACAAAAAAAAAAATTAGTATTAAGACTTTCATAATAGGTCAAGAAGGTTTGACTTGCTAAATGTAAATAATTACGCTTCCATGACGTACAGCTTATAATATAATATAAATTCATGCCTTCGTTCAAAAAAAATACAATGACGTCATTAATGAGGTGAACATATTTTAACATGGTTTTTTTTTTTACCTACCTAGTTGTATGGTAATACAATTATTTAAACTGATCAATATAGTCTCTGACCACTTTTGTGCGTGCAAAATATTTTCTGTTGTTGAATTATATTTTGTTCAACGACACACGTGTTATTTTATTAACAGTCAAAAAACCGCAAAAACGTTAAACACAAATAATCAATTCTCACTTTTACGAGCTGAATTGCATTACATTACATGATTAAGTCTACAAATATAATGATAAAAAAATAATTTAACTTTATGCAGAGGGTGTGTGTGTTTCGAAAAAAAACTTGTTTTTAAGCTCAAGAAACTGAATTATTATTATACTCACTATTATGTACCATATTTAACAAACACCTTCTTACTATGGTTACACCATATTCAAAGTGATAAATACATTATATGTTATATAATATATACAATAATTTAACAATTATAACTATTCAAATATTATTATATCTTTAGTAATAAACTGAATAAAATGAACACGTGTAACTCACTATGTATATAATAATTATAATAATACTAGCTGATCCTTCGCACTCCGTTGCCCTTAAAAAATTGTGATTATTCAACTCTTTTTGTGTGTTACTAGCTGCAGTAAGTACAACTCAGCCAGGGTGGAGTACGTCACAGGACTACGTCGGATCGAGGACAATGTGTGACATGGACATATGATATGCTGCATTTCAAGTAAGCAATCCACATGCCATACCTACTCTCAGTGCAAATCAGCCATCCTTGGTAGGCAATGTGCGAAAATTCGATTTGAAGCATACTTGTACCTGGTCTGCCCAAATGGTGACCAATAACAAATAACCATTTATAAACAATAAGTTCCATCGTAAATCTCAAAATCCCTGTTTGAACACCTCTCCGGGTTGGGCCTACTGGGGCCAATATTGTGAATCTTAACCAGTTCAAGGACCCACTTTAGCACACACAAAAAATTAAATCAAAATCGGTGAAACCGTTTAGGAGTTTGAATACTTACACACTGACAGATCAAATATTATATTATATATATATATGTGCTACAAATAAAAATAACTTCTAGAGGTATATTTTTACAAGTGCTTGCGAGATGCATTTATTTGTAACTTCTAATTTAAATTAGACAAAATAGAAATAATTACGTTTAATGTATTTCTGTGTTTTGTGGTAATTGATTATAAAATGGATTATGATTTATGATAACAATTATTACGCAGTTATACACAATTGAAGATAAACAACCTTAACCCAAACAAGTAGTACCTACCTTAATATTATTATTATTTCACTTGTATGTACCTATTATAATTGTATCAACATAAAACGTTTAAAGCTAATAGCTTTAACGCAACTATTCATTTAGTAGTTTTTAACATGTTTAATTATTATTGTTTAATCTCGCGATGATATAAATTCGATTAACTATCTAAAAAAAATGTAGGTACTTAGCCCCCAATAGAATTTCCGGCTGCAAGCACTGGTGCATATCATTGAACGCGTACAAAACCGATTGGATAATAATAGTATCGGAAAATCCTATACATATTGTAGGAATTACAATGCTATTATTTCACAGCATAATAATTACTGTGTGAAAAATGTAATAACGTTTCAATAATAAACCAGAATACGAACTTTTATAAAAAACAATACCTAAGCGAGGGCCAAATAAATAAAAATTTAGAAACGCCCACAATCAGTATAATAAAAAGATGTTGAAATTTCAAGACAATAATAATAAAATTATGATACGAATAATCCAGCTAGTTCTCTTCACTGACTGCTGAAATCGAACGAATCTCTCAGATAAATAACACATTATTATTATTATTATAAGAGAAGGATTTTTTTTACAGCCTGTATTTATAGTAATACAATAAGAAAATGATACGCCACCCCGAGTACACATTATTTTTACTGTCTTTTACATACGCCAAATTGAAATATGATAATATAGTATATCAACTGAGTTATAATAATATTTATATTATACTATAATAGCACAGTGTACGTCACTCGGACTTTAATTTCGTTATTATATTAACATCACCTATATTTGAAAGAACAAAAAGCTATGATAGGTACCTATATAGTATAATATTAATTTCTTGAAAGGTCCACCTTAAGGGTACAATATTACACACATACACACACACACACACACACACACACACACACACGACCTATACGATTTTGAATATTTAATAGACCAATGGTGTACCATATCATTACATTTAACGGTATCTGGTGTATACATATTATTGGATACCAATTGGGTGCAAAAAGATTGATATACCAGCTTTACTGGTTACCACGACATGCTGTAATAGCAGTGCACGCTATAAAATACAAGAACGCTGCAGTCAACGAACTCTGCGAGCACACCGAGTGAAACTTTTTATGATAAATTATATAGTATATCGCCCATAGGTTAATAAAGTTATCACGGGTCCATTCACCATTGTACCGAGCGTAGGATTTGTATACCGTGGTTGTCCCCGGTCAGAGATTGTGTGAATTCTGCGGCTTCAGATCTGCAAAACTTAAGTCCCGGCGGCCGCGAGACGACAAAGTCGCCGGCGCCTGACACGGATAAGTATCACTCAGTTCCGCCGCTGCACGTAACGCGACTTCCACACCGTTTCGAGCACCCCCTCCCATTGCCCGGCAACTGTTAACGAGATTGCTCACTCGAAGACGCGCATCGCGACCTGTCCCGTGATCACGGTACGCACTGGATAAATTTCCCGCGGAGACGTCGCCCGCCTCCCGTTCGTTTTATATTTTATACACATACGACACCGTGAACACTGCAGTAATGTTACAAGGTCGAACACGCGTTATCCGCATTACAAAAAAAAATTCAATGACAATATATGTAATAAATTATTATCGTCACATATGCTATTTAGTTACCTGCGATGCGCGTGTCAGTGGTGACGAGAAGCCGCCACTGCCGAGCCGGATCGTCGATCGGGTTCGGTGCTTTCCATTTGCTGTCGGTCCGATTGTGAAATATATAGTGCCCGAGGGGTGTTGTAAAAATTACGTTTAAAAAATTCAAAATTAAAACTTAGGCAAAAAAGAGGTGAAAAGAATTTTTGAAAAATTCAGTTGTCGAGTCGTATGCGACGGACAACTCGATAAACGATTTGTGTAGTATTACACAGAATCGAAAGTGAGTGACACCGACACCACGCGATACGGACGAACTAGACGACAAAGCAGGAGACACGCGAAGTATATTATAACAAACAGCGACGGAAACGGATGGGTATATTATATTATTGTAAATGTGAATGTGTGTGGGTGTTTGTGTGTGTATATGTGTGTTTGTGTGTGGAGGTGTGTGTAGGTGTGTGTGTGTGTGTGTGTGGAGGTGTGTGTTTGTGGGGTATGTGAAAGTAAAAAAAAAAAATCAAGTTTTACAAATAGTATTGCAAAGCCCTCCAAAATTAGCCGCGTATCGGTCGTCCGGCTCGCCTAGTAAACGTCATCCCACTGCTGAGCGGGGTTTTCGTCGTCGTAGCCACCGTAATCGTAGTCACCGCCGTAGTCGTCGTAGTCGTCGTAGTCGCCGTAGTCATCGCCGTAGTCGTCGTCGTCGTCGTCGTCGGCGTCGGCGTCGGTGGCGGCGGCCGTCGGTCGGCGTCGTCGGTGGCTCGTGTGGCGGTGCGTTCCAGCGCCGAGCCGAGCGTCGCCGTCGAGTTGCTCCGGAACTACACTCACACACGCACACTAACACACTAACACACTAACACACTAACACACACTGACACACAGTCGCTGCGCGCCCCCGTCCCGAGCAATCGATAGCCGATAGCCGCCGCCGCCGCCAAAACCCTGGGACCGCGCCCTCTCTGACCCTTCCTCGCCACGATCGCGAAACGCGTCCGTCCGGTGACGGGAGGGGACGACGACGACGACGAAGACGACCTATGGACGGCGGCGATTCGTGAAGGGTACTGTGCGCAATAAGGGGTTTGGGGGGGCACCAAGGTTTACGATAGAGTGCGGGGGAGGTGTTACAGTGTATAATATATTATATAGGTACGTACCGCGCGGTGGTGTGCGGGTGACACAGGTGCCTTTTAGGTTCACTCAACCCTTCCCCACCACTGACTCTAACGAGCTACTTTTCGGCCGGGCGGCATGTATAACATTATTATAGGTAGATATAGACTATATAGAGGTATAGGTCGCCCTGAGGAATACATCATCAATGGCGAGTTTAGAGCGTTTTATACTTATGAGCGCGTGCGGTCTTTTCCATGAATTTTTGGCCTAAAACCCAAAATTATCACGACCACGATTTTCTTATTGCACATTACACCACCCCTGACGAAAATCCCGAGAATTTATCGGATTTGAACCGACTCAAATAAACGTCGTCTATCAATTCTTGAAACATCAATGTATAATATTATTATCATCATAACAATATTATGACCGTCACGTGTTGTGTACCCAATACTCCTCGTGTGTATACTATTATATTATATGGGTAAAACGATCATTAATTAGAAGGTATATTATAAAATATTAGTATTATTATTGTTTTTGTCTTTTTATGAAAGATTTATTAGATATAGCGGTCGTATATGGTATATATAGAGCCGTGTACACAGATAGTTCAAAACTTCTACGAAAACTTTTTATGAAACATTGTTTTTTTTGTCATATACGTATAATATACAGAGTGTTTCACTAATCATCTCTATCTTTCACCGTCTAATAAACAATTTATTCAACTTTTGATTTTTGAAATTTTAAGTATACTAAAGGACTATATTATTATTATGGCCCTCACATCTCCTCACAATACTACCATAGGGCATAGACTTATTATCTATGTTAAATAACTCAACCACTACCCATTCAAATTTATATTTAGATATATTAACATTTAAAAAAAAAAACAAAGTAAACTTCAGAATTAAAAACACAAAATTTTAATAAACGTATTATAAAGGAAAAAAATAAGTATGCCGTATAATTATTATTCACAATAATAGTGTTTCGTGTCTATTAACACGATTTTTTATTTCATCATTCGGTGAAGAGCATTATTTTATTTAAGTTAAATTATTTCAAAATTTAACCTACAAAACATACTCTCTGTAATTCGATCAGTCTAATTAATGCACAATATAAATCTTAACTGTGTTAAAATGTTAACTCAATAATGATATTGACCTCTACCGTAGACCTTGCACAAAAACACTATATAATATTTACTATTGATATTTTATCTATTTATCTGAAAAGTTTATCATAATATACTTACGCCTTCTTTGAAGGTTCACAAACACGCTTGATAGTTGTTCTCAAATTACATTAAAGGTCTCTTTCCACTTTATTATCTTATCCATCGCTCGTGTCGTTATTCTATAGAACAGTCTACAACAATTATATGAACAACTAAATAGATTAGTTGCAATATTACGAATACCTACTCATTTTTTTATATTATTAATTAAATTAAAAAGATTCTGACCAATAAGCAATATGCAAAAATAAATTATGAACACTATTATGACACTATGTATATTATGTTAGGAGAGCACATAATTTTAAAAACGCAATTTAAAGAATATTTATGAAAATTGTATTAAAAAAAACTACTTGTTTGAAAATATAATTAGGTACATTTTTTAAAATTAAAATACAATAGTCAGAAAATACATTATTTTGTTTTGGTTTTTTACTTTTATTTACATCTCTAGTGGTAAGAATATTGTAAATATTCGCAAGAATTTTGTCTCGGGAGTTTTCCTTTATATTGTTTGTATCAGAGTGAAATGATTGCTTAATGATGTGCCAATATTGCACGGGGGCAGAAATCCGGAAATGGGACAACAAACAATCGACATAATAAAAATTGAAAAACTTATTCATTTGACAAGTATTTTTCAGACACTTACAATTCGTATATGGTCTAAAATTGCAATAGATTGGTAGGTACCACAATGAATTTTTTCTTCATTACCCTTTTTCTAATAAATTTCAAGTAAAAGGTAATTTATATTTGAATAAAAAATATGAAAAACTATTGTATGTTCGCCGAATCACTCATTAGACATATGGTTAAAAAACATTATAATAACAAAAACGATTTATCCTTCAATAAATTATACTTAACTATAATTTTTAGTTGTAAGGTAATGTAATATCCGATAGAATTTTGAAAATATGATTAAAACTGAAATAAAAATCAATCAAACTCTAAAATAGTATCGGCAATAAAACGTAATTTCATCCATGGTATATCAGTGGTAATAGTATACTAGTACAAGTACTTTATGATATTAATTTTTAATATTGTAAGTACCTATATCACAAACATTGAAACATATAATATTATGGTTGTACATTTTTTATTTTATAGCATACAATGTGTTACCGACTGATTTCAATAATGGGTAATTTAATTGACCGTCAAGTAAACTTTTACACTCAGTCCATTGGACTTTTGTCCCGGTAACCTTTTGGGCTATGATAAAATTGCAATAACGACTTGTTAAAAAAAAAAAAAAGGCAAGACGAGATTTCAAAGAGATTGTGGTGACGACTACACCATTATACGGATTTTTAAAGTGCCAGCGTGGTTAGGTTGATCATATTATTATATTAAATCATACTTAAACCCAGTAACAGCGTATCTATTGGTGCCTTCATCATTTTTCGTAGGCGGATGCCGTTCGCGCGTCCGGACGGATGAATATGATATATTATTATCATCACCGTTAATATAATGTCGACACAATCTATGGAGACGAAAATATGGCATTTTAATCCCCCTGCGAACGAACCCCCGGAAGAGGGCAGAGTAAACCAGAGGTTAAAGCCCAAATTTTGCAATGGCAACGCCGGGAAATAATCAGTTTCCTCATACGGTCACGGCTATACGTATATATATGTATGAGCAGCCGACAGTGAAGCGTATACATAAGAGTTCGTGAGACCTTTATGTGAAAGGGGCCGGGCAACAACAACAACAAAAAAAACAGTATATAAAAAATGATTTTTTACACTGTCGACGTCGCTGGACGGCCGAAGTTATAACCGACAAAAACACACAGTTGTCAGCACTATAATAATATAATATATTTATAATAACATAGACTATGCTCTGTAATAACATCGTAGGTATGTTTGTCAATTTGTGTGTCTGTGTCGTCCGAGACTTCGTTGATTAACTGTGTATACAATATATATTTTATGTATATATATATTTATATGTACACACACATATATATATATATTATATTATAAAGACCGTAGCCTGCAGTATCGCAACTGCGGTACAGTGGTAGTTGTGATGGTCTCGAGTGAGGAATTTCATTACTGGTGATGACGACACGAATTCGTCTTTTTCTCGAAATATTACTCTAAACCTGTCCCCACCAAAGATTTCACGATGACCATTTTCACTACTTTGCCAAACCATTTTCCTTTTTATTTATATATTATAAATAAATACGATGTACTCTCTCTCTCTCTCTCTATTTCGCATACACACACGCAGCAAGAATTTATTTAATTCGATTAATCGTTACACCATGATTTTCAAAAGAATGATTGAATTGTAACAATATTTTGATGAGATATAATAAAATATCATGAAACGTAGTTCTATATGACATAAAATTTCGGTGCAAAAATTAATCAGTGAATATACAGTCTATATACATACCTACAACCTACATAATATATATATTATAAAACATGCTGCCAAATCCTAATATAAAATACACAAAATTTATAATTTAGTAGTTAAATTCATACATGCATAAAAACTCACAAAACAATTTAATTTTTAATAACCTTTTGTCTTTTGATATATTTCAGATTACATATTGATACTGAACAAAATTTAAGGGTTTCGTGATAAACTCATATTATACCTACTACATAGTATAAGTTACTAATAAGTACTTAAGATTTTTAGCAAAGTAAAAAAAAAATGGCAATTCTCTATCAAACCTTTACTGCGACAGATAACCTTTTTCTGTGATTCAATAACCAGTAACGTGGTTACCTATATGAAATAAAATTGTACACGGGAATTTACCAATACAGCTTGGTAACTGTAAACTGTATTTAATTGTTAAGATGAAAAGTTTATTATTCAGTCATCCAATATAAATGATTTATTTTTGGTTCATAAAAAAACTGCAACATAACGCAATGTGCAAATGATCCATATCCGTGTACGACTATAAGACCGATGACTTTGTATCGTAATATTTAAAAAACGTAATGTATAAATATTAATAATATACTATGTACATTGTGCACATAAAGAACAAAATAAAGAGCCCGTGCATTCCATATGTGATATTATACATTTATAACATCCTATATTCAGTATACCGTAGGTACTTTGAATATGTTATTACTTATTATTATTATTATTATTTTTCATACAAATGGGTGAAAAGAAATAAATTAATCTCATCGAGTAGGTATAATAGTACAAAACTCGTTAAAAGTTGCAAAATTATGTAACGCGAAAAAGGCTGTATGAAAATAAACCGTGGTATTGTATAATTTAATGGACATATTATGCGGTAAAACGTACACTATATACACGCGCAATGGTACATTTTATTGTTATGTTGGTTTATTGAAAAAAATAAATTATCGTTTGTTACGATACGCTTGCGAGTTACGTATGCGATAAGTAGAATATCGATTTGCGGCGTTTGTTTTTATCACAATATATCCAACGTGCTATATACTAATATTTTGCGCACATCGACCATAAAAAAAAGAGATATAAAAAAAAAAAACAACAAACCTTTCTATGGTTAATCAATAAAAACGTCGGTTTTAACAGAGGAACGATGGAGTTTTCTGGTATCCTGAAATTGAATAGAATGCATGCTACGCACATATTTAAGTGTAATCTTCCTTGATTTTTACTACTCTAACAATAACGAAGTAACTTGTTCGATCCACTTGAAAACCACTGCACTGGTTGCGAAAGTATAATATTATAATGTATATACCTATTGAAATCAACTAACAACTTCCACATAGGTACCTATGTATGAGTAAAACATTCAACTTTCAGGATTCTGCGAAGTCAAATATGTGCAATTAAAATGTTACCTTATTGCATGCAACGAAATCGAAACGATATTATTTCTAAATGCAAGTGCAGTGATTACCTGTATGTTAACCGAAACAATAGCTCAAAAGTATTATAATTGTTGCTTTAAATAATATATTTATTTTAATAGTACCATGGCCTGGTTGAGCATAGTATTATATATTGAACGGCGTAATGTATATGCAATACAGGTACATTGTATCATGTTCAATACATTTATTAATTCGGGATATCGTAAAATGATTTGATTTAAAATTATCCTAATGCAAAAAGGCAAGTAGTCTAAACACAATGATCTGGTAGACAGTACGTTATTCCCACTTATTCCCACTTATACGAAAATAAAATTCATGGCCCATGAAATCTTTGACTGACTGTTGAAGTTGTATCTATATTGTACATAAAGGAGTAAGGAGTACTATTTTGTTGGAATATTTCTGCATCTATTGTAGGTATATGGTTTACAGTGTTCTCGATAACCTGAACTATAATAAAGAAAAATGGAATGTTTTGAAGATAATAAAAGTACAAGGTTAGGTAGGATCAGAAAATACTAACCCAATTAAATGGTCTGTTAAAATGCCGAGCGAACCCCTTTTTTTCCCAAACCTTTGTTTATGATTATTATATAAAATAGAATAGGGTGTTCTTATAAAAACCAATTATTAACTTCAAATGGTCATTTTAAGTAGTTTAGAAATTAACTACAATCTATAATTCAACTACAAAAATACAATAATGTATTACCAAAATAAACTTTTAAAGAATATTGAATTCTATTTTAAAAAATATTATGTGTGTTCGTATAAATGTAATTTTTGTAATATAGTAAAATGTGCTTAAGGAATATAATATACTTTGTTCAAAATAATGAAACGTATATTTAATTAACTTTGATATATTTTTAGAAAGTATTTTTTGCCTTTCAAATTATCAACAATAATGTTAGTTATCAATTATCATAATAATTTTATAGTGATGAGTGGATTTTTATACTATGGCCGATTTCACGGCTCTTCGATACATCTCTTCCTTAATCGACAAGTATAAAATAACCATGGACCAACACATTTAAAAAATGTTATGGAAACATGTCTGCATTTATATGGAAGCTTACATATGATATTTATATTTAGTGTACTCTTTTTTTAATTAGGTTACAGATGACGATATTCTATATTAAGAAGTGTATACCCTAAGTTCATATTTTTTTATATACATAAAAACAATTTACAAAATATGTGTAATTATTATATATATATTATTATATTACTTGATACAGTGACTAGTGACACATGATAATAATTATGCAATGAATAAGTTTAATGATTGGGTATAAGGTGATGAGTTACCACGGTACAGTAATAGAGAAGACGATGAATATTTGTTCTAAAAGACAAGAATAGTCAATGTTGTAAGTGAAAAATAACCTCATTTAGTCATTTATGAACTTTATCAAACGTAGTTTAGTAAATAATATTTTTGTACAATGATAAAATATGTATTCTGTTAATAATTGCGTTAAAAAATAGGCATCTTCTATGGTGTCAACTAGATGTTTCTTGTTATGGGTAACTAAAATTCAGGATTGATTTTAGACATTTTAGACAAAAAATATACATAATTATAGTATTTATATAATATATTATCGATGACTAACTTAATTAAAATTTTATATTTAAAAATATTATACGTCTTTATCATTGATTTATTAAAAAAATGTTAGTGCCTTTTCTATTATCTCTGGAATTACCGGCAAAAATCTACTGTCTAAGCATCTCATGGTTGAAACTATTAAAACAAGTAGAATGAGTTATAAAATGTTTGTTGGTTTATATAGTAATATATTTCAGGATGTAATAAAGCCCAAAGATGATTTTACCAGCTAATTAGATATTATATTAATTAGCTTAAGATGACTTGTTACATCAGAGTACCTTTACTATTTCTTTTCCTAATAAACCACTGAAAATACCTAATATTATATACCTAGTACAATGTATATAAATCATATGTATTGTGTTATGTGTGAATAATATGCTTAATGTGCGTAAATGGCTTAAACTTCAATACATAATATGTTTTTAAAGTGTTGAGTGAATATTAAAGTTTTTTAATAATAGGTACATACAAGTTTGTATAAAAGTCCTAGCAATTTCTTTTTTTAAGGAGGTTATACTCAGATAGCCAATCTTTTCGTTGCAATTGGGAGAAATAAATTTTTAATAGAGTGCATCTTAATACTATGTTGATGTGGATTCCCACATAAATTTCACAAAAAAAAATACATATTGCAGAATAAGAAGATTACTAGGAGGCTGACAAGTTTTCATTCCACATGCAAGATCGATCCTGATTCGTTAACATATTATGCCATATACTCATATATTATGCATCATGTATGTCATAAAAGATTCTAGATACGCATAGGCGTATGTGGTTTTTAGGGCTACAATGCAATATCAATTTATTTACAAGTAAAAAGCAGCTATACACGCCTGACAACAATTTGAAAAAAAAAATATTTTAGGTATTCGGTTTTATATAGGTACATAAAAAATTCAACTTACTCAAAAAGGCAAAAAGCTTACCTTAAGATGGTCAAAAAACATTTTTTATTTATAAACAGATAAAATAGTTACCATTACAAATTTACCAATTTTCAAAATCCAAATTTTTAAAATTTTTATTGTGAAACAAAAAGTTATATGATCGATGCAATGTAAAATTAAATTAAAGGTTAAATACGCTATCATAGACTTTAATTCATGAGATATTGTTTCTCGCATGCAGTTCCCACTGGCCATATGTCAAGCATTTCTTCGAAACTGAGCCTTAAGATATCTTTACATTAAAATATATTGACGTTTTTTCATTAAATTAAAATTAAAATTATGTTAAATACCTAGTAAAATTACCATACTAAAATATTGAATCAAATTATATTAGTTGAGTATACAATGTAGTTAAAAATAAAGGGACTCTAGAAAAAAAATATCATTAAAGAACTTTCTACTATTATCTATATTAAGATATTCTATACACGATGCAATTTTCAGAATATTTAGACTAATCCTTAGCTATTTACGTTGGTTTTCAGTTAAAGCGTTATAATAACAATACCTATTCAATAAAATTATTATAATTAATATACAAATACGATACATTTGGATACAATTGTTTCAACCTACTTGTATAACTTATATAACAATTAATAATAAACAGCAATATTATATAATATTATATATCGTATGAAATATTTTTAAATCAGTGTCTGACATTGTACATTCAGAATCGCATGAAAATAAATGTATAAATTAACTGGAAAATACTATGGCCATAGATAATATATCAAATATTATATTTATAGATAGCGTAATATGATACCAATATAGTTCGTGTACATAGGTAGCTCACGGCATCACAGTTATCAAAATAATAATCGATACATTATACTGTTATTATAGTCATGTATACTGCGTCATGCCGTCATATTATATATAAATAAATATAAGAGCTAGGTTTCAAAATACAATATAATATTATTATAAATGTTATTATAAATATCTGAATATGAATATAAATACATATTTATAAAAGAGGGTAAGTGGATGTTGCTCTGCTGTACAGTAGGTTACAAGTGGGTCACTGTATAATGGATTATATTATATTTGAATTCAATGATAATATATAATATCATTGTATACGAAAAACGATTCTGAGAGAAGACGGTTTGTCAGTCTGGATATCTTATATTGTTATTATTTATTATAGCCTGTAAGTTGAATTCATATTATAAATTACAACAAAATAACTAAATCATTCCATCTTAATCCAGTTTGCTAAATGATAAGATACAATATGTGGAAATCAAAGCATTCCTTCTGGTAGAAATTTTGTATACAGGATAAAAAAAAATAATAAACACCATTGTAAAACCACTAGCTTCCTTGCTCCGCTCAGAATCTAATTTATTTATTTATTTATTTATTATTGATTTAACGGGCTTGAGCCTTTTGAATATAAGGTATAATACAGCTGGCAAATTACAAGAATGGAAACTTACATATTTTGATTACAATAAACAAAAATGATTACAAAAAGGAAAAAAACAATACAAAGCACAAGTACAGAAATATAACTAATTACTTAAATGGAAAATATTAATAACTTTTAAACATTGTTAATACATCTTAATATTAATAAAACATTGGACTTAAATTTATTACGACTTATATTAATCAATATGTGTAGGTACACAAGTCATAAAAAAACGGACAACATATTGAAAATGTGATAAGAATATTTGATAAACAAATTTTCAAACTAAATTTATTCAAATAGAGTAATCTTTAAATAACAATTTTTTACGTTGACACGCTTTCGTAAAAATGTTTATTAAGCTATTATAGAATAGCTTAATGTAATGCTTTCTAAATGTAATAAATTTGTAATAATAATAATAAATTTAAAATATTTTTAACGACTACAATAATTATTGAATAAACAGATGGGTATATAGTGAATGATTAAGTTTAATAAATTATAATTTTACAAGGAATAATTAATGTCTTATTGAATCACCATATAAGACAATATTAAATAAAACTTTTGTTAAATATTTTAATTCAACGTAAAACTAAAAATGCTCATATTTTGACCTAGTAGTAACAAACTTCAGTGTTAACCTTTTTTATCTGACACACGCATAATACATGTAAATATAGTTCTTGACTTAAGTAGTAAAAGCAGTACACATGAGCAATTATTTTGATTTGTGAAGAGGAATTTTTCCACAGAAAAATGACAGGTCTTCCATTTTCGATTTCACAGTATGTATGTTTTGTCACGATTTTTTTTTTTTAACTTTGTTTATAAGTCTGTATGTTTGTATGATTATATTAAGATACATATTACATTTTATAATGTTACGCAATTTTAAATGGAAATGTATTGATTGATTGATGTATTACTTGAGTATAATAATATACTTCGAACTATAAAGTGTTATACCTACCATAATCATTTGGTATGCAGGCACTAGAGGGATACCAAGGAAAAAATGTTTTACCCTGGTTCACGCGAACAACCATTCAACCATCATTTTATCTAGTTATTGATTTTTAGTTTTAATAAAAGTAATTTAAATATATATATTATAAAATATTTTTGACTATATTGTACATAACTACTATTAAGTATTTACAACGCAATTCTTCTACTCGCAAAATAGTTCTCTAATATTTATTTTACATGCTAAAGCAGGTTTTTAAAGGAGCCCATCAGTGATCGGATTCACCCATCAAGTCTTTATGATACCTTTACATTTTAAGAATTTATTGTAGTATTATTAACTATTATTACCTATTTCAATTTACTGTGACATTTATTTTAGTATATTATACAACATTTAGAAACCTAATTAATTGTTTTCCTTTCAGTACCTACTTCCTTTATCTTCTACTTCTTCAGTTTTTGAGACCTTTGTGTAATGTAATTACCTCGAACCCGTATATCTGCATCTAGTGTATTTATTTATACATAATTTATCAATTGAAATCTGTAGATATTGGTTAATGCATTTTCATCGTCGTTCCCTTAATATTTTACAGAACTGAATTTATTAGAATAATAATTAATATAATACCTACAGTGTTTTAATAAAGGAATGTATCAATGTATGTACAATGTACCTATTAGCTTATATAAATGAAATAATAATAATTATAATAAGTAGTATAATAGTGTAATGTATGATTTTAATATTTTATAAAGATTATCATTAAAGCACATAGGTAGCTAATAATAATGTACATAACATACCTGCTAATAACTATTGAAATCATTTACTTAATCGTCATAGATGCTAATACTGTGGTATTACTTAATAACAGATGCATTATTTTGAATTAATATAATATTGTACAATTTTTATTTATAATAGTATAAATACTAATGTATTAGTTACATGGGTAAATTACTAAATATAATTTTACCAACCTGCCTACCTACAACTATAATGTCCTTAAATTATAAGTAGGTACTATAATAGATCTTGTACAAATTGACACAAATATAGTTATTATAGGTAGTCACAGAATAAATATATATATATTTGATTTTAAATTAAATTATGTGGGTACCTACATAATTTCAATAAAAAAAAATATTACATATTATTAATAATATGTTGATATAGATGTTGGCTAATAATTGTTTTCGTATTCCATATATTTTACAATCTTTACTCAATTTTGACGGTTAGTTCGTCAGACGGATCTAATGCTTGAGCTCAACGTCAACAGATGGCGTTAGTAAATCCTTTTGGTACAAATCCTACTCCTTATTCTTTCTACATTATTTTAATAAATTATTAAATTGTATAACATTACGTAATACATTTTTTATGGCTTTTTTATTTCCAATTGGGTTTTATATTATTATTTTTACTTAGATATCCACATACATTTTAACCATCAGTTATATTATTATATGCAATTAACTATGAGTATTAGATTGGTACGGAGGTAAGAATTTTAATATTAATGATATTATTATTATAAGTGTTTCTTTTTTTCTTCTGGCTTATAATAGTCTGCAAGATTTTTTGCCACCATCACAACAAGCCGCCACTTTTGCTGATTTTGAATTGTATTTCTCCAGGTGTTCACTCCTAATCTTTCCAAATACTTATCAACATTTTATCTTTTTATTCTTTTGTCCACCTTTATTGAATACCTATAGGTACAATTACTAATTAGTGATATTTGGGATTGATTTTGTATACAATATATTAATTATTTTATAAATTGTCATTCTTAAATGTCCCTATCTTTTTATATTTTTAGTACCTTGCGGAGTTAGACATTACCTAATAAAATATAAATATATTAATAAAAATGTTAATTTATTTATGTCAGTTTATGTAGTATTAAGTTGTTGTATGTTTTTGGACTTAGTACTGATATTTTATTTTTCTCACCGATTATGCAAAATAGACGTTTTCGCGTTGTCATGGTTTCTTATTAATAAAAACATATTTATAATTCAAAGATTTTTCTTGCAGAGGAAAAATATTGAGTAGCGTGCTATGTTCATGCATTATCTTTTTTGTGATAAGAGAGCTCAGATAGATTCTTAAATAGTTGTAACCCTTTTATTTGAAAATAGATTTTAGATAGTACCTACCTAGTGATTATATTATGATGAAGCTTAAACTAGTTTCAATAAATTCCCTTAGCGTAATATGTACTTACAAATTACAATCATCCATAAACGTAAACAAACATAGTTTTAACATTTAATTGCTTATCCTCTTTAATCATTATTTTGTCACGAGATGAACAAAGTGAAATTAGTTAATAATAATACTGAAGTATTTTATTCGATATGGTTTTTCTTTTCGTTTATTTATTTTAGATTCTGAGCGGAGCGATGAATGTATTGGTTTTACAATGATGTATGTTTTTTTTTATATTTTTATATTTTTATATTTTTATATTTTTATATTTTTGTGTCTGTCATCACGTTTTGGGACAGTAAAAGTGCTTCGATTTTCTTCAATAGTACCTTTTCTGATAGGAAAGTGAATCTAGTTGGTACTTTGGGGGGTCAAAAGTAAACATTTTCCAGTAGTTTTCACAAGCGCCGGGAAAAACAACATAAAAATTAAGGAAAAAGGGGAATTTTTACGCAAAATCGATTTTCCAAAAAATCGAATTTGGTTTTTGGTGTAACTTTAAAACAAATGACCGTAGATACATGAAATTTTCACTGGTTGTTTATATTTGCATTTTCTATACACGATAACATTTTCAAAATATTTTGATTTATTTGGAACTGTTTAGGGACATTTTCATTTTTCATTTTTTTTTAGTTTTTTTTCTAGAAATATCAATAAAATTTTATTTGTTGGTTGCGAAAGCTTGAAAATTTAATAGAAGGCTCCTAATATGTTGTTTCAAAGGCAGATGAAAAATATTAAAAATCCTTAGTCACAATTTTTTTTGATAAGCATTTAAAGTTCAAAAATTGACAAAATATGGAAAAATCACGAAAATTAGCAAATTATTTTGAGTTAAGAATTCGTAAAAATTTTTCTTTTTAAATCTAAGATTTGAAAATGAAACACAAGATTCCTTATAAGATTATCTACCTTTATCAATAAAAAAATCTCTACCGGACAGTCAAATTAAATTTTTATGAGCGTTTGAAATTCAAATTTTTACAACATTGGATTTTCACTCGATTTCTCATGTAGCGATTTCCTATTTTGTTGTAATTCAAAAACGAATAACTGTAGATACATGAAAATTTCACTGAATGTTTATATTAGCATTTCCTATACACCATACAATTTTGAAAAGATTTTGACTCTTTTTGAGCTGTTTATGGACATTTACAGCTTTCAATTTTTTTTAGTTTTTTTTTCTATAAATATCAATAAAGTTTTATCTGTTGGGCCAAAAAGTGTAAAAATTTAATACAAGGCTCCTGATATATTGTTACAATATCAGTTGAAAAATATTAAAAATACATAGGCACGATTTTTTTTTATAAGCATTTAAAGTTGGAATTTTGACAAAATTTATCAAAATCTCAAAAATTATCAATCGTTGGAATTAAAAAATTATAAAATGTTCAGTTTTTATAACTAAGAGTTGAAAATTTAAAACAAATATTCTCTTAAATAATTCATACTGTAACCAAAAAATCTAAAAAATATATAAACACACTTATTTTTTACAGACATTTTAATTTCAAATTTAGACAAAATTTCATATTTAAACCAAGAATTACGATTTTAGTTATTTTGTTGTGATTGAATAATATTATTCGTGGGTACTTGAAACTTCTAAAGTGTACTATTATATATCTATGACAGTATCACGGTTTTTGTTGATGTATAACGCGTTATAACTGTTATAAGTATCTAATGGATATTGTGATATGATTAATTTGGAATTTATTATAGGTCATTTTTTTGTTTAATACCATAGATATGTATATAATATGTCTTATACATAGACTGACATACCGTCACCGCTCAGAATCGTTTTTCTTATACAATGATATTATATCATTGAATTCAAATTTAATACCATCCATTATACAGTGACCCACTTGTAACCTACAGTACAGCAGAGCGACACCCACTTGCCCACCTTTTTTTTGTTACTTTCTATTCTATTTTGTTAGTTTTACTTCTAAAAAAAGTATTTCTCAACAAAACATGTAAGACATGTAGTTGAAAACCATTTATTACTTAAACTACTATTCCTTTCGTTGATCAGAAAAATATATATATTCGATAAATATGTTGTACAATAACTAAACGTGAACCCAAACAAGGTGGATAACATTGTTTAGACGTTCGAGAATTAAAAATTAGCAAAATACTAAAAACTTTGAAAATGCATACAATTTGTATTCAAAAGGATGTATGAGTGTAATTACATCACCTACAATGTTTAGGATATCTTCTGTTATTGTTAATTATTTTGTTATTAAAATAGTAGGTCGATAAAATAGTTCAAATAAAAAAAAAAGATCAAAGGTTATCCACATTCCATAACGTAATCACGGTTATGGCGGGTACAGAATTGGGGTGAGAAATATTCTTGGGGACAAAGAAACAGCTCATTATTTTAAACTAACCACGGTATATTTATTAAGTATAAAGATTCTAAATTACATATTTTCATATGACTCGAAAGTAAAAAAAGAATAAATTCCTATTTTAAACTGAGTTTAGAGTTTATTATTGTAACATAAGCACTTTTAAATAAATTTAACTCGTTATGTAACTTGATTTTAACTTTTTTGCTCGTTAAATCTCTGCCTTCAAATTTGCAATTCACAATAAATTGTTACTTACTCGTTGAGAGATACAAATCAAAGAAGTATAAATCGAAGTTTAAATATTAAATATTTGTTACTGTATATTATATTATAATAACACAATGTTCAAAAAGAAAATATAGTTAATGGGTATAAGAATATACTTTTTTCATATTTTATAAAAATCCATCAAGTCGAGTACGGATAGCTATATTTGGAAGTCCGGTCTAAAAAAAATAATACCTATACGAAAAATATGTGAAAACATTTTTACTTTAATACCATATTTTGAATCCAATTACGGTTTGTATAACTCATTCATTAACGTACTTTACAATAAAATAAAAAAAAACCGTTTTTTCTTTGGACCAACCGTGGTTCATCGCCTACTATAGGTGCCTACCTACCCAAATGAAATTATAAAGAAAGGTATACAAGATTTTTTTATACTACCCAAAAAACATATTATAAAACTATCGTTATTATGTTGTTAGTTTAACGTTTTGTTTTATGAACTGAACACTCCAAAAGGGTTTTTAGTGGTATTGTATAAGGAACAATAGATAAAAGACGAGTGTTAAAGATGCCGCCACTGCCGTCAACAGGTGCGGCCCTTATTGAGGATTACCATTATAAATCGATAATTGAGATCGATCGTCAATGATGAAAGCGAGTTGTCAAATTTTAATGGTAGTGTATTGAAAAAAAAAATGAAAAGTGAGAAAGCTGTCTAAGACTACTCGATATCAAAAGTTGCATTCTATTGTCCAACACAAGAGGACAATACTTAGCGTTAACTTCAGTCGAGTATTTTTCGAGTGCTCGCTCGTAACAATTCCCGAGAGTGTTTTTAATCGTATTATTATTTTTCTCTCTTGAAAAGGACGATAGGCTAGTACAATATCACGTTGTGTACTGCAGTTAAGACGGTATTTCATATTATTCAAATATCATATTAATATCTACTTTGGGGAATTATGGACTCGCCGTGGATTGTCAACCCCAACGTTTCGTATTACGTGTCCAAAGTTTTCGGGTTTCTGCCGTTTGCCGGAAACAACAGGGCTAACATAGCTTCGTTGTACACTTTGATGTTGTGGACATGTCTGGGCTTGTCCGGAGCTTACGTGAATGTGTACCATTTCAAGAAAAACGAAAACGTGGGGCCGCAGTACAGTATGCTAACGAAGGTATGTCCAGTGTCCACCGTCCTTTTAAGTAACAAACATGTAGCGACTCTCTTGACGCGAATGAGCCGATTTTTCTGGAAATATTAATATATTTTATTACTTATTAGTTATTATTAGTAATATATTTTCTGTTAGAGATTCATAGAAGTTTGTTCTACTATAGGGAGTCAAATTAAATTTTTATGAGGGTTTAAAGTTTTTAAAACATTGGATATTCACTTGATTTCTCATGTGGCGATTTTCTAATTTTGATGCAATTCAAAAACGAATAACCGTAGATAGGTACCAACTTGAAATTTACACAGTATATTTATTATATCATAATAAACATATACAAATATATAAATACAAACATACATAAAATGTATCAAAATATCGTAAATATCAATCATTGTGATTAAAAAATGATAGGTATAATGTTCAATTTTTATAACTAAAGATTGAAATTTTAAAATAAAGATTCTCATAAACAGTTCATACTGTGACCAAAAAATCTAAAAAATATAGCTATAAGCAAAGTTCATTTTTACAGATATTTTTAATTAAAATTGGAACGAAATATTAAAAACAAGAATAACGCTTCTAGTTATTTTGTTGTAATTAAAAAATATTATTAATGGATATATGAAACTTTTAGAGTATATTATTATATTTTATACACACAATAACATTTTTAAATGTAATTTTTTTGGAAAAAATGGATTTGACCTAATGTAGTATAGATATATTAATGTCTAATACTAAAATTAATTACTTTAATCACAATAATATTATAAAATATACCTACTTAGTAATATTATAGGCCGATAGACAGTCTTCGCTCAGAATTGTTTTTCGTATACAATGATATTATATCATTGAATTCACATCTAATACCATCCATTACAGTGACGCACTTGTAACCTAATGTACAGCAGAGAGACATCCGCTTACCCGCTTTTTAAAATATTGTATTCAAGGATTTGCAAGGTTTTTATGCCTAACAAAAATAAAAATTCTTCACAAGTCAGTTATCTATTAGAACTTGACTACCGGAAAAATATTGTACTCCTTAATGTTTTGTTATTTGAATTTTTATAGCTTATACCACATGGTTTTATTACTATTACTAATATTATGGCAGGTGTGTTTATTTTATTTCAAGAATTTATAAATATTATACTAATATTAATTACATAATATTAAATTAACTTCTGATGCACTTTGTTCAAGAAAACAAAAGATAAATAGGATTTACAATGATTACACTTTTTTAGTGTTAAACCTTAATTAATATAGAATTGAAGAAGCCCTTCTTTCCACGAGCTTGCGAAAGAGAAGAGTATTTAATCAGTGAGAAACTCATGTCACGTCAGTCATGTGAGAAACTTTTTATCTACGATTGTATTTTATTACCCAAGTTGAAATAAATTCTTATTATTTATGTATATTTGTTCATTATAGTCAAATGTTGAATTAAACAATCTGTTAAATAATGTTAAAAACGTTTCGTTGATAACATAACCCACTGCCTGACCCCCGATTTCAGGTGATTTTTATCGAAGTGATGACCAAGTTCATCGTGACCATCTTCAGCATCTCGATTTCAGTCCATAGGAGCCAAGGCTATATTCAGGTGCTCGAAAAATTCTACAAATTCGACGATTCGGCGTCGAGGATTCCGTGTCAGCCGGATGTACGCAGTCAGATGTTCTACTTGTTGTACGTCTTGGCGATCGGCGTCCATAATTTCGTGGGCAGTTTTTACTACTCGACCATCGGTGGGTATATACTGGTCGCGTGGAATGTGTTTTGCTCATCGACGATGCTGATAATCGTCCAGTACATTACATATGTCCGGATGCTAAGGGATAGGTACGAGTTGGCCAACAGAATTTTCAAGAAAAGTGAGCTTACGTATTCGTTAATTATTCAACAACAACTATACAATAATATACAGATAAGCTCATAACAGATTAATAATTAATACATATTATTGTACCCATACATCCATTATCCTTTGAGTTCTGGTTAATTCGGTACAGGCGTAGCTGGTCATGCCCAGGCTCGACCTGAAATTTAAGTCTGCGCACGCCTATATGTAGCTGGTATGTATCTGGTATACCTGGTATGTACATGGTAATTCGGTATCTGGCATCGCATAAATATAATATAATGTATACACAGTACGATGTCTTACTGAAATTTCTTTCAAACGAAGGATATAATAAATTATATTTTGTATTAACCGCTTAAATATATATATACCGATTACCGAGCATACATAATATCATGTATGGCGTGGTGCGTCACCCTGTGTTTTATACATGTATTTCACTGTTCTTAAAAAGCCAAGACATTTTTTTTTTAATGTATACAATATTGATGTGATGCACTTGCATCGTTTTCCTAGCATATTACCTATACGTGGTCTCAATACATGATGTAATTGTTGTGTAATTCGCTTCAAAATCTACCCTAACATTTTCTCTGTAAATATTTTTTTTCCCGATGTCCACAATTGAACTTAAATAATTTTAGGAACAAATAATAGATATTATTGGATATTATAATATAGTCTAACGTCCAACATAGATAAAGGCATACTATTAAAATACATTTTATCATCAATAAATTATAAAGCTTTGTGATTATGTATGATGATTGTTGTGATGATTATGTAAATATTATATCTACAATTAGTGTAAACCGATTGATATTGATCTTACAGGTGTGTTGAATAACTCTTTGCCTAATACAAAATACATATATCCCAAAGAAATTAACAGTTTGTTTACCGAACTTCGTGGACTGACGGAGGACGTAAAAGCCTATTACGCATATCACGCAGTACTAATCATCATCGAATCGGTTGTAATACTCGTATCGACTGTGACGACATTGACAGTCAACTTCCTCAACGAGTTGGATACCGATTTCATCCTTAACGGATATTTCATGGGACACTGTTCTTTGAGGTTTATGTTTATGTTTTTTGTGGTTCGAGAAACGCATACGACTATACTGGAAGTACGCATAATATAATTTGTAACTATCTTAAACAAAATATATTATCATTATAGAATACTAAAGCTATTTAAATTTACATTTATCGATTAATTATTTAAATTAAACCATAATAATAATATGATTCGGTAAATTCTGAACTTTTATAAATGTAATTTATAAATACCTTTCGTTGAATTACAACCATATCTTAAATTAAATAATAACACTTAATAAATGAAATTATAAAATAAAATATTTATTGAAAAAAAAATATATTAAACGTGTGCTCTACTACCTTTACATTATAATATTATAATAGTGTAAATACTAAAAAAATTATTTCGCACAGGCAAAAAATACTGTTTTGATTGGTCATGAAGCTTTGAGTATCATATCTGATGCCACCACAGTGAAACATGTAAGTAAATTATTATTTTAAATACCTATACCTATTTAAAGTATATTTTTTATGTTTTTTAAAATTTAAAATATTCATTATTTTGTAGTTGGAAATAATCATACTAAATTGTTGGAACCATCCGGTTATATTTGATGTATATGATTTCTTCGATTTGGACTACAAACTTCTTCAGTCGGTATATATATTATTGTATTGCTATATTTTGTGACTATTACAGTTGACTAAATACTTATGAGTTATGTTAGAAAAAAAAAATCATATTTATAGCTCGCCAATTATGGTTTTGATATTAAGCCACGGTGTAGAACAAATTAATTGGTAGTTACGATCAGTGGCTGTATAATACTTAGATAATATTATATTAGGGGAGTGTTGAGCTCGATACAATTGAAATAATGATACAGTGGGACTAAATATATGAGCCGTGGATACCTACTAGCTATATTATTATAGTATGTTATAATTTTTCGTCGTAAGACATACCTATATTTACGATAAAATATTTTACACTTGTTTAGTAAAAATAAATAATCCTAAATCATTAATTCCACATTCGTACAACACCTATGCGCCACCACTATCATATTAATATATCCTCAAAAGTTAATTTACTTATTTATACGGTTATTTAATTTATTAACGATTAATTGATTTTATATTGTTCATACTCTACGTGTTTACCTAAGCCCTCGTGGCCTAGAGGGGAAGTATTCGATTTCTCATGCGAAGATTTAAATAAATGTTTTTACCCAAAGTAAATATATACTATATAGTATATATAATAGGCTTTTGGAGACACAATATTATTTTTGTCGTGTCCACCTCAAGGTCTGTGCAATTGGTTTAGGCATGTAATAGTTATTTAAGACTGCACATTATACCCAATATTATTATAGTTACCTACGTGATATGGCACCTTTTTGCCGGATTATTATAATAATTATCAACTATCATGTTTCCAGATTATAGCATCCGTGGTGACATACGTAGTCGTTTTGGTTCAGATACAGTTGGTGATCACGGACATGTAGTCTTAACAGTGGTTAATCTCACACAGCTATAACTACAATAAATTCTTATATTATTATCTTTTAATCAAATATTAAAATAACTAACGTGCGTACATATTAATGTATTATAATATGTAATCACATTCATTTTTGTAATCAGCTAGGTTGTATACCTACGTACGAGTTACCAAAAGAGTTGTCGGGATAGTATTGTGGGTGATCAACAATTATTAATTTAATTCGTTTTTAAAGTATAAAACGTAGGAATATCATATTATTATAATGATCTTTATGGTTTTATCCTCGATACTTTTGTAACGAGAATTTATAAACATCCTGCACATTCAAACAAATAATATATTTATAAATATTAATACAAATATAATAATGATTTAGTATAACAGTGTTAAATTATGCTAATTGAACCTGACATTTCAGGGTGGGTCGTTGCCCATATGGCCACCCTACCATACGCCACTGAAGCATGTTAAACTATAAAATATATATACATACTGTATCATTATATATACCTAAATTCGTATCGGTGCATAGGATAAAATAATTTTAAAGTTTGAATAATTTATTTTTCATCACAATTATTCAAAACGAAACAACAGATTGTTAAAATATGTACTCAGAGTTTATATTTATTGTCATGTTATTTGTTTTACATTGAAAATAAATTTTAATTTGCATAATAATAATACAATATAATATAATTTTAACTTGTATAATATTTATATGAAATTTAAATGAAATATGTATAATATTTTATTAGTATAGTTACTACTGTGCCTACTAATGTAGATACCTAGGTACATTGTAGATTTTGTGGTATGTTATTAAACATAATTATTTCTAAAAATACGATATTATTATTCCTTTAATAAGATTTTCATAAATTGTATTTACACTATACCTATGATTTTATACTAATAACATGATAAACCATATAGAAGCTATTTAATGTGAAATGTACTGTATGAATTTATTAATATTATTATATTTCTAAAATATCTTTGATTTTGATTAGTTGATTAGTAAGTATAAATTTGTAGGTTACATACTTAAGCAATAATGGTTAGTTATTAAATAATTTATATTTATACATTTATTGGAACATAGTAAATGTTTAATATTAAGTAGGTATACGTAAACGTATACCTGCAATATTATGAACATAGAAAAACACAGGTTATTTATTTGTTCCTATTACTTCCTAAGACAAGTTAAAATCTAAAACATTGTTAAGTAGGTTAAGTAGACACTATTACTATTTACCAATATGAAAAATAAAATTAGCACAAATAGCTCATACCTAAATAGTTAAATAAATTAAATTTCAATTTAGATTATAAACTTTTTCAAAACAACCATCTGCAGTCTTAACTATAAAGATGATCTATTAAAAAATATGTTTGCATCACCACAGGATCTTTTTAAATAGTATAAAAATCTAGTTATTCATAATTATATATTTTTAAAAATCCCTGAATCAAATTTTAATAAATGTGTTATTAAAGGACATAGTACAAAATAGGAAGACCACAGTGCTCGGTGAATCACCAATATATAGCAATATCTATTGGAGTGTGGAAATATTTTTGTCCTATTTAAGGGAGGATAATGGGTTATAAAACTATCATACTTAAACACGTATTGACACGATAAATGAATTATTGCAAGACAGTAATTGTACACGTAATTTCCACGCGCTTTAAAAGCAATACTCGTCGCCCGATTGTAGTGAGTAACATAATATTATTATAGCCATGTAAAGGTGTGTATAAAGTTGTAATACGGACGAGATTTATTGTCTTTTATGCGACCGTCTTCTTTTTGATCTATTCGACTGCGACGATTCAATAACCTAAGTATATATATATATATATTATAAATACCTAATATGGTGCAGTCTATGTATAATAGGGAGACTGCCCGCCACCTGCCTACCGTGCGCACATGTAGTAAAACGCCATTTTCCTTGGAAGATTTTTTTTCTCTTTAATCAGCCGACAATCTTTTTTTTTCCGTTATCATTGTTGTCTGTTATATACCAACGACTCTCCAATCGTGAGCCGTGGATTTTATTTTCCGGTCCATCGGTTGTCGTCGTCGTGTATACGCGCGCGCGCACGTCAGGCCCATGCGATGGACCTGCAGCGGGAGGAAATCAACAATGTGGACGGATTCTATTAACCGGCGTTTCACACACACACACCTTACTCAGTACCTAGACTATATGGTCAGGTATAGTACTTATATTACTACCTACTTACACAATATATATGATACATCTATTATTATATTACCGATTATACGCGCCGTACGATTGAAATCACGGACGGTCCGCGCTATTACCCGCCACATTGACTTTTCAGTCTCGTCCTGTATTGTGCTGCATCGTAAATGTTATAATATTTTTATAGTATTACCTACCTAATCCTCGGCTGGGACGCTCACTGTATATTATAATATTCACCTGTCGGCGCCACTTACACGCACGTCGGATGACCGCAACGGTAGGATAAAAATAATAAGAATAATATTCCTATAAACGTAGTCGTAGGGTAATAATAAAAACCGGTCAGGACGTGCTGGCCGACGGACTAATATTTGTAAACCGCACGCGCACACGCATATGGCACGCCCACGTACGTTATGATATAATTTTATTCTCATTAACCCTTTGCGATATCGTATTGGTTACCCTTTAGCTGCCGATAACAATGATAATAATAATAGTAATAATAATAATAATATTATGCAGGTGTCGACGGCGCGGCGGCGGCGAATTGGAAACAGATCTAATCGACCGTTTAGTTCACATGACCGTGTCCGACGGGGTTGTCTCCGCACTCTGTTATAATAATGTACGTTATTAATATTACGCAGTCGTCGACAGGTATTATTACTATAGATGATATTATATTATAATATTATGTATTGTAACGAAGTTATATCGAAATATGGGAGGTACAGCAGGTAGCTAGAAATGTAACCGAGTGGTAGCGCTCGTTTACTGATGGCAAGAAAAAATATAATAATATGAAGTACCTACCTAGTTAGAATACCTATAGTGTGAACAATCCCTCACGAGGAACAATAAACAATTATGTATAGATAGTACACAAGGTTATTCACTGATCATGCTTAAGTATTCTTAAAGATCGTATTATTAATAATTTTTTTTTAGTTCATAAAATTATAATTTCCAATCACAACAAAAATATATTATCGAACAGCATAATATCTTTTGACGTTTGTTGTAGATTCAACTGGTTTTGCCGAAAGTTTAATAAACCAATGTGTTATAAAATCGCAAATAAAATATATATAATGTTTGACCAATTTTCACAATATTTTGTTTTTTGTATTATGTTTGCTTTAAGCAACGAAATTAAAAATCGAAATCCAATGCGCCATGTAGAAAATTATTTTCTTTCTAACGAAAAAAAATTAATCAAATCAGACCACTATACGATGCGTAAGAGTTTTTCCCGTAAACCATGATTTGAGCAAAAAATCATGCGTTTTATTTTTGTTTGGCGGTGCCGTTGACATGTGAGCAGATCTGCAGATGCAGTGCGTGCGTAGATAGCCTGGTACCCTCATACAAATATACAATCCACAGGGTAATATTACTCGATGATACGTCAATCACACTTACACTAATCATCATCGACAGCAAAATTGCATGTTGCCTAAATATTGAGCCTTATCAAAGACACACAAGCAGGCCCCTTATGAAAATGTTGATTGTTCAACTACTTTTAGGTGTGATTCGCTACAGTAAGTGAAACTCAGCCACCTTGGTAGGCAATTTGCTAAAATTCGATTTGATGCAATCCAGGTCTTAATTTGGGAGGATATTGGTGGGAGGGGGTGGTAAAAGTACAAAAAGTTCCAAAATTGGCTAAACACGATGTAAAACAATGGAAAACTACGGCGATTGGGTCGAGGAAAATGCCCCTTTACCCTCCCGCTGGATCCATCACTGCACGGGGTTGGACCTACCTGGTCAAATTGTGAATCTAAACTATTCAGAGAACTACTTAAACACACACAAAAAATTTCATTAAGATCGGTCCAGTCGCTTAGGAATGCGGCCAATAAAAAAGGAAAAGGCCATACAGACAAACATATATATTCATTTTTTATATATATAGAAATACATTTCCATAAATGAAAAATAATTATAAATTACATTAGCTAGGTAGGTATATCAAAATTAGTTAACTATGTTTACATAGGTTTCGAGTTTACATCGTCATTGAGTAGGTCACTGTAAATGATGAATAACATTTGAGCTCAATAATAAATCATTGCACACTAATAAAAATTAAAAACGATCATGAGCTGAGACTTATACAGGGTGATCCATTTAACGTAAAACACTTATTATACGAAAAGTAGATGGTTAAACGATAAAGTGTCTTACGTTAAATGGATCAACCTGTATTGTCTAATACCTACTGTAATTTATTCAAGTATCTACTTAGGTATATGGACATTTTATAATATACTTATATTTATATATATTATATTATTTAAATATTTATTCTATTACTAATAAGGTTAAATAAAATTGAATCAATTTTTAACATAACATCCATGGAAGTCAGGGGAAGTCAGAGTAAGTTGGCGCAATTAAGGTTAATTATTTTTAAATACTTTTTACCTAACCGTACCACTGGATATTGATAATAATAGTGGTCTTTAGAAAAATTAAAGCTCATTTTGTATTAGATAAATCTTATATTGTACTTTATTGTTATTATTTGTATTTCAATTTAATGTCTAATATTTGAGAACCTCTCACCTTCAACACAAGCTTTTGATTATAGGAGGTTCTAAGTAACTAAGTAGCAAAACTTACTACTGAATTTATGATTGAAAATGTGTTGGGAATTGTTTGCAAATAAAATAAAATTGTTATTATATTATTATTGTTAACGCGCTCGAAATTCTAATGCTGCGGGCCGACGAGAACGATAAACATACTAGTTGGCTATTAACAGACATCGTCGTCTGGGAGGTTTTCTCGGAGATCGGTCTATGTGTTGAAAGATTCGTATTTAGCTCATTTCCATCTCTCGATTAAATCCTAACGTACACGCACAGATAATCTTCGTTCAAAAAATAAATTATGGCAACAGACAACTATGACATCGACCGCGCCACGGTAAACATGATATTAATGGAAATGTTAGAAGACATTTTGGTCAACAAGATGGGCGACGCTCTCGCTGATGAAGCCGAAGAAAGTCTCGTTGGTCTAGTCGCTCCTATTCTATCTGCCATTGACACGGTCGCCACTACAGCGAATGGTGACGTTCAGACCCCGGAGTCGGAGCCCGGAGACTCGGCTCTTGGAGGCGCAGACGGAGAGGCGTTGCCCGAAGACGTCGAGGAGGCCGTCGGGTCTAACCAACCGACCATCGGAGCGAGCTCTGACTCTGCAGCAGACGACAGCGCGTCGCCGCTCGGAAACGACGACGCTGTACGAGAAGGAGGAGATTCAAAAGTTTCGGAGGTAGAGGACCATTCCATTTTGCGTCCAGAAGTGTCGGATGAAATAATCGAGCTCGCCAGGGGAGAAGCTGTGTTCAATAATTTTGGTGAGCTGGTCAGTTGGTTAGAGACGGCGGCTGAAGCACCCGCAATCTGCGATCCGCCTCCAACGAGGTGGAAAAGCGTAAGACGCTTTTTCCGCGGCCTTTGCTGCTTCTGGCGATGATGAGACGTCCGCAGCTCACCCCCCTGGGCGAAGACGGTGACGGATGGAGGGGAGGATGCGAGAAAGAGAACGGACGGTGCGCGGCAGTAAGTCAACCGCGCACGTTCTCCGACCTGCACCCGCGGCGCGACGGGTTCGTTGGCGTCGCGCGCTCGGTCGTCGATGACGCGCGAGACCCTCTGACAGTCTGACGGCTCGGTGATGTCCGACCGCAGTTACGGTCACGCGGAACGACGGCGACGGTGGACGGTGACGGCACGGAGGCTAGTAGTGGTACCGGGCAACCGACTCGGTACGACGGCAGAGGCGGAGACCTCGGCACGGGGTGAGTGGTACGGAGATTTGCGTACTAGGAACACGGGGACGTCAGTGGCGTCGGACTCGTAGAAACTTAACCGTTTCAGTGTTTGGCGGTACGCGGCGGCGGCCGAAGGGACAACGCCAGGGCGAAAATTACCGAGAGTCGAGGTTCACTCTGTGGACTGCTGACTCTCGCCTTTTCGCCCCTCGGTAATCCCCCGTCGGCCGCTTCACACATCCCCACGGGTTCCGCAGCACAGAATCTCACTTCGCTCCCTCCGCGTCTTGGTCTTCGCCGTCCGTCGGCCGAGTCGTCGCGCCGTCGATCGCGATATGTGCACGACATCGAGGACTAGCAGCCGTCCGTCGCCGTCAACCGTGGTCGCTCCCGTGACCGCCTCGGTCTAGCCTCGCCGGCTGGGCAAGGTCGTCAAGCGTCCGAGCAAACGCGCCAGCGACACTCGTCAACCTGTGGGACAGGGCGGAGAACGTGCAGAGGTGACCAGTGGCCGCAGCAACACTGCATTTCTGCACCAATCGCCATCTCACATCCTCCCCCCCTTGTTTATTGTGTCTATCCGGTCCGTCGTATTTTTTTTTCTTTAAATTTAAGTTATTTCAAAATTCAAAATTGTTAAACTGTTCACACATTTAAATTTCGGTTTTTTTTTTCCTTATTTGCGGCCTTTTTACTATAATAAACATATATTGATGTGAACAAAAAATATTGTTACTTTTTTTTTTCGTTTTGTCGAGTGTATAATCAATTTTTACAGAGTTAAAGACCAAAAAATCGTTAAAATATATAGTTTAAATAAAAAAACTCATTGGTCGATTATACAGAGTATAATGTCCGTAGACCTGCAGTATATATACGCTACACGGATATTATAATATGTTCCAAGAAATATTTAAGCTATCAAACACTAAAGGCGACGAATGTCTGCGGAATAAATCATAAAATAACCCATTACACCAGCGGATACTACATTGACAGTTATATAAAAGAAATGTAAATAATAATATGTATTGTATAGAAAGCGTGAACGTTAATATAGTCAAATATAGTTGATACAAAATAATATTTAAAAAAATTCAAAATTGTATTTTACATAGGTAAAATAATAATATAATAGCTGCGTGTCGAAAAATATTATTGCTTGAAAATATTTAGGTTTAGGTTTGAACCATAAACCAACATGTATACGTGCATGTACCGATATCATATTCTGTACATAATTATTGACTTGAGTTGTAATATCCTAATCCGAACAAAACTTGATACCTATCTTTTGTATTATAGGAAATCACTTTTTGACGGTATGTGAGTTTTGACAGTTGTTGTACAATAATATATTAACTATATAGGCATAACCGCACATTAGATTTTAAACTGAAATAGATACATCATTATACATACTACATAGGTAGCAAATATATATTTTAAAGTTACATCCGAATTTAGAATACAAATAAATATTAGTTGTTGCTCATACCAATATTGATTTTATAAGAAGTCCTTGAATTTTAAAATAACTTTTAGTTAAATTGTATGTATGCCAAAAACATTGTTTAAACATTAAAATTATGTTATATTTTATAGAAAAAATAAAAACGTGTAAACTATTTTGAGTAGGTATTATGAACTTTAAATATTAAAACCATACGACTATTATACTAAACACTCAATCATATCAATTAAATATGATAAAATAATTAAATTAAATTAAAATTATTATCACGATATCACTTCGAGTAGGTATTTTAAAATTTTTGTCACGATAATATTTAAATAATATGTTGTTTACACCACTATAGTCTATAAGTTATAACCCATAATATACGCCGATAAAAAAATACCATGCATAAATACATATATTACAATTTATTTGTTAGCATTTATATTTTATTTATTCAATTTCGAGATAACATATAACTACTGTATCAAATTCTAAAAAGGTGCTCTGCTGTACAGTAGGTTACAAGTGGGTCACTGTATAATGGATGGTATTAAATTTGAATTCAATGATATAATATCATTGTATAAGAAAAACGATTTTGAGCGGAGACAGTATGTCAGTCTAGGTATAAGACATATTATATACTTGTCTATGGTCTTAAAAAAAATTGACCTATAATAGGTAAATATAATAAATTCCAAATTAATTATACCACAATATCCATTAGGTACTTATAACGTATTATACATCAACAACAAACCCTGATACTATCATAGATATATAATAGTGTATACTTTAGAAGTTTCAAGTACCCACGAATAATATTATACAATCACAACAAAATAACTAAAATAGTTACCTGTTCTAGGTGTTTATTATGTAACTTCGTCCTAATTTGAACTTAAAATTACTATAAAAATAAACTGCGCTTATGTATTTTTTAGATTTTTTGGTAACAGAATTAACTACTGACGTGGAATCTTGTTTTATATTTTCAATCCTTAGATATAAAAGTTGAACATTTTATAAATGTTTAACTACAAAAGAATTATTCAGTTTTAAATTTTATAAATGTTGTTAAAATTCGAACTTTAAATGCTTATAAAAAAAAAAATGTGTCTATGTATTTTAAATATTTTCCAACTGATATTGTAACAATATACCAGGAGCATTGTATTAAATTGTTATACTTTTTGGTCCAACAGATAAAACTTAATTGAAAATTTCATCGTGCATAGAAAATGAAAATATAAACAACCAGTGAAAATTTCAAGTATGCAATCATTTGTTTTAGAGTTACACTAAATCCAAAATCGATTTTTTCGAAAACATATTTTGTGTAAAAATTCCCGTTTTTCCTTAATTTTTCTTTTGTTTTTCACGGCGCTTTTGAAAACTACTGGGAAATTTTTGACCCCCCCTCCCTCCAAGTACCAACTAGATTCACATCAATATCAGAAAAGATACTGTTGAAGAAAATCTAAGCATTTTTACTGTCCTAAAACGTGATGTCAGACACAAAAATTAAAAAAAAACACACATCATGTAAAATCAATACATTCATCGTTTCACTCAGAATCTAAAATACTAACTAAGATTATAAAATAATACAGACGTGTAGATAGGTGGATAATGTAGGATAGTGGTATAAGTTCCTGGTATAAATAACTTAAAATATTCTAAATATTTTGAAAATGTCACTCTGCATTGCATGCAATAAGATTGTAAATGGTTAAAAGTTTCAAGTCTCTATGATAACTGGTTATTAAATTTTGAATTTATTAAATCAATATATTATGTAATTACAATAAGCGTTTCATTAAAAATCGTTATTTTTTGTATTATGATAGTAGGCATCTTATTACATGAGTACAATTATTCAGCACATGGCAATAAGATTTCAAACGTTTTTAAAAATAAATGTTAACTATATTGTATCATTTAACGGAATTCAAAATTAAGCGATTCCAATCAACCTGAAATATAATGAGTGTTCCACGTCTTCTATACGTCGCATTATCGACTGCTTTATAATGACACATTTCGTTTATACCAATACCAATGTAGGTCATCGTTTTTAGATCGATAAATATTTTTTATAATAACTGTAATTAATTTTTATAATTTTTAAATAACAATTTTAACTATTCGTATTCTCATATATTATTACCAGACTATGAATATCCTATCCTAGTATAATATAGTGGATTAAAAATATGAAAGGTACCTATATTTTTCAATATTTTATACCGAAAGCAACGAATCTTCAGACACCTACATTTTATAGAAATTATTAATAATTACAACTTAAAGGCAGGCTCTAAACCGATACTGTACTATACTGTAATGTTATTATTAGGTACTGAAATATTGGCTGTTGTCTTTGGGTAGGTACTATTGTTTCTCCTTAGTAGTTTTTTCCGAGTATTGTCGTTAACCACCATTATTTGCTTTAAAACTAATTTAAATGTTTATATTTTTATAATTAAATATTTGAAATGCACGTATGTACTTTTTAATCTACGTAATTAATGTAATATAATAATAATAATAATACAAAAAATAAACAAATTAATTACACTTTTGTGAGCATATAGGTCCATATTATTCAACATCATTTTTTTGCTACTGTTCTAGTTTTTATTAATTCGTCATATACTTAAAGTACACACGCAAAACAAAGTTTGTGCATTAAATATTAACCCTGCAAGTCTTTTTACAACATTCGTCAGAAATTTCATCATCTCCGTCATTTATGATTTAAATACATAATATTTATCAAAAAGTTAATAGAAATGCAATATTATCGTTCCGTGAGATGAACTCTAGTTATAATAACTATTTTCTGTATGAACTATACATATAAGTACTGCATATCATTATTAGGTATCGAATTATCAAGTACTTATATCTATGCAAACAATCTAATATTACATAAAAATAATATGATTTTTATCGGTTGAACGTAATAATATATATTCCTACTCACATAATTACGTAACATACAGTAATGGTATTGATTATTAATTATAGTCAATGATAAAAATAAAAATGTAAAATAAATAATTATGTGCCTAGCTCTACAAGTTGAGTTCCTGTATTAGGTACGTATTAGACAATCAAATAATGTGGTGAGAGCAACCCCTATATAAAAAAAAAAAAAAACATAAAAACCGTAGGTGCTGCGTGCTTTTTCTCTATAAGGTAAACCTACTGTTTTTATTTTTATTTTTATAGTCAAGCTTATTATAGTGTATGGAGGGGTGAAGTTATAATCAATGTTTGGGATATTTCAAATGTACACTTCGTGTAGTACAACGCACTACAACAAATGTACATTACTTATTGAGATGTACAATATTACGATACCTATATACTACCTAATAATATAATGGTTTCCAAAAATATTCTCAAGAAGATTTTTCGTTTATAAATTTTCTATAAATTATTTTGGTATAATTACTTCTAAAATACTTTTACAAAATAAGCAAAACATTGTTAACGATTATATATACGTTTTATGTCTATAACATATTTATTTTAAATAATATGATAACTAATGAATAAAGAAAATAGTATACATGAAATACCAAGTCTAGATTATTATAAAATATAAAAAAACTATAGATTATATAGGTACTTAGTATCTATGTACCTATTAGTATCCTAATGGCCAATAGTAATAATAAATAAGGGGAAGTATTTAACCGTTCTGATGAACAATATATATAATATATAGGTGTCAAGTAGTTAACCTCGTCATTGAGTAAATCACAGTAATGCATGTATTGAATTAGAATTTAATGATAAATCATTGAATACGAAACAAGATTATAAAATATACAAAATATACTATACAAAATATATGAATATAAATGTATGATACATTTTTTTTTTTTAGGTTTTAAGGCTTTGACGACTGAGGTTATTAGTCTGTAAGGTGGGCAAGGTTAGTACAGTAGGGTTCGGACGGTCGGTACGGATGGTTAGGAACACGTGTATATGTGGCAAGGTTTTTGAGCACTACGAACCCGGGTGGTCACTAGTCACCCATCCGAGAACTTGTGGCAGCGGCCGTTGCTTACTCTCAATCACGTCGCGTGATTGATTTCATCCACTGCTCCGCACTGAGCCACTTATGATATATTTATACTATTATTAAAGTAGTTTATTTATTTTACTATTTGTAAACGGTAGGTTGAATCAATTTTTTATATAGATGACATTGCATTCATTATATTATTAATATTTAATTATAATAGTACTATACCGTGTGTTCAATTTTAAAGGTGACAGGAAATATTTCGATCGTGTGACATTGAATTTGATTCGGGGTTTTTATACTAAATATAGTACTTATAAATACATATTTTTTTAATTCAAATTTTTAATTTTTTTTTATCAGCGCATGCGCAATAAAATAAAAATTTCTTAAATAGCAACCACTATTTTGGAGACAGGATTTCGATTTTTTTATTTTTTCTGAACAACTTTGATCTTTACAGTTTGTTGATATCTTCAAAATTGCCATTTTTATGACGGTCGGAAGTTTTAAAATAGTTAATTTGTAAATATCGCATTTTTCAACGGTCCATCTTAATTTATAGGTATTTATAGGTATTATTATAACAATTTATTTTTATTAAAATTACTAAATTATCTACTAATATTATCTTAATTTGTTTTTAATAGTATTATAATGAAAGTTATACTTTTAACCTGTGTGAATAAGATATTTTGATAGCATTCTAAAATTGATTGTGAATAGTCAAACGTTTTTCGTAAGTCGCGCGTGACACATTATTTTCTGTACAACGGCAAACTATTCCGAAAAAACCGATATGGTATTAAATTTTGGAGAATGTCATCAAAATTCGCGTAATTTAGCGGCACTTTATGCTGAACAGTGAACGATATCCCAAGAGATATCATCCACCACACAATTATTTACGAATTAACTATTTTAAAACACGGTATTATTATATTAGTATCATATATTATAAGGTATTGTTATTCGCTTTTTATTTTTATTTTTGATTTGAATATTTTGTCGTATCCGTTGGATAATTTAACCTTGAATATCCCATAAATTATTTTACTCAGGGTATTTGAAGATAGGATATTTTGTTGAAGATGGGAAGCGAGTGAGTTGAAGATGGGAATTCTAGAATTTTATCGTATTCATACGAATATCTGTAGACTTATGGATTATGGAACTTATGTATTTTTTAATATTGTATTGGTTAGCTGCTCCCCATAGTTAGATGCCGTTAGTTTATAGATAGGTACATACAAAATATAAAATGAAATTCTAGTACAACATTACATACGAGGTTTCTAATAATTAATTAACAAGACGTGTTTTAAATCTATACTATTTATTCAAACTTAATATATTTTGTTTACACATTATAATATAATATATTATTAAAAAAATATTATTTTACATGTACCTAACTGTTGCTAACCTTGGATTTTAAAATAACTTGAACTATATGCCGTATTTCAAAATTAAATAAAAGCTATTACCTATTAGTTTCCATATAAATAATTTTAGTAAAACACATATACACAACAATACTAATAGCAGTATAACAACGTAATATATATTCGTGTGACAAATGTGTTATTATATATTTTAAATGTATTTTCGTTTTACTTTCCAAGGACACAGCTATTTACCAAGGGTTTTAACACTCTGTCTGAGTTTTTTTTTTCGGGAAAAATCAGTGCGTAGTAGTATTTTACTGTACAATCAACTATCTACTGCTACACTCGAGCTGTCACAGTGCGTGAGTTCGAAGTCTGTATTGTGTATTTGTGTGTGTGTATGTCGCTTTGAAAGAATTAAACGAACCACCGTGCCATTGATAATAACACAGTCATCTACCCACATCAGATTCGACCACGTTGCCGTTAGTTAGTCATTGCTCGAAATTATTATTAACGTATTACACTATATTATAGTATACACTATACACGCTGCAATATACTCTACCCACTAATACGCACGACCATTATAATACACAACTTGTTGCATTATTATAATAATAATAATAATAAAAATGAATAAAAAAAAATAAAAAATACTAGGTAAGTACCATCGAAGGGTTTGCGCGCATGCTCCGGAAATCCTATACTAATGTCCAAAGTACAATATCCGGTCGAAAATTGACAGACCGTGTCAGCATCCCCATCACATACACAAACACTCACACAAACACACAAACACGAACAAACGTATACCACATCACATAAATCACTAAATTTAAATAACATGTTTTCACCCGAATGGAATAACACACGGAATATACGTATACATGCCTACTGCCTGTATAATAAATTAAAATGCAATATTTTATATTATGCCCACAATAATTAAACTGATAGTTGTATATAGGTATACTGCACCGAGGTGCACTGCACTGCAATTACAAATACCGTCGTCCCTACGCCTGTTGGTCGGTGGCGTTTATCTGACAATACTATACCATTATAATAGCAAATAATAATACGTACCTGAGCAAATAAATTAATTTAAAAAATAAAACCATAATTTACACAAATGATCAACAATATAATATTAAAATATTGTAACGAAATGCGATTCTACAATGGTCCCGGGGCTTAAAGCGGCCTGCGTTTGAGCCGAAGCTCACGCCTTCGCCGGAGGACGTTCTTAAATCTGGCGCCGATAAATGACGATCCAACCCATAAAATAAAAAAAAAAACAAAACAAGACAGAATCGTGTGTCGGTATACACGAAAACGGTTCGGACCTGCAGCCTGCAAGCGTAACGTGTTTTCAATTTTTATACACGACATAATATTATGTCGGGTAGTTTTTATTTGATTTTTGTTTTCTACAGTCGACGATCGATGATCGCGTGTGCTTAAATTTCGTCTGATTAATTAATAGTGGTAATTTATTGGTTGCAAGACATCATCAACCATGTCACTTAGTCTGAGAAGTTTTGCCACACATTGCACTAGCTACGAGTCTGTGTGTGAGATTTACCGAGTAGGTAGGTACTAACATGATACTAACTATAAGACATCTGTATAACCATCCTAAGCCCTAAATTTGATTTTTTCTTTAATAGTCTATCAGATCCTAAGCATGACTACTCTAATTTTTGATTGTAATTTAAGTTTAAGTTTTTAAATGTTTTAATATTATTCTGTGCCTTACTTATTTCTATTATTTTATGTATCTCTCTTACCCGTATGTATACTTATGTTGATTTATTATATTACTGTACTTGAGCCTCCAAGATAAATAATTCATTTTGTAAAATAAATAAATAAAATGACTGAAACACCTACTAACCTCTACAAAAGGTTTTGCTTATGTCTTCTATCCCATCGCAATCCATTAATTACCCAGATAAATTCTGACACCCAGACAAGAGACTTAAACGCAGATGGTGTAACGTTACAATGGTGTATACATATCTCTATAGAGATCCTACCAATTCACAAGAAATAATAAAATAAAAATGAAAAATACTCCAGTTCATAAAATGTTACCATTAGGTGGTATCTCTATCACTCTGCATTTCAAGCCATTACTGTGTATGTAAAATACATTTAAAAAATATACCTTATAAGTTGGGTTAGTTTAGGTTTATCTTTATATTATCATGATTTTTTTTTTAATTTTTTTTATTGATCTTTAAGCCCGGCTTCTATGGCCATTAGCTGGTTGTAGGGTTGTACTGTGGTGGTGGTAGGGTTGGTTTGGAATGGTAAATTTTTACACGTGATTGTTTGTGTTTGGCAGAATTTTTGATTGGGCACCCGTAGGTATCTGCCATGCCAGGGTGGGGGATGGCCGCACTTGTTCTCCAGACACCGTGACTTGCCCAAAGAAAAATGCCACCCGTGACCAAGGAATCGAACCTGCGCCGGCTGCGTCGCAACCGACGCCTTAGACCGCTCGACCACTCAATCCCCCATCATGATTTTTATGGTAATGTTCTTATTAAAATGTTGTTAGTATGGTTTTTTCTACTACGTAGATATCATAAATAATATTGTTAATAATAAATAAGTTTCTTCTGAATACGCATATAACATTTCAAAGAATATATTATAATAAAATAATTTTTAAAACATAATTAACGTTACGTTATTATTGTTTTTAATTCTGTAGTAATATAAATACAAAAAATAAATATTATTATTTTTCCACAATAACAGTATATATTATTTATATTAAAATATACAATAATAAACATTATACATTGGTATTATGTTATGCTATATTTAAATTGTTAATTCAATGTGTTCATGTAATGAACATAATATGAACTTTATAAGCATTTTTTTTTAACCGTCTTTGAGTGTAAAATATTCAACGAGTCAAGTCATATTTAGGTTTGAAATATGTACCTGCGTATTTAAAATATTTTTTTTGAATATAATTTATACATAATATCTTGTGCAGTTTGTTGTTTGTTTCCTTGTTATAATTGTTATAACCAAATAGTTGTTTAACTCAGGAACTAAGTATGCCATAATAACTATTATTTTCGGCTGATCAGTTTTTGCATAAAATATACAATTACAATATTAGTATTATAATAAAAATATAGTTATGAGAAACCGCAGAATAACAGGGGATTGAACCTTCATATTGCCCTCTCTTCACTGCCTGTATGATTAATTTAGAATATTATTATTGTAGGCACAATTGTTATAGGATTATTTTACCACCACTAAACAATGTATGAACATGAGATAACTCGCGTATTTTTAATGTTTACGGGGGTTAAAGGAAATATTTGCCAGGTTACCTAATGACCAGCGAATTGAGCATTGACCCCGCAAATATTGATAGTCGGGTTATGATGTAATAATATAATACTCCATTAACCCAATTACGACCGCATCGATAAGTCATAACTCAAAGCTAAAAGGTACGTTTTATATTTATATAGTTTTGTAAAATAGACATATTTATTTATATTGGATACAATAATGAACAGTAATTTATAATAACCTAGTGGCTAGAGGTTATACATATATGTATGTATTTCGTGTCGCATAGAACCTATGATTATCATAAAAATAATCTCCAGTCCGAACCGAGGGTCTGTCGGTCATCACTCTATAGTTTGGTTAATAAAATTAAAACTTAATTTAAAAATGATAACTCTAAACTAACGAAATTAAACAAAATGAAACGAAATGAAAATGTTTAAATACATTTAGTCACATTCGTGTATAGCTTAAAAATTGATCGCAGTTTTCATTCAAAACACTGCCATTGCATTCTGCAGTATAGGTACCTTATCACAAAACTGCAATAACTACCTATATGACGTTTATAAACGGCGACAAAATTACCACACAAAATCGGTAGATCGTTCGATATAATAATAGTTTACTGTATCGTTTTCGTTTTTTATCGGTGTGAAGAAAGTCATATATTGTAATATAATCTGTTAAATATTATAATGTATATGACGTACACAACAGCATAATATAATAATTTATACATATAATACGCGTTATATTGTTACCTTCGCACCATCACATAATAAGAATGGACCGATACGATTTTAATACATGCCCACAGAGACTGTATATACTCCTATCTAACTACTTAGGACCGAGAAATGAGAATATATTATGCGTATAGGTTATCGTAGGCTATAATAATAACATTACACAATACCAACTGTACATTTTATCGTACACTCAATAATAACATTATGGGTTTTTTAAACAGCCAAAAAAAATATATAACGGTTTGGTATTTGGACGTAGATTATTACTGTTTGCGCTCGCTTGGACTTTATGGATTTAAAACATATTATTGAAAAAGAAAGCATGTGGATTCGAAAAATAATATATTTATAATTTATTTTTATTTTTTATTGACACCTGCTTCTTCCACGGTACAGTACATAATATGGCACTGTTTAGGCATTATAGACGCATATTGATCATAATATTCATAATAATTCAATAACAAACAACAAAACTACTGAAATGTGTGTTCTTTTTAAATAAGTATAAAATGTGTCAACAAATGTGTTACTGTTTATATTTTTATTTACATATTTTTTTTATGTGACGATATAGGTAGGTATTTAATGTTTTTACAGTCTTACATTAAAATATTACGAAAATTACACATAGAAATATTTTCTTTATTGGTATCCTGATTATCTAGTATGAACCCAGGAGCTATTCTCGAGAATTAAATTTGAAGAGATGGTAATTTTTTTTTATTAAATTTAACCTTTTATTTCTTTGTTTTTACCCTCGGTAGAAGTAACCTGCATTTGTATTATTTCTGTGCATTTGTGTTCACACATAAACACAAAAAAGATTTTTTTAACAAAAATCATAAAAACTAAGCAGGTGAGTCTCAAAAGGTTGACTGGGCCACTGTAGCGAGTAAAATTTGAGTTTTTACATCGAATTTGAAATCGATCATTCATGCTAGAAAAAAATAGAAATTAAAAGTACAACAGATGGAATTTCATGTTAATCAGCTACTTATTGTGTCTTTTCGTGGTTTTTGATATTATATAACCACCTCGAATATGGTTGTAAAAGCCAATAATCTACTCGGTGCCTAAATCCATCTATTTCTAATTAGACTACTGATTTAAATAATATGTATAAGTATGCCTATAATACATTAGTGACGAAACACATTCAATAGATACTTAAGAGAAATTTACCGATTTCGTCATGTAACAAACGGTATGTAGGTTATAGACTGTTCGTTAAATTATACGCTTTCCTATAATGAAATATTTATTCAAAATATTTTCAATCATTATAATGGCATGTACATTACACAAACACATTAATTATTTAATTATTTGTTGATAAAGACATTCATTATTGTCTTACAGATTTAAAAATGTTACATGTCAACATGTCAACAAAATGTTGAACATTGTATCGATACATGACTTTGTGCACATGTTATGGTATAGGTATAACGAAGCGAAAGTATATATATTATATAGCTGGTATATCTGTGAGAAAAAAAATATTCAATTCAGCTAAAACGACCGTGTGATATATTTGAATGGCGCATAGGTAATAAGTTGTTGGTTACCTATGCGTGTTACGATGTGTTAATAAATTAATTTTTTAATAATTAATTTCACTCGGAACGCAAACGTCACACTGACAGTGGAATTCATTTGAGAAATAACGATCGAATATCAGATTAGGCCGTATGTGACTAATGTAATAACATCATAGTATAGTAATGAACAGAGATACTGCTGCAGTATGTGGTACCTATATCGTTTTTGTGTTCTTTTTTTTTCATTAATCGAAACAGCCACCTGTTATTAGCATTGTTAATTATTCAAAATGCATTGCCTCTCCGTCGCAGGGTGTCCGTTCCATAATCTGCGTCTGAATAAATTCCAGTCCCTAATTTCCGTGAATACGTAATTTATCCAAACTAAGTCCGAATTACTCTTTTATTTTTATTATTATTATTTTTTTTTTTTTTTGTCCATAATAATTACCGGAAACAACCGACGGTAATATCCTTTTTATGTGTACCCCGGTACAAACTGTACCTATATATAGTATACGTATATACACGGTGAACAATGGACCTGTTAAAAGCAGTCAAATTTCTCCATGGTCACTGAATCAAGGGTTAAATTAAATATATATATATAAATGTATTATTATAATTCACTGTTAACTCGATCCAAATAATGTTTACCAAATATAATAAATAAAAGAATCAGGTGGATTTGTAATGGTTATTTATTATTAAAGTGTATAGTGTGTATTATATTATATAAATATATAATTTGATATAATATAATATTATGTATTTATGTATCTATTTATGTACAAATAGATATAGTAAAATTACGATGGTTATTATTTCAAAGCGATTGTTCCTACTAGTTAGGTACCTTCTTAGATTATTTAAGAAAATTATCATATGTTTTATTTAGATTATATATTTTTTTCGTAAACCTTAGGCAAAAAGGTTTATCATAATAATATTATGTAATCCCATAAGTAGTAGGATTGTGGTTCTGGTTTAGTCATTATACAATTCGGAGTGAGTATATGATATTATATATATTATATTATGTTATTTTTAATTATTTTACTAAGACTGGCACTGATTGTTTGTGTAAAATTACTGATGGTACAAGGATATTAAAGTTACAACTAAATTAGTATTACAATACATAATATAAACCAATAACAGACTATGTATAGTAAGTACAATATTGTAGAATATGTATGTACATTTTATTTTATGAACAATGTACATAAAATAAGGCAAACCACAAGATTGGAAATGAAATATGAGTTATTGCAATATTATATAAATGTATCATTAGGTAGGTATCAATTTATTATGTTTTACGCCGCCTAAGCCAACGATCCACTATCACTAGCAATACAACAAAAAACCACTACAAGACCTAATTAATGTTTGTGTAATAGTCATAAAACGAGTCTCTGAGGAATATAATGAGTATAATATATTATGCATAATGCATGTACATAATATAGCAAACACGTGACTTCACCATCAAAATTAAATTCTAGAAAAAATGAATTTTCTATTATTTAACATAGAGAACAAGGTTTTCCCTGGTGGAATACCATCAATATATTATAAGCCCGTCAGCTATATTAAACAATTCAATTTACATGACTAAATGCTAAATCGAATTGGTTAAATTAAATTCCGTCATCAATTGACAGTGCGACTCGATTCGTATAATCGTATTTCCTATTTACATTATTTCGTTCATATGTGCTTTTTTTATTGAACACGCTGTAGGCGTCCAAAAAAATTAGATGAATAATTTGCATATAACATGAGCATTATGAACAGTTTGTCGTTATAATAATTATCGAATTAATGCCTATTAATAAGATAAAGGTATGTTAGTATGGAGATTGTGAAATGCACTAAATAAAACCATGTTACATATTACTATAGGTATTAGTAACTACCATTAAAGTGGTACCTTATGGCTTTATTATAATATATAGTACATATACTACATAAATATACAAAAAATGGAAGTAAATAAAACGATGATTCGATATGTTCATAAAAATAAATGTCATACCTAGATACAAGTATTATACAACTAGATGAACTTCAGTCATATATTCTGTATATAGTATAAAATATATTATACTAAAATACATGTACCTACGTCCTACGTACATATAAAATACTAATTTAGAATGAATTTTTTCTAATTTTGAACGTTTTTGTACACTGATGGATCACATAATATATAAATGAAAACTAGAAAATTTAATAATTTGCATTTTATTTAACGTTTAATAATGTACTGAATCGACCGAATTTAAATAACCTAATAAAGTGATATATTTTTATCAAACTCCTGTAAATCAATAAACAAACAGAACTTAATGTTTCTTTTCATTATAGAATATAGGACATCTGAGGAGACATAAACTTAATGACTTTATTTTGAAGATTAAGTATCTAAGATCAGAATCAAAATATTATATCAGGTATATATTGTTGTCATCAACTATTTGTGAGGGGGCACTTAATTCAAAATCAGTATGTATAATGCTTATTAGTTATAACATAGGAGTTGCATTTTTGTATTATATTATATTTATGCAATAATTTAAATCATATAATAATTACATAATATATGATTAAAAAAATTGAAAAATATTATACCTACCACTTTATTACCCAACACCTATTTTTCTTAATGTTGGTCCTATTAGTTCACGTGTATTTTTTACATATTTTAATATACTTGTAGCTGTAAATGCTGTATTGCTGTAATAACTAAATTTGTTTCATTTTTATTTTAATTAGTTGTATGATCTATAGGTACTTATGAATTTGTCATACTTAATTAATAATATTACAATGATTTTTTAAAGTAGTAACACGAGCTTAGACAGGGAACGAAACCCATTAAAATACACGTATTATTATATTTTTAATATAATTTAATATATATAAACAAAACCAAATATTAGTTATATACTTACCTTATTACCTATATATTTTTAAAAATATTATCCAATATGAAACAAATATATAATAATTATTAATATACTAGTTAGGTATATAACGATGCAAGTTATAACATAGACAAATGGACATATAATACAATTATTATACGTCATATTCAAAATTATTTTAATAATTATACTAAGATAATATATCGCCTTTTAAGGTGGGTGTAACATCCCAGTGATTGAGAAATCATTGGATTGAATTTAAAATTCGTCGATTATAACGTTAAGGCATACGTCGATAATTCCCATTTTTAACATCCTAGTGGCATATATAACATTAATAATATAATAATATTACACGAGTACCTACTATAAACTAAGTTTTTTTTTGTCAGAATTTCAACGATAAGAAACTGGTTCAGCTGTGTTGATGGATCGGATGGAAAGATCAGGTTAAACCATTCGGTTAATCTCTCACTGTCTACATCGTAAAAAATAAATAAACTCACGTCAAACTGCTCGTGTAATGTGTTTACCTTTTAAAATAAGTTTCATTTCATACCCAATGGCCTGTCGATTATTCACCTGAATAATTCAGTTATCCGTTTATTTAGACATACTTATATTAAGTTAGATAATAGGTACCTATAAGATACTCAATCGTGAAAATGCTTTCTAACATTTTTGGATTTTTTTTTAGCTTTATCATTGCATAAATTCGGTGTTTTTATTGACACTTACGCATCTTGAAGTCATCAATTAATAATTGTGTGATTGATCTTATCAAAGTTTCTAAGTTTTTATTTGTTGTCAAACAAAAAATAATTAATACTCATAATATCCAACTAACTCTTACATTTGTGAGACAATAAATAAAAATTTCAGATCCATCTTATACTTCTTGAATTTAATCTATTAACGCAGAATATTTTCTTATTATAATTCAATAAAACTATTTTAATTAATACATGAATGAATAATACTATTATGTAGGTAATAAAGTAACTAGTGTACTTTTAAATTATTATGAAAATATAAAACTCATTACTAATGTTTTAAATATTTATTTATTTACTTAGGTACTTCGTTATTTTATTGAGAATTGTACGTATTGTATTAAAACTACCTACCCAAATTTAGAAATAAATACTATCTCAGCTAAACTTATTATCAACGATTAATTTTAGGAATATATTTTAAACCTTATATTAGTATAATAAACTAAAAACGTTAATTCATTAATATTAAGGGCAAAATGATGATTAACAAAAAAATTAGTATGGATAATAATAATATGTTGCCATATGGCCATATGGGTATTCATTAGAGGTTTTTTCGTTACAAATAATAATTACCTAAATATAAACAAACGCCTTGGTTAAAGAAATCTATTGTAAGATCTTTAACCACAAATTGCAAAATTTAGAATATAATAATAAATTAATATGATGTACGAAGGAAACAAGATTGAATTACACTGTAGGTAGTGTAATAATTATATATTATACACTTTTTTTTATAGCGGTACTAACATTACCGTCTATAGTATATTGTTCATTAAAATAATCAAAATTTAATTGTGTGTTTTTAGAAAGCGGAGCTAAATTTCTTTTTTGTTGAATATTGTATAAATTACTAATTATTATACTACTACATAATAAGTACGTATGCAAATTAATTCATTTCGTGTGTTTGCAGGATGTATTTAATAGCTAGCACGAGCCTATTTTTTCCTAATACTATAAGATTTGTCTTATTTTTACTCATTATATTTAGTGTTTATTAGCCGAGTTTTCCGGCTTTGCGCAAGATAGATTGTATTATATTAAATTTAAAATCTGAAGAAAATAAAAAATAAATACAGTTTTGTTTTTAGACAATACAATATTAATACCTATTGATCAATTGGTAATATAATTTTCTTTCATAAAAATCAATAGTAGGTATACTAGTGCTGGCCTATCAAGCTTTCCTCAAGAGTTGTTTTACGTTTTCTATTTAAATTATATTATTTTGTAACTACATTTTGCTCTAATTAATATTATTCTATATTTTGTATTCGATTAAAAAAATGAATGATTATAATAATTATACCATGCAAAAAAAAAATGTCTGTATACACGAGAAATAATTAGTGAAATAATGCGTTGATTTTCAACTTTAAAAGGTGGTTCCAAGTCTCAAATGAAATCTAGTTGGGAGTGTTAAGAAGTCAAAATGGAAAAATATTAAAAACGTCTGGAAAAAAAAGAAAATTTAAGAAAAAAAAGATTTTTTACTCAAAACCAGTTTTTGACAAAATGTATGTAGTTTTTTTGATGTAACTCAAAAACAAATAATCATAGTTACTTTCAATTATGATCAAATATTTATATAACCATACTCCATAAATCATAAAATGTATACTCTTTTTGAGCTATAGTCATACATTTTTTTAAAACTATTTAAACTATTATGATATAAATATCATCATAAATTGTCATAAATAATAGAAGTTCAACAATATTGAAGATACATGAGCTCGACTTTCATACAGAGTTTACATTTTGATAAAATTCATGAAAGTCCGAAAAATTATTAATCTTTATAATATGGTTAAAAATGTATAAAATGTTCAATTTTCATAGGTATAAGGATTGGAAATTTAAAACAAGATTTCTCATAAGTATAGTCCGTACTGTAACCAAAAAACGCATGAACACAGTTCTATTTAACTGATATTTTAAGTTCAAATTTAGACTAAATTTAATATTTAAATGATTAATAACAATTTTAGTTATTTTGTTACAATTTAAAATTATTATTCGTGGGAACTTTAAAGTATATTAATTATATTGTATACACAATACACACAAATTTAACCTATTGTATTAGTGTACTGCTAATAGTAAAGTTAATTTCTTTAATAGCAATAAAAAAATGTGTAGTCACTTAGTAATGTAGGATCACACACCGTTTTTGCTTTGAATCGTTTTTCATATGTCGTACCTAACGATGGATCATTGAATTAAAGTGTCAATGTGTATATTAATTAGTCCTTAAAGTATTGACGCGAACACCCAAAACCATACACCAATAATGCCATAATAATTACGCATATAATAATAATATATTATTTATTTAGCAAACAAATAATTACATACAACGATACAATATAGTATTATTATAGTAAAATAAATTGTAGTGATAACAACTCTCTTTTAAGCTATAACTATAGTGTGTGTTGGTGGGTATAATATAAGTTTGAGTGAAGTACAATACTATATAGTTTTATGCTAAGCTATATTTACAAAAATAAAAAGGCTTATCAATCGAAAATATCGTTAAGACTAATATTATGTATAATAATTAATTTTTTTCTTTCATATTTATATTTAAAATAATTGAGTTTATTTTTGAAAAATCTATTTTTTTTTCAGAAACGATTTAAATACTTAAAATAAATTGTTAAAATAATTACAAATATTTATATTATAGAATATAATATAATATAACAAATATACGATAGATGTATAGTTCGTTAGTTTAGGTTAGGTTATAGATATATAATGTATAATATAAATAATAATTAATATTATTATTATTATAGCTTAGCTATTTGTTTAATTCATTCGAAAAAATAGAATATAGATATAAATTGTGTCTTATTAAAGTATGCGTTTCCCAGGCTTGAAGTGCTTATTTTTGGCAAAAAGACAATATTCCAATGGGGGCCTTGATTTATAATAACTAGTAATTATTATTATGTATTTAATACAAAGAAAGAATTTAATAAACTCAACGTTAAATACTTCAATATGACAATATGCACTTGTATCGATACATATAGGCTTACCGAGTATCATTATTAAAATAAACTGTTGTATGATTCTATGTTTTATAGAATGAGCAATAAAATAGACAAGTCTGCGAGCGCAAAATAATTGTTTAGGCTTACCTATAGGTATATCATGCTCTATAATAATATATTATATTACACGAATTACCAATTACCATCATAATCATAATTAATAATATTATTCACAAAAAAAACAAGAAATACAATACAATTTTATTACCGATAATTATCAATTCATTTTAAATATGATTACATTCAGAACTGTACGTATAGAGGAAAATAGATAGGTAGGTACTCACAGAAATAAATAAAATCTGTCCAAATTTAAAATAGCATACATTCTTATTACTTACATAATATTAAAGTTTATATAATTATATTATATAAGAATTAAAGCGAATTATAAATGTAATTTTTAACCTACACTATGTAGTATATTATTAACATTTCATTTTTAGTTCATAAAATGTAATTTTATAATCTGTGCTAGTCTCAATTGTATTATATTTATACTACATTAATATCTCTACCCATTTTAAGAGTGTCGAACGTTTTTCAGGCTTTGTGTTCTTAATAAAATATACAGCAGGTGTTGTACTACATTTTATTGACGTATTAGTCAGAATCTTCCACATGGAAAATATCGACGAACCTCAAACGAATTCGTTGCATTGCTGCCGATTACAAAAATAAGGAAGCCACAAGTGTACAATATTATATTAATATTCTACACAGTCCAATTATCGCGCCCAGACAACGCTCCATTAGAGTACAACTGTACATGTGTTATAGTATAGCAGTTGACAAATCTGACGTGGATGCGCGTAACACGGTAGCCACATAATGTCTTAATTTATTATTCATTATTATTATTATTTTTATTTTTATATAATGGCGCTGGTCTAGCGATAGAAAAGATAAGAGTTAAAATAAAAAATAACCCGAATCAAAATACCATTTTAGTGAGAGGTGGGAGAGAGAGAGAGAAAGAGAGAGAAAGAGAGAGAGAGAGAGAGAGAGAGGTCAGGATGGTCATATTTAGGTCCTACCGTCGGTAATCTATCGGTCGACTGTTGATTGGTTTTTGGGGGTACAGACACCGGACGAAACGTCGTAACAACAATAAACCGATTTAATGCAACAGGTTTCGTATTGTTTTTGATAACTAAAAATATATATATATATATATTTACCGATCAGTATTTGGATAATATAGTTTGTTACGACCCCAGTATTGTATTGTGCTGCTGTCATGGATTGTTTATGATGTTAAGTGTGTGTGCGCTTCTGGTTTAAGTAGATAGGTAACACACAAACACCAGGAGTTTATCGGTAATCTATTGAATTTATTTTCATGCCCTTCAGTGTTCCCCAATCGATTGGCTTTTTTTTGTCGTGTACATAACGTCAATTATACAAAAACAACTAAATGAGTATAACCTATTATTGTGTTCTCAATTAATGTCTACTAACGACAACTTGTAAGGAACGTTGTATTACAATTGACAGAGCAAAAAATATCGACAGTGATTCTACTCAGAATCTAAAATAATAATGTTGAGTTATGATTAAAATTATAATAGGTATATAGTTGGAATTTTTCTTGATTTAATTTTCACAGCGGATGACACTGTCTTTTCATCTAATTTATATATTATAGAATACTGTTCATTTATTTGAACGTATATTACAAAAGTTAATACAATAATATGTACATATAAATACCTATTATTTTTTTTTTAATGAAAATGTATATTTTAATTAAAAAATAAAGTTCCATAGTAAAATTATTTTATTTATAGATATTATAGTAATCAACTTGAAAAAATGTAAAACAAAATCAAAATTATGTTCTGGACTATATGGTTATGAAAATATCTTTGGAATTTTAAATTTAAAATCTTAAGAGGACATCCGCATGTGTTGTCTCCGTCTTACACAGGTACGACATAGACAAAACGCGTTTACGCAATCTGAGTAAAACTTGATCAGTTTAGAATAAAAATACCTATTATAAAATTTAAATATGAGAGTATTTCGATTTTGTAATAAAATATTTTTAAAAGTAGTTACAGGTCGGTTAAAAACGTTGAAATGGTCGTTACTTCTAAAAAATATATCAAGTGATGAAATAATGAAAAAAACGCACTGTTTCGCTCTTCAAAATATTGTCATATTTTCATTTTAAATGAAACTTAAAAACAGAGGAATTTTTACTCTAGAACGAAAATTGAGAGAGTACCACTCAGACTGCGTAAACGAGTTTTGTCTATGTCGAACGTGTGTAAGACTTAGACAACACAAGCGAGTGTGGCGTCCTCTTAAACAGTGCGTAGAAACGTGCAAACGTACAAACATAAGTAGTTATATATCTCTACCAATTTTTTTTTCAAAATATATTACTCAATAACGAGGCGGATAACTCATTTCTGTCAATCTTGAAAAACTTTCAAGTGAATAGCCACAACATTCACCATAATCATTAAATCACCCTATTAATATTTTACTATCCTCTAACAATAATCTATAGTCAACTAGTTTAATTTACATACCAAATTACTAAATTTTTCATTTCGTTTTAAGTTCTGAATCTTTTATAATAATTTTAATTTCATTGTTAAAATTATTATCTTATACTATATGACACCAAGACGGTGGCACGTTAGGTTCGGTCAATTAACTGTTATACAATTATAACTTGCATTCAATAGATATCGATATTTATTATTACAATTAATATTGTACATTATTATTATTAATATTGTACGTGTGGCCATGCCCGTAAATTGTAATAAGTAATAACTAAATTAATAAATGTATTATTTATTAACTATATAGGTATAGTAGGTACCTATACCTACTGAATACTTATGTAGTTATGTACAACGAATGATGATGCACCGTTCATTCCAATATTCGAGAATCAAGTGTCTTAAACAAAATCCAACTGAAGTGGTCACTTGTTATCAGCTGCCACTATATATCTATATTAATATGTTATGTTAATTAATTTATGTAATTTACTATTTTATTATTTAAATGGTTAATTGTATGACTCAAGCAATCGAATAACTGTCATGTCACTGCAACGTGCGTTATAAAATCATATAATAAACCTAAATTCGAAGCAGTAAAGTTATGTTTTTATTTTTACGACAGTCTAACAATATAATACTGAGAAAAATACTACGATATGATATTATATATAATACAATATAATATATAATAAATATTTTAGTATATTCTCTAATAATTGAATGCTCATAATCTATATATATAAAAATGGAGCGTGAAAAATTGTCATTACCTCACCAATCGAGAACTGCTGGTCCGATTCGGCTCAAGTTTTTTTTAAGATGTTCGTAATTGCCAGGAGAAGGTTTTTACTGAAGAAAGTTTTAGGAAAATCCCCCGGAAAAGTAGGATATCTGGATGTAAGAATACAATAGTGGCCCAACAGTATAATATATACCTATTGGTTGTATTAACATGTTTGTTAATTTGTATTATTATTTTTTGTCAATATATATATAATGAATGTTTGTGTGTAGATTAAACCTCTGGGAAGAACACACGCTAATTTAAAAATGGTTAAATTTGGTTTTTTTTTATTCATCTGATATTAGTACGGTTATGTTAGGTTAGGATTTTGTATTAATTGAAAAACGATCAACTTGGTATAACTTTGACACTTTAGAGTTAAATCATACACTTACGTACAAACAGCACGTGGTCCACGATCTACCGCATTGCCTGCCTGATAATATACTGCTGCGAAACAGAATTTTTATTCCGGGCAATGGAAAAGTTAAGATAAATTTTGAGCACCAAAAACCTAATATTAAATAACGAATTGAACGAAGTTTGAGTCATATAGAGTTGGTACATTTAACGGGCAACAAAGAGCACACGGGATCGGCTATTAATATATAGAATAATTATATACAATTTACTTAAAACAATAATTGTTATCAAACCAACACCATAAGTGGCATAAACAATATGTAGGCATTAGGCTGTTATTTATCTGTATGAATAAAAAAAATAATAATAATAACTTACTATAGTAATTTATTGTATTATGATTATTATATAATATGTGTTTACAGTTTAGAAAATATGTATAATAAGTAATCACTGTAGTTATACTTGATAATTTACTTTTTTACAGTATTCACCAAAATTTATTTTTTGCGAAATTCAGTTTAACGACTTACGTTTTGAAACAATCAGAAAAAAGCCAAAAATAGATTAAAAAAATATATTTTTCTAAAATAAACTATTTGGTGACACTGCACACAAAGATTTATTCACGTGGAACACCATATTAATGATGTGTAAATAATGTGTAAAATATAAAAAAGGCCATTGTGAATTTGTAAATAAAAATTTTAGAACGCATAACTACGATTTGGATCACTTAATCGATTTTAAATTGTTTTCTTGTCTTGGAACTGTGATGCAAAAATATATAAAGATCATAATATCATAGATTTACAACTGACTAAAATATCCCAATATCCACTCTATTGTTAGTTTGTCTGAGTCAGACGGTCAGGTAAAACACACTTAGGATAAGTCATTAAAATGTCGTACATTATAATATTAGAGAAAGGAGCTCGATAATTTTACCATAATAATACATTATTTTAATAATATTTGGTTCACGAGGTGGAGTGTTTCATAATCTTAAATTAAGATAATACTAGAATAATATTTTATTTATAATAGCAATATAATATTGATTTTCACTATAGTATAGATAATAACTGACATAATTATTGATAAAAATCTTATTGAGTTCGTAATATATTGATTAAACATAACATGTTTTTTTTTTATAGAAGATATTATTTACAATCTGTTTACACAAAATAATACAATAAGGAAATATGATAGCAATTTGAATTCTAGACGTGACAAGCGTGATGGAAGGTAGCCTAGCTCCATCGACACTACTCCCAATTTATGAACTTAGAAGTAGGTGTGTATATTGTATTGTTAGATTAATAGGTTGCAAGTGTAGATATTGATGGTGAGTTGATGTACAGTACGATTACTGACGTACCATGGGGAATTAAAAAGTACACGAACAGTTATTGATTGGAGTGCTTGACATTTGCTTGAATTTGAATTCTTAGAGGTTCCTCGGAGTTGGATGCCGTATGTGATTCTATGACGTACCTATAGTATAAACTTATTATGTTTGTAGATTAATGATTTGTTAATTAAACAGGTTTTGGATCAGAGTATTGGTCTTAATTTGTGTAGTTTCAAGTTAAGGGACGTTATTTTTTCTTTTATGTGGTTTGCCTAGGTTAGTCTTTTGTCTAGGCGAGGATACCTAGGTATTTACAGAATCGTACATGAGGACTAACTGGTTTTTAAGGTGAACAGAAGGAATAAGTTTAGTGTTGAGGGTAAAGGTGATGTGGGTGAATTCGCCTTCATTGATTTTAATTTTCCATAACCGAAGCAATCTTTTAGTTGAGATAGGTTGTCTTGAAGGCTGTCTGTGGCAGTGATTATACTGGAGTTGGATGAAGTTAAGGCTGTATAGTCGGGGAAGTTAGCTATTGCGGTGTTGTTGGACTGTGGCCTGTTGTAGGTCTGCTGTATATATTATATTGTAAAGAGTCGAGGAAAGGAAACTGCCTTGGGGGACGTCTGCTTTTATAGGATGTGAGTTGGAGATTTCATCTTCACATTTTACTGCAAATATTCAGTTTGACAGGTAAGAAATAACGGAGTGAGTAAGAATAAAAGTTTGAACATTAGCCCTTCGTGCCAGACCCGATCAAACGTCTGTGCAACGTTTAACTTGGTAATCATCTTGAAAATTCTTATTAATACCTACTCGGCGTGGTGACAATTCGAACATTTTATCAAAATATACTCTGTCATGAATGATGATTAAATATATACCATTTAACCATTATACGTTTAATGCACTTAAATAGTATATACGTGGTAATAACTATATAGGTAGGTAACGAATAATAACCAAACTTGACTATTTGTCACATGGTTCAAATGGTAAATGGGTACCTATACACCGTATATACCCTCCAAAACTCAACTGTGTGCATTGTAGATAATACGATTTTCAGGCGATACCGCTGCGAAGGTGGACACATTTCGGACAGATGTCGTTTACGAGCCGGGGATTCGTTATAAAGTCGGAGGCGGAGAGCTATACTTACACTGAAATTATTATTATTATACAGCACACAATGTTATAATATATATATATATATATTATTATATTATATGGTCGGCGGTACTTAGGCCGGCACGAGGGCACTGTCAAGACGTTGACGATGAGGCGGGCGCGGCGCGGCGGTACCGGCGTCACAGAGGCTGACCCGAAAGATTGTTATCGGCAACGACGAATGCGTAGGTGTGTGTGTGTGTGTGTGTGTGTGTGTGTGTGTGGAAGAGCAGAGAGCAACAAGCGGCGGCAGTGGCGGCGGCTATAGTGCCGGTCCGCGGAGCACGGGTTTTTCCTCGGTCGCGCGCCTCCACTAATTAGTACACGGCCAGTATATACCTGCAACGCGATATACCACCTCCTCGTGTTCTTCTTTGCTTCCTCCGCCGAAGTATAATATGTTCCTCCGCGTCCTGCACGGCATCGGAATAAGTACCTTACACACACCGGTACGTATTATAACAGAAAACGGACGCGTGCCCCTCGACACACACACACACAAGCTCGCGCACACATATGCCGCTCCAATAAACTTACGCGTCTACAGACCGAAACCGATTGTTTTTTTCTTCTTCTTCTACTTCTATTATGTTCTCCCCCCACCCCCGACACCACTCTACCTCGCCGTATAATTTTTTATTTTATTTTACTTAATTGTAAAAACACGAGTCTTTATAATATACAGTTGTATGTAGGTACCTCCTCGCTCGTACATAATATATATATAATAATAATAATAATAACGACGACTACGATAATAACAGAGAGAGAAACGACTGCAACGGCTTACCGGCGGCCGGTGATTATATAGTCATCGCGGCACACGACATGCGTACCACCATATACCTACGACGATGATGATAATAACACGAAGAAAGTTTTTTCGGCCAACGCACCGGAACGGTACGCCGCGGCGCGTGTCCCGCCGCCTTCCGCGCGGAGATCGTCTCGGACGACGGACGAGAAGCGCGTGCGCCATTCGTACAATATAATATATTATCGTCCCGGAGAAAATCAACGCGTGTGTGTGTGTGCGGCATTATAATATATTATATTGTGTGTAGGTATATACGTATTATGTCTCGGTTAATTATACGAAAAAGACACGACCGACTCCGACGTTGTACCCGGCTAATTATATTATCAAATCCGGTGGGTTTGCTTTGCTGTATATATGCGCACAAGACAACGCACCGCTGCAATGCGTAGCTCTGGTGACACACAGCGCCAATGTGTGAATCAGTTATTGCTTACGAATTTTACAAAATATAATATTATATAAAAGGTACGCACCAGAGTCAGACCAAGCCGAATAATAAAGCAGCCAGCACTGGACGGTATTGGTTTGTGACTCGGCTCTTGAAAACAATATTAAACATAGGCAGGCCGGAGAAGAAAAGAATATGTTACGGCTGCACAAAATATTATGATCCTATAGAGCTGTATAAGTGATTATAAAAACACATTCATACCGGGGTCAATTTGTTTTTACCCTTGTTAAAATCCAGTGACCCCCTAATTTAAAATGTTTCTACAAGCGTAGGTAATGATATAACTATTGAGTTCAGAACTTCTTGCATTTGCATATTATTTTTGTAATGTTCGTAGATTGTTCTAAAGCTATACATTTCTTTCTATCAGTAGAATCTTTTGTTTCCAAACTAGACATTTCAAAGTTATTTAATAATTTGAGTACTTCAATGGATTTATTTTAGATATACATCTTAATAAATTGATAGAACGGAAGTTTGCGGATTTTTTGATGCCAAATATTTCGAAATCGCTTGGGCAAAAATACGTTATTTTAATTTTTGATTCTTAAAAACGCTCTACTGAACAATTTTGATATTGTCACATAGAACTCTTTGATTCCAAGCCCTCGAGATTCTAAATTGTACGAAGGATGAGTGATGTCTCGTTTATCAGGTTGTCGCATATCACGTTAATCGTTATTTCTTAACCCAGCGCATATGCCGGTTTTGTTTTAAAATTAACTTATAGTTTGTTTTATTTCTCGAGTTTAAAAATGACCAAAACATTGAATAGTGTCCAAATCAATATAATATAGTATCCAAATTCAAAGAAAATATATTTTTCACCGAAGGAATTATTTTATTTAGTAAGCTGTGTGAAATGAGAGTAGATAGGCGTTGATAATTTTTGATTTCTAAAATTGTAATATGTTTTATGTAAAATAAAATATAAAATAACTGCATATTTTAAGCATAATATGACGATGTTGACTACATATTTGCCTGCATAATCTGAAAATGTCTAGTTCAACAAGTTCCGAACCCTAGTAATAACTATTAACTTGGCGTACTATGACTTACTATAATAATATGTATGTAATATTTACAAACATACAATATTTTATTACATATGCATGATAAATATACTTATCGTTACTTACCGCTCACCTTTTGAATTTTAAAATATACCTAACTAATTGCAGTGCATTTTATTAACATATAGGTACTAGGTAGGTACATTGAATTTTTTCGTTTATATAAATATTTGTAATTAAAGGGAAAAAATGTATGTTGATATTGAAGTTAATAAATTGCTTATTTTAAAATTCTTTTCTGTTCTGAATGAAACAAGTAATTTTTAGTTTATACAATGAATAATGATAAATTTTTTTTCATGAACAATTTTAGGAGTAGGTTAGGTGAGCAACCAGCAGGTAGTGAAAATTAAAAAATATTCATATTAAGTATACATTTTCAAAAATGTTAATTATTAAAGATAAGATATTATTATTATTATTTTTTTACATTATATATTATATGGTTTTGGGCTGGGTACATATATTTTGACTTTTCAAAAATTTTTAGTTAGATTTTCATTGTCATGGTTTACTATTATTAACAAAAACATATTTATGATTCATAAATTAAAAATTAAAAAAAAAAATTATTAAATTAATATTAAAATTAATAATTTATAATCATTCTATATGATATTATAGATAGGTACGACAAACATCTTACAATAACTTATTAAGCATCTATTCATCTATATTAGTTATAGATTAAAATATTAAAAATATTGTTATAACATTTATATTATAAGTTGTACCTATATATCGATAAACATAAATACAGTTATATATATTATATATAGTTTTAATATATTATATAGTTATAAATAAAATAATTGTTGATATTTTTTTTTATAGAAGTATGGTTCTATATATTATTATAATTTAATATAATAATATAGCTATACTTATATAAATAAACTTAGTCTTATTTAATTGATAAATGATACAAAGCCACAAGCCAAACCGCTATATTATATTATGCAAATACCGTGATGAAGTTGAACAATTTGATATGAAAATAATAAATTGGTCTGTTCAATTTAATATTTTGTCAAAAAAAAAAGTATGATTAATTCTAAGAATGAGTGAGATGCAAATTCTACACAATACTATAATATTGTATAAAACAATAAAAACTAAGTTGGATTCTCCCAGTCACGCAATGCGACTGAAAGTAAGTAACGTTCGTAGCTACTAGCTCCCGGATGGGTGACCATCCAGGTTCGTAGTAGTAAAAACTTAGTCACACATAATATACATGTTGCTTACTTACCGTAACAACAGTGACAACACCTTACCTTATTACCAACCACAGTTCATTACCCCTAAAACAGCTAATGACCATAGTCTTCAGACTTGTAGTTCAATTAAAAAAAAATAATAAATAAAAACTAATAATTGATACAGACAAATAATCTAATATTTTGAATAAATGTAGGATAATGGCATCCTCGACGAATAATTATAGTTATGTATGACTTTACAGTTTACTGTATCTATTGTATATTAATAAATTAAGTGAAAAGCAAAAAAAAAATGTACAGTTTATATTTTGCATGGGAAATGAGCATAAAATATATTCAAATTGTACTATACATTTTAAAGTAGGTACCACTGTACTAGTCTAATATGAAAAAATATTTTTTCACTTATTGGCTTAACAGTTTGATTTCTATTCGTTACAGTTTTACCAAAAACGCCTACTCTACTGTTGCAAATCATGAAAAAATAAATTCAAAAAAAAGTTCTGAAAAAAATATTCTGGTTATAATAGTTATAATAACTATTAACAGAAATTTAATTTATTTATAAACAGAAAAATAATAATTGAATAAATACATATTATAATATACAATTTTTTTTTTTCATTTTATACACTAAATGTTGTTAAGTTTAAATTTTTTTTGAAAAAAATTAATTAAACCTATTGTCATAAAGAAAGAAAAATAAATAAATTATAACAATAGAGAGAATTATATTTATATAAATTTTCAAAAAAAATTTAAGGTTTTATTATATTAGCTAAATAATTGGCTTAATTTCCTGTTGCAATTAATATTGTATGGTGTTGTAATTGTTTAATTAACATTCAGTATAAAATTATATACAATATCCATTATATAAACTATTATATAAGAACAAGATACTTACACAAGTAAATTATTAAACACATTAAAACTACTATCCAATCGTGTTAATTAGGTTCCTGGTCGACTTAATCTTTAAATTTTTCCAAAATGAAAAATGACCAGTAGGTGATTATAATTTATATATAATACCAAAATTATACACGTCTTTACATTTTTCAACAAAAATAGGTACGTCCATTAAGTTACATCGTATATATTATATTATATATAAATTATTATGCTTTAAAACCAAGGGGCATACAGACCTACCTAAAAAATCTATTTTACCATAATAGATAATATTAGGTATTATGAATGTTATTAAAAATATTTTTAAATTTTGGTAAAAAGTATAGGTATGTACATAGACGAAAATCCTGTGTGAGTCAATCTTTAAAATGCGAGCTTATTAAAATCCCTTCTATAATAATTGCACATCTTGACAACTATAATAGGAATTACCACTATTCCAAATTTCAAGTTTACACGTTTTGTCGTTATATTGAGAAATAGCGAATAGTATAATATTTGTCTTTCACAATATTATATTCTACATAGATAAAAGCTAATAAGAGATCATTGAAATTATTTTTTCAGCAAATATTTTTCTGTAGTCTTAATTAACCAACACATTTATGTCAATAATTTTTTATTTTTTTTAAGTGCGACCCAGTTAAAATTAGCAATAAAATTGAAAAATGCTGAACAATCTTACAAGGTTACTCCGGCTTACGGTACGTAAATCCACTACCTATACTTAAATGGCTTTAACGCCGTTGTTGAACATAATAAAATATGTACGGGAATCACTCTCCTCCACTCAACCATCGGGAATCACGAATCCAAACCACGACCCACCGAGGCGATCTGTGTCCGTAACGTTCCGGTCGTTTTGGGGGTAAAAACGGCGTTAATTATACGGCTATTGACACAAACGGACCGTCCACCCCGAACGACAACGAACACCACCATGCACTCCATACACCCACACGTCCATCCGTAACGATTTTACGCGATAGGCAGATATATGTCGTGATGATCCATTGTGATGGATACAATAATAATAATAATAATAATAATAATAATGTGCACGCGGCCTGCGAGAAAGAATAGTACGAACAGTTCGAAAACAAAAACGCGTACTTACCGATGACGAAGACGATGACAATAATGTGCCTAATATATTGTAATAATATAATATTGTGTACGTGACGTGTTCAAAAATGTTTTTGTTTCGTGTGTCCGGAACAGCTAGCGTATTATTCTTACGCTGCAGTGCGCGGGCAACAATTTTGTCGTTTGCGCTCCGGGCCGCGCGAGCAGCTGCAGCTGTCGCCGCCGCCGTCCGCCGGCCACGCGACTCGACCGGAAACCTTTCGTGGCCACCGGACCGCGGCGGCGACGACGACGACGCCGACTATTACGACTGGTTCTTCCACCGACCTTTACGTGCCGCCGAGACGTTGGCCGCACCACGCGTACGTAAAATAATGTAAAATATAATAATAGATTATAATGTACAATAGATTATCGGACGGCAGTCTATAGACGAAGACTAGCTGCTTGTTCCGCTCCGGGTCTTTTCGACGGAAGTACCTTGTATACTGTACGTCATATTTTTATACCTGTATAATACCGCATAATACAATATTGTATAATTATGTGTCATGAATGTGTCATGTGTGCGAAAACAGTACCTTATCAACCCTTTCGTCAGCCTGAAATTAATCAATACCGAAAACGTACGTTTTAGTTGTCGAGACATCTTGCGCGCCCGACGCCAATGTATTATTATTATTTTAGTTATAAGGCATTGGCGATAGTTTCGATAGAGTCTATTTTTGCAGTTGCTTCGCGTTATCGGGATGATAGATATACCTATGTATAAACCATGAATGGGCTGTTTGGAATGGAGTGGAGAACTCGCCGACGGTTCTTAAGAGGACGTCTCACCCGCATGTGTTGTCTCCGTCTTACACACGTACGACATAGACAAAACGCGTTTAGGCAGTCTGAGTATAACTAGCTCGATTTTGGTTCTAGAGTAAAAATACCTATTATGAAAGTGAATTGTGATAATATTTCTAAGGGCAAGACGCTGCGGTTTTTTTTTTAAAAGTTTAATTTTTTAAAAGTCAAAGGTATTTTAAAAATGGTGAAATTTTTTCTATTTCTAAACGATATAATGAACGTTATATTGGGTATAATGGAAAAACCGCAGCGTCTTGCCCTTAGAAATATTATCACAATTCAATTTCATAATAGGCATTTTTACTCTAGAACCAAAATTGAGTGAGTTATACTCAGACTGCCTAAACGCGTTTTGTCTATGTCGTACGTGTGTAAGACGGAGACAACACATGCGGGTGAGACGTCCTCTTAAACCATATTAAACCGCTGCAGGTTAATTCATTTGGGCGAATGACCCAAAATTTACCAGTAGCCGACAAAGGTAAATGATATGTAACAAAGCTGAATTGGGAGCTAGGTGTAACCCCGTAGCGAATAATTCTTCTTCAGGTAGATTAAGGTACATTAAGAAATAAACCTAAATTGCAACCGGCGATGCCGATTGACCGAAGCCTAGGATAAGAAAAGGAAGATGTCTGCGGAGGCCGGGGGACAAGTTCGTATTCATTAACCTTCCAACAGAGAGATGGACTTAGCCCGACATCGGAGCTACTTGGGTTGTTTGGAGTGTTAAACGTATATTATGAAATAAGAGGTAAATATTTCAACTTGTACAATGGTTTAAAACAAAGAAGAACATGTTATAATATCAGTATCTTTATTTTGGTTGTCCGGACGTGACCATTTGCTCTACTGTAAATTATAAGACTCCCGGCTTGTTCAGTTTGACCCTTTAGCTATTTATTATAAGTTACATTTTATTGACTAAGAAACTACCTAATCATTTGAATTTTGATTAGGTATACATAAACCTTTTCAAAAAAAATGATCCACTAAATAATTTTCAGTAAAATAGGGGATTTGTTTTTGAAAAAATAGAAGTTTGTATATCCACGAGACACTCCTTAAGTTGTACAAAAAATGTCAATAATTTGAAAATATGATCTTTAAGTTGGAAGTAGGTATATTTAAAAATTCAAAAAAATCAGAATTTGAATAAAAACATTATTAAAGTAAAAAATGGGGTGAGCATGATTGGTGAATCACTTTAGTATATAAAACATAATATGCCTCCAGTGGCACAGGTAATTCCATGGTCGTTACGTATATGGTATATATATGCTCAGGTATACACCTTCAAATTTTTTACACAATACCGAAACTTCTATACAATATTAAGGAGTGGATGTATAAAAAATGTATTTTAATAATATTGTTCGATATACTAGCTTGATCTGGTTACATATTATGCTACCATGTATGCCATTATGTTGACGGTATATATATTATTGTTTTAATACCATTGGTTTTATATAGTTTACCTACCTAATATCTATATTCAATGGTGATACGTAGGTATATAACAGACGAATTGGTTAACTTTCGAAGTGAAGCGTTCGGCTCTGTAGATGTAATAAAGTTTATATTATTATTATTATATTATTAATTATTATTGGAACGGTGGCATTATTTCGCCCTACTATGATAGTAAAATGAAAAAAAAAAACACTGCAACAAAGCCACTGTAGCAGGACATTATGAACGTAAATCTTAGCAAGACGTGTCTGTTACGTATTCAATTTTTATATCATATAATAATAATATATTACGATGCGATCGTCGAAACCTCGCCGAACTCGTCGTCCGAAAACAGTATTACTTCGTATGGATTTTGGTGACGACGGGCTGGGTTAATATCGATCAATGGCGATAATAATGCATAATAAAAATGTTGTCATTATGCAGTCGACGGCCGTAGCGTATTATATTATTTTTTTTCTGGCCTCAAACAGTCGCCCGTGACGACTCATCACACGACTCGCGGCGGTTTGTTTACTATCGAACGCGCATTACACCATTATACTTTTTAATATTATACATATTGAACAGACATCGTACGCCGCCGGCCACATTTACGCACAGCTAAGACTGACGGACATTGAACGGAAAACAATTCAATCGCTCCAGACCCGCCTGCAGTCACCGCGCGGTATCGTACGACATCGTTTTTAAGTAATTTTAACAGAACTTCGACTTTCGCCTACGTCAAGCCGAGTGATGGCCGACGGCAAATTGAAACGTACAGCCGCGCCGTTGGATGACCCGCAGCTCAACACCGACTTCACGTACAACTTGGACTCGTGCGTGGTGCAGGGTTCGCGGCAGGACAGGGACTCGACGCCCACCGGACAGGGCGTGGTGGAACGCGTGTGGATCACGAGCCGGCCGCCGAGGCTGGGCCACGGCGTCGAGCCGACGGTCACTGCGCGCCGTACGTACGTGATGCTCACGCACGTGCAGGGCCAGATGATCGACACCGCGGAGATGATCTGCAAAAAGGTGTGCACGATTGGCGGCAAGGAAGACTCGGTCAACACGGCCGCCGCCGCCAACCCCAACAAGCAGGCGTCGTCGTGTCCCCGCGGTCAGCCGTGTGACTGACGAGACCGCTGTCGTCAAGCTAACCGGTCCCGCACCATGATAATATATCTTATAATATGATAATAAAAAAATTATGGTGTGTCGAGATTTTAATGAATAATAAATAAAAACTATAAACATCCGATGATATCTTATTATAATATAATATTTAAATATATGTTATGATTATACAATAACGAAAAAATTACTGGTGTTACATGCTCGATTGACATTGCTGAAATCTGGACAAGTTAATGATATTTTTATCTCTTCAAGTTTGTAGTTAAAAATGTCTAATCTAAAGCAATAGGTACAAATATAGTGATAATAAGTGAATTCAGATATTGTTATTAATTTTGCTCTGATCAAAAACAGTGAAAAAATAAAATCACTTTGAAGTATTTTACTTAATATATAGGTACACACATATTTACTAACTTTAAAGCTTACATTTCACGTTAACTCATTTGGTAACTGTATGTCTTTAATAAATATAATATCTTAAAGTTTAGAATAATAAATTGTACTTATAAATAAAAATACTCATCTTAGATTTTGAACTAAGCATCGTGGCGGTGATATAAATACCCGTGCGCATTAACTATTAAAAAACACACGTTATGTGCAAACCCATTTAAAAAAATTAAATACAATTTGATTATATAAACTATGTTTAAAAGGATTTTGGTATAAAAAAAATAAAGTTTTTATAATTTAGAGTCTAGCTGTCTTCTTATTATACTATTTTACAAAATAAATGATATGATATGATATAATATATTATATCGAATCCATACTAAATGTTTAAATATATAAAATCTATTTATATGGACTTCATTGGTGATTATCATGATGAACTCTCCAGCGTGGCGTATCGTGGTCGTTGTGCACATAATATATTATAGCATCGTGCAAAATGTATTTCGTTTCGAAATGCATAACCCACTATAGTTTATAATATAGTTTTACGAATAATTGTTTGTAATTGACGTTATTATCGGTCACTCGGTTAGAGATTTTATTTCAAGATATTTTAAATTCGATTTAAGCCTATAATCTTATTTGAATTTTATTTCCACCTCATATTATACAATACGCAATACATTATTTAATGGACGAATAGAGTAGAGATTACTACCCATAATTCGACTTATTTGACACTTATTTGGTATACATCTCGACGTGAGATCTATTTGCCCACGGACCTTCGCGTTCCAGCAACGAATAAGATACCTGCCACAGCTATTACAGGGGATTTTATTGGCATATTGTATAGGTAAATCGACAATCGTACATTGCTCCTGCATATGGTAAACATTTACAAATACTCAAATCCGTTCACGGTAATTACACCACTTGTATACCTATAGTGGAATTGTTTTTAGCTTGCGTGTGCCCATATACTCTTCGTCGGATCGCCCGCCAAAATATGAAACTCGCGACAAAGACTCGAGAACCGAGTGTACACAATCATACTATACGACATAATATCATATTATATAATACCCATCATGTGGCCGCCGGCCGGACGGTGGTCGTCGGCCCGTGACAGCGTGTGTACAACAATATATTATATAATAATAATATATTATAATATTGTTTTCTTGTGCGGACGAATTACGCGTGTGGATAACACACCCCCACAACAATAAAGGCGCCATATGCGTCCTGCAGAAGGGGGTATTAGCACCTTGTGCTTTTTCCCATAGAAGAAAACCGTATCACACACACTCGCTCGCGCCCATCACACACACACACGATATAATAACATTGCAACCTTTAGTCGTCGTCGTCGCGCCATGTGTCTTATACGCGGCCGGTAATGACCAAAAAATAAAAACGCAGAGGAGTACACACACACACACAAACGTACTCACGATACCGGAATTTGCCGGGCCAATGATTCGCCGGCAGGTGCCAAAGGGTCTTCTACTTCTGCTGTGCATATATATATATATATATGCGTATAATATGCTCGTCGCGTATATTATAATATACTATGGTACTATTACTGCTACCACGGTATGTGTATACGTGCGGTCCGCAGTGCGCCGACGGCACAAGAGTTCCGCACAGTTGACTTCTGGAAGGAACTACGGTGAGTGGCCGTGCCGAAAACACCCGGCCGCCGCCGTGGCAAAAGCTCTATGCTCGTTGCATCGATGACGGCTGCGTCTTCCGACTATATAATAATTCCTATACACCGACTACGTGAACGCTGTTTATAGCATACATTTTATATTGTATCACATCATATTTTTTTCCATTATATTGCATTGTAGTTTTTAGCCGGACGCTTTTTACGTCGTGTCCGGGCGGAAGTTTATTAGTCATACCTTTACACTATTATAGTCTGGTACCTAAGTATTATTACACTGTTATGCAATATTATTCATTATCGTCCTCACTAAGCACATGCCATGCCTCTTTTTATTTGCGTGCACTTTTTTCGACATCAATAATTATATGACTTATGTTACACCGAAACCATGATCGCGTCCCGTTTTTATTAAGTTCTCTATTCTAGTCATAGGTTAGGGGTATAGGTATATAAGTATAATACACTATATACAGTATGTAGTGACAACCCATATTTACTATTTATCATGGTTGAAATATACAAGTTTATTGCATTTATACACCTTCTCAATCAAATATTTGATGATAAAAACAAAAATGACGACGTAAAGCAAACCAATAATAATGTAGTGTACATGCGCGGGAATTTTGAATTTGTTAACTTTTGTTTTCGATGATAAGAAAAGTTGATATTTGTGATATCCCTTTACGCAGTCATTTTGGTTCTGAAGATAACAGTCCCAGTCAATATGCAATGACCTGCAGTATATTTCAACCATGCTATTTATATTATATTATCTGCACATACAAAAGTAGGAGTAGGAACTGCAGGCTATGCAATTTTTAATAGAAACATAATTAAATTTTCATATAGGTATATATTATATAATATAATATACCATAATTTGTATTATCAATAATAACTGGCACTTTTTTATTCCCTAAAATAATTTATGAACTAATGCGTTATGAAATCTAGTTAATAAAAGTACAATATCAATTTTATTATTTTATAATTATACTAGATTCCGGTGTTTGTCATCCCGCCTACGGCGGAAAGACTGTGTGGGCGGTGGTGCATCTTTGTCGGCTATGCTGGGTTTTTTGATCCAGCCTGCGGGGGGAAGGGGGGTCGTCGGGTATTATGTTTTGTCGTGTTGGCAGCACTTTTTAAGCTGTAATTTTTGAACTCGGAAGAGTGTCTAGTCGTAAGTCACGCGATTCAAGTCGATCGTAAGACACAGCCAGCCAGGTAGGCAATCCGACTACGTCGGATCGCAGACCATGCCCCATTTGTGTATGCCGGTTCTTGAGTGTGTGTGTTGAAATCGGAAATTCGGATTCTGAGTTTGAGTATCTAGCTATCAGTCATCTCGGGTGAAAGTCGATTCCCGAGTGTCAGATGCAGTGGGGGTGTAAGTCGCTCGTATGCAAGTAGCTAGTCAGGTAGGCAATCCGACTACGTCGGATCGCAGACCATGCACCGGGCGTGTGTGTCCGGTTCTGGAGTGTGTGTGTTGAAATCAGAAATTCGGATTCTGAGTTTGAGTGTCTAGCTATCAGTCATCTCGGGTGAAATCCGATTCCCGAACGGACAATCCGCCTACAGCGAAAAGTGCTAGAAACGGCCGTTCAAATATGAAAAAGTATACAGGAGGTAATAAAATTGTATTTGTTGATAATTATAGAGAACAGTTATCAGGTGTTTTATGTTAGGCTTCACTGTAATCAATGTAATCATTGTTATGTTTTCGCGGTTATAACAAATAAGTCGACAAAATCTAATTTTCTGATTGGATATTTTCTAAAATATACCTTCCATGTATATTTATTTAATTATGAGAATTAAGTCAAATTAACAAATAGATAATTATATTGGTGAATAACAAATTTTATTGAAATGTACTACTATCCTATTAAACGTAGGTATCTATAAATGAATACACTACACATACTCTCGTTTCCGACACACTACTCCACCCCGGGACTCGAATTTTCGAAGAAAACGGCAACTGAAGCAGTCATATTACAGTCGTACTATTTTTTAATATAGTATTTATAATCTGTAGCAGTATTTAACCAAATCGGAATCACGTAAAAACTGTAATATATCAAGTAGGTATTACACGTAGGTTAGTTATATTATAATGTATTATTAAAAGAAACATGTAGGTGCGTCGGTAAATGTTAATTATAATAATTTTTTTGCCCAATAAATATCGTCAAACGAATAATAATAATATATATAATATAATAATGCAAATTAAAAAAAAAAATTAACACTTTCGTTAAAAATGATAAATGTGACGAAAAAAAAAACGCAAAAAATAGAAATTCGATTTAACACGGCCCCGCCGGCGTTCGAAACCACGACCGTCGAATCACCCGTTTTAACGCCTAACCTACCTAGCCACCTACCGAGATGAAATTAGGAGTCAAATCTATGACTCTTAAGGGCGTTTGAGCGGACCACCGTGTCCGCCACCTTCGGACGTTCAAAACGCGAGATTTGCGAAAAAAATCGAACCTCGAGGCGCATGTATATACCTAACCTACACGGTACCTACTCTCGTTTCCGACACACTACTCCACCCCGGGACTCGTCTGTGGCTATAAATATAGCAGGGAACGCGAATAAGTAGTCGACGGGGAGGGTGATATGACCAAAAGGGGCTAAAACTATAATTTTCAAAAAAAACGGCAAAAAGAGCAGTCATATAGTCGTACTATTTAACTGCCAGAGTTTAATCAGTTCTATTAGATCTATTAGTTTATTAATACCGTATTAAACAGTATTTAACCTAAAAACTGTAATATATCAAGTAGGTACTACATGTAGGTTAGTTATATTATATTGTATTTATATAAGAAACATATAGGTGCGTTGGTCACGGTAAAATCAAGTATTATTATTATTATTTATAAAATAGTACAGTATCATTATACAATTTAGTTACAATTTAAAATATCTACTTTAATATATATTAATATTTTTTTGCCAAAAAAAAAAAAAATGTGACGAAAAAAAAAAACGCAAAAATAAGAAATTCGATTTAGTACGGCCGCCGCAAATAACCGAAAATCCCGGACGGCGGTTTCGAACCCACGACCCTCGAGTCACCTATCCTAACGCCTTACCGACCTAGCCACCTACTCGGATAAAATTCCGAGGCAAATGTATGACCCTTAAGCCGCGTCGCCGTGCTCGCGGCGATAAAATAAAATTCTTATCACTTTCCTTATCAATAAAAACAATATTTAAGAAAATCCCAATAAATCCTATCAAAAACTCAAAACCCCGAGTTTCCCCTTGGCGAGGTGGGTGTTAGTACTCTCCCGGACCAAAATCCATCAAAAAAGCAAAATCCAAAAAGGGGGGGAGGAGGTGCCCCCGTTCCCTAAAGCGGAAAACGGTAGTATTCATAAAAAGAATGGGTTCCCCCTTGGTCCGAGGTCTTTAACTTGAATTCCGGCCGAGTTATACTCAACTCAAAATGTGGGGGGGGTGGGGGCTTTGGTTCCCTAATGTTGAAAATTCATCTGAGGCCTAAAAAATTGAGATGCCCATTGGTACGGGATCTCTAAGTCGAATACCGGCTAAGTTATACTTGGTCAAAAATAATTACTCGTTTAATGGGTCCCCCCACTCCGCCCGACGGTCGCGGGGTAATCGATTTATAAGACGTTATTATCACGTCAAAAAATTGAAAAACACGGGTTTTTTTTTAATAATAATAATAATAATGTTCGAAAATGTTCGTCGATAAGGAAATGGGAGATAAGCGAGCGGAGTTTATAGCGAACGCGCGGGAAGTATTGTGATTGGTCGTCATGGAAGAAACGCGGAGTGCCGTGAGCGCTCCCCGCGGATCTTATACGCGTTATTAGCGTTTTATTATATAAGATTTTTTACATATTGCAATGTAATTGATTATAATTAAAGAAAAACATTGTATTATCATATACATAAACAAACATTGATATATTAATAAAATATACAGATAAAAAATATTTATAACTAATACAATGAGTGTAACAGCTGTTGATATTTTTAAATAAATAAATATAAATAATTTCATATTATGTTCCCTGGTTTAAAAGTTTAAAACTGTACGTCTAAGACTACTTCTTTTGAATCAATTATAATTATTAATTGGTGAAAACTGGAAAATAACAACAAAAAATGAATACAAGTTCAATATTGAAGCAGAAATATCAGAAGATATAGTAGGTACATGGTTACTGATCATATTATACAATAACGACTAAATTTACTTAAATTTATCCCATTTAACGACCCAACCTCGGACGTCCGTTCGTTAAATTGTTATTGCCGAATTCGCGAGATCTCGCGTTTAAAGTAGATGTGCAATGTGTATTATAATTTATATTTCTTTTCAGTCGCCAGAACACCTGGTATTACAGGTGATCATTAGTTTTCTGTTCAAAATATTCGCATCTACTATCCTAGTATAATATGTCATGTCAGACAGTAAACTGCAGTATACGGTCAATGTTAAATACTTTTACTACATTAATAATTTGTATATTAGAACACTTTAAATAGCTAATTATTTTGAATTCAATTGACTATCTTTTGATTTTTTATGAATTACGAATGATGTGTAATCTATTGTCAACATGGTCGTGACAGTATAGCATAGAAATTAGTTTTATATTTTCAAATTACTTGTATTTTTTTTAAGTATGTTTGTCTCTGAAGCACTTGAAACACAGAAATAAAATTATATTTTTACGCAAACCAAGTATGTAGAGTACTGGAGTAATAATAATATTATACATAATAACAATAAATGTGTTACGGTTATCCGCGTTTTATTAAAATGCAATTGGAACAAACCATTGTTAGATTTCTCTTATACTTTTATTAAAATCGTCATGAAAACAAAATGTCATACTGTTTAAATGTGTAAAAATGATTTATTTAAAATCATAGGCTTATATATACAACATTATACTACTTTATAATATTTAATCGTTGGAAGAACATTTAAAATTTTTTACAATTTTTTTTTTTAAAGGGTTAAAATGATAGTATTTTTGAGGACTTACAGGTTGATTACATCACAAAATGTCAAAAATAATTAACGATAACACCTCAATGGATTATTAAGAAATATTTTGACGTACAAAAATGTAGACATTTGGGATAGCTCAGGGAAAAATTGTGCCTGCGTCAAAGAAGTAAAATCGAATGAACAGTCGAATGGACGCAAACAACTTTTGGTGTTTCATGGATTTAAGGAATCGGTAAAAAAAATGGACCACTATGCGGTGTACCGTACTGCTACCTACTTTTTAATTAGGTATGTTTAACCTATGTGTTTAAGCCGATCGGCCATCGCACTTAGACGGGCTGCGCCGAACCATATACGTTTATAATTTATAATAATACTTCGGAGCGTGACTTAAAATTGAGCAAAAATATAGCATAATATTAACGGAACACCTACCGTATTGTTTACAGTTATGCACATGGTCTTGTTGGTGGACACTATATTATAAATTATAATAACCTGCAGTATATTATGGACTATATTATGTGGGTTGATGTACAAAATACATAGCATCGATATTCCGGATATTCGATATGCGCAGCAATAACAAAAACAACTACAAATTAAATAATAATGATGTGTTATAACTTCATAAATCATAATATTATAATATTATTTGCGTGGTTCGGTCATCTGAGACGGATAGTTCACCGGTTTTGTATCTGTGTGTGTGCGTGAGTGCGTAAACGGATTACCAGAATTAACTGTACCCACTATTGTCCCACCTGTACACCAGAACTATACAAGTCCGGAATACCTGTTGTGTATTAAAGACCTGTTGTACACAGGACTGCTTTTATACGCGTGTGGGGCATTTACCATTATTGACTGAGATCATTTATCTTTTTGTTTTTATTTTTATGTTAGATACTTTCTCATTTGTAACTATTATTATTATAAATTATTTAATTTTAATATCATGCTATATTTTCTTAATAATATATCTTAATCCTTAAAATATACTATATCATAGAATCCGGAGACGACCTGCATAAAATTGTATAATTAACTTCTTATTTATATCTTATTGGGTGAAAAAAGGTCCACCCATATTATTAACTGTATGCTCACTGCTCAGATAGTATAGAATTAATTTTTTTCATGAATGTCGATTAAAAAAATGGCAATCATAAAAAACAAAAAAAATGAAAAACAAAGATTTAAAATAATAACATCACAGACCAATTTTATTTTTTTGCATTCAACTAATTTACTAATATATAATATAAAAAAGTAAGAAAATAATATTTACAGATACTTATTATATAGGAGGTACGTTCTTTGTTTTCATCCAGGGTACTTAAAAAATCTAACTGGCGCAGAATTACTCTGTATTATAACAAGTGTCAAAAGTGATGCTTATGAAAGATTGAGGGGGCGTATCTTATCCCTGCAGTATATCATGTGAAAACTAATTTATGCACCAAACCCGTCCAATATGCAGGGTACCACTACACCTATTCCCTTTCATCGTATCCCACCCAATCACTAACTTTGAGCGACTATACGATCAGCTGAGCCTAAATTTATAGTATATACAATAGGTACTAATAATAATAAAGTAAAACGGGTATTACAAACCACCGTCAGCACCACCGCCGCCGCCGCCGACGGTGTGTAACGGACATGGTCATAGTAGGAGGACGACGGGCTGCGGCTGGAGCAATTAGACGAGATGACTTACCGTTTCGCCGCCGCCGCCAGTGTGACGTTTCGCCGGTTGCGGGCGACGGCGTGTAAAGTTCCCAAGCTACACGACCTTAAATATATAGGCAGGCACCCAATGATATAATATCGTTTAAGACCGCGTACGCAGACACCGGAAGCGGCGCTACGGCCATACCGTACCTCGTGTAATACACGTACCTATAATATACACTGGTGGATCGATCAAGGATGACAGCCGCGGCCGGAAGGTATATGGGAGAGACGACGGGCGCGCGCGTCTTGTGCGTATACATAAAATATTATATATTTATGTCATACATACTAGGTATTATACTTAATATATAAGTAGGTATTACCAAGGCGGCGACTTGTCTCTACCACCCCCCTCACACCACAACCGCCCAGAAAATGCGGCACGCACGCGGAACCGTGAGTTTCCCACGGGCGCCGACTCGAATCGCTAACCGCACCGCCACCGCCACCGGATATTGAAAAACAATTCTCTCCGCGAGCGAGCAAACATCGGAACAGTTTAACCGGGCCGCCGCGTCACCGCCGCCACCGCGACTACCACTAAATCCGTGTCTGGGGTGTCCGCCTATACCCCGATGCCGGAGGTGAGAAACGGAACTACCGGAAGTGGACGAGGACCGTGAAGATTTCGTGTCCGCACGCGTGTTCTATACATAGACATAATAATATAGTTTTGATATACACCTCGTATTATACAGACTGATCCACCAAGCATGGTCATCCTCGTTTTTTATTTAATCGAATTCTGATTTTTGGAATTTTTAAATTATTATTTAAAAATCATATTATATTCAAATTCTTGAGAATTATTGTACTATACTTAAGGAGTGTCCTACGGCAATACAAACTTCTGGTTTTTAAATGAGAATCCCCCTTTTACTGTAAATTATTTAGTAGGTGGATCATTTTTTTTTTTTTAAATATTTTGATGTACCTACCTAATTCATAATTCAACCGAATATAGTTTTTAAGATATTAAATGTTTATATAAAAATAATAGCCCTTAATAATGTGGATTTACAAATTTTATAAAATGTATGTGATATTTGATCTAGTATCTAGTTGATGTATATTGATTAGGTACTAATATTTTCAAATCACCATAGTCCTCATATCTTTCAAACCCATTATCATAATGGACCTATTATCCTTACTTTATAAAATTAAATAAATTAAAAACTACTAAACTAAATTTTTAGAATAGAAAAATTATCCTCTAAATAATTTACAGTTAAAAAAGGTGTTCTCATTTGTAATACAGACATTGTATATACAAAGGACACTTTTTAAGAATTATAATAGCTGTATTATTGAAGAAAAATGGAGGAGGGGGCTAGTATACTTTATGAATCACACCCTGTATACCTACTATAATAATGTGTTACTGCATTATCGATTATTAGTGTGCCGTGGAGTCATGTTTTATACGATTGTAATAATACTTTAAATATTGATGTGAAGGTATTAACTCAGGTTGAGACGAACCCGTGATCGTCCATAACCCCATTAAATACACCACTAAGTATAGGTATAACTGTATTAGTGGCTTGTGCACTTACACTATAATTTCACCGAATATTGTGTATGACTTACCGAATTTTTCTTTGCGACCTTATAATAATAATATTTATTTACCAACAGCAAAATATTTGTTACTATCGAGATTCCATGCAATGCTACAAGGTTAGTCTACTCACAAAAGCCTATTTAGCCTTTTTATTTTGATAACCAACAAGTTGTATAGCACTTTTACCGTTAGGTATTCAATTGGAAAATAATAAATAAAATATGAATATATTTATACTATTAAAAATATTTTTTCTTTCATTATTACAATAATATAAATGCTCCTATTCATGGGTCTATGTCTGTTTATATTACAACTACATACGTATTTATACTTACCTACTATACTTTGTAGTTAAATATTGGTTTGCAAATAAGAATTTAATTCTACATACAGGTATACGTATTATGAACACTAGCATAAAGACAAATTCTAATTAAATATTTTTTCATTCGTGTCTCATATAATAATTTTGGAATATATAAAAAAAAAATTATTTTTATTTTATTGTCACTATATTCAGAAGATAAAATCAAATTATAATATATAATTTCATTTGTCTTGTACTCTTGTCCGCATTTTAAACAAAAACAAACCCATAGAAAACGCTCGTGGTTTAAAAAATAATAACAGTTCGTATAACATTATATTAATATTGTTATATTGTGTACGTGTATATTTGTATTGTTGTCATTTAAATTAACACGCGCTACTAACCTTCTTCAAAAAATAATTTTTTTACAAAAAACACGGAGACGTAAAAAGTATATATTTTTAATTCTAAAATTATGTTCTGTGTGCAGTCACTACATATTATATTATGTCAGTCGATTTCAATAATTAGTGTTCTATACTTAAATACTTTGCTATTTGTACAAAAAACGAGTAGATACCTTGTTGAAATAGGTGCACTGAACAATAAGAACTTACTATATTGCAAATCAAAGGATAACCCAATTTTATGTTTCAATTATTAGGTATTTCCAATATTTCATAAATATTCCATAACTAATGCATATTTCTTAATTGATTGGTTAAATAAAACTTGCAATTTACAGAAAAATGAAGGTACTATAATAGTAGTATAATATGATATTATCTATAGTATATATAGGTACTTTATACTTTAATTATTTTTCGTGTGTATATTATGCAAAGGATTTCTTATACCTACATACACTACCATTACATCCGAACTCATTAATTTAGTATAGGTACATACTAGTATACTACCTATGTAATTTTAGTTTTGCAGCGAGAACCCCGTTGAAGGTTAAAGGTGGTCCTCCTCAAATCGGACACGTTATCAAATGTTGCATTGACTTACTGCAAACGGTGGATAAGCACATCACAAAATTCTCAAAAACTGTACTTGCAGAATAATGCAGATTGATAAATGACTCCTTCCAACGTGACCACTGTCGTAGAATGTAAATTGCACTATGTACCGTAGTAGTGGTATCGAAAGATTCAACAATATGATGCTGGTTCAGTTCTTATTAACAATGCATTTAAAAATAAATAGTGTTATGTATGGAAAAAGTAAATAAATTGGTACCCAGTGGCTAGTATATAGTAATAACTAGTGCTCGGATTTCAATGCATTTGTATCTTTTTTTTGAGATATCTTACGCGATGCTTTCCAAGCTACAAATATGTTTCAAGTACTTCGCAATCCAACCATAATAATTTTTTGGGGCATTTTTTGACGGTTTTAATGCATTTTTTAATTTTTTAGGACATTTTTGACCTATTTGTCGTATTATGACTTATTGGCAGACAACCGTCGATCATTTAAATTCCAAAACATTAAAAAAATTCTTATTGTACAATGCAATGCAAATATAATTTAATTTTTTTTTGTACATTGTAATATAATTTATTAATTTATAATTTATAATTTTTATTAGAATTTTATTTGTTTCTCATTTTTTAATAATAATTAAATTTGAATTTATTTAATAAATAATGCATTTTTTGAAACGTCATTTTTTGATATTTTTAGGGCATTTTTTAGAGTTTTTAGGTCATAAATGCATTTTTTTGATATTTTTAGGGCATTTAAATCCGAGCCCTAGTAATAACCTATACTGCTCGACTTGAACCGCTTGGTGAACCGTTAAGTAAGTACAGACAAAATAACTTGGAGCTAAATTACAACTAGGTATTGCGTTAGGTAAATTTATTTTTCATCACGTTTATTGGCTTATATTTTGTATTGAACACTGTTTATATTCGTAATTTTACTCGTTGGTGTTGTGATTTATTAGAAAGAAAAACAAGTATAGATACCTATACATTATCATGATACGTGATCAATGAAAAAACCATTGTAATTATAACCATATTATTTTATGAATTATCCGAAGCAGACACACACCCGTCTGAAAATGGATGTGATGTAGGGAACGTTTCAAGACGTACATTTTTTCGACGTTCATTCAACGCGCGCTTCTTTTAATACAAACCGTAATATTACGCAGGTTTATAGTTTTATACCCGATTAAGGGTGTCGGCGAAGGGTTATTAAGCCCTATGGGAACCGGGCCGAGTTAAACGCGGTAGCTACATCATTTAGCGCCCTCATTATAACATAATCAACCGGAACCCCATACCAACGGATACCCATCCCATAGTCTTATTTTTTTTTTTTGTATAGTAAGGCAGGTAGAAGTTAGTGTATAGGTACAACGCATATGTAATATACGAATCTTTTATATTATAAACGTGTGTCTGTGTGTGTGTGTGTGTGTGTGTTATACTTCACATTTGTCGGACAACACAAAAAACGATCCGAAAAAATCTTTTTTCTCAAAAGAAACCGAATGAAAAAAAAAAATGAAACGTAATTATTTTACTCTACCGACCGGCGGCGGCGATGCTACGTGCTCGTTTTGTTTGGACGGGTTGAATTCAAGGCGGCGGCGTGTTTGGTTTGCCCATACAAACTATTATTTTACACACACACACACACAGACTACGTCATATTATATGTATATAATAGGTACACACAAAATGTATAATAATAATATGATAAATTACATTCCACCCTGTCGAAATCAGCTTTATATACCGCGCGACGACGTGCCCGCGTAACCTACACCTTGGTATATTATAAAATATAATAATATTACAGTGGGTATATAATATGCACTGCCGTCCGATCGTCGAATGGTAAATATTATAATGTTAATATTATAATTATAATTTTCTCTGGGGGTAGATACTTATACGTCGCGTATCGTGAACACGGTCTACAGCCGAATCGGATACACTCCTAGACTTAGGAAGATTTCCACACGAATATTATTAAAATATGTACACTCAAAATAATAATCGTAATTTATTATTCATCATTATAATAATAACAATAGTTGTAAGTGTACATAGATGGTTGTGTTTATATTATTATATGTTTATTATTTTTTTTTTGTGAGGATATTTGTCCCACTTTTAAAATTCTAATCGGAGCGGAGCAAGATTTAATCTTTTTCTTCTTTGTAGTCTGTTCATTTTCTCATTTTCTCTTATTCTTAATGAACAAAAATTTCATAAATCAAAACATGGAGAAATGTATAATAATTGTTATTTTTTAAACTGTACAACGAATGGAAGATGTACCTCTATGTAACCTACCTAATACCTATATATTATATACATAAAAAATGTTCAAGACGTTATTAAAAATAAACATAAATGCATTCTCCATAAAAAAATATGTTATGTTTATATACATTTTATTAGAGTACATCACATAACTCATTACTTAATACGAAAGCCACCTTATGTTTACCTATGTATAACTAACACAAAAAATTCCACTGTAATATATACATTCTATATTGGTTTTTGATAAGCTGCTTTTTTATTTTATTTTTTTAAACGGTGTACCTTTATGATAATATGAGTTGAGTTTTTTTTAGGACAACTGTTACAGATGGTAAAAACACTATGTATACACATTGTGTTGTATATATGCTCACATTTTTTTAATAATGAATTAATAATATTATATTTATTTGTGCATACAATTTGATAATCTATAGATCATCGCATTTGAAGTAAAAAAGTCCTAAAATCATATTATAGTTGTGTAAAATTGTTTTAAAATATTGCACAGTAATGTTATTGTAGATAGTACCTAAATATTCTGGGTTGTAATTGACTTTATATAGGTTTGTATAAGTAAATAATATATAAATGTGTAATTTTGATGGTTATAACATAAAAATCAATTTAGTGATAATTATTTAATATATTACTATTATAATAGCTCACTTAAAATATACATTTTTAACACATAATAATAATATACATAATTAATGTTTCTCTTACAAATCTCATTACCATTATTGGAAGTAAGATGTAACATATGTGATAATTTGAAATAAAATGTGTAGAACAATAATAAATAATAGTAATTATTTTTAAAACAACATTTAATACAATATAGTATAGAATAGATTAATAACTGATTATACTATACACGGCCTTAGAAGATCTTCTATTTTAAATTCTAAGATAGTGATACTTTATATTATTGTTACAAAATGTGTTTTTTATCTATATTTTATATTTATATAACGCAGTAGCGGATCCAGAAGTCACACAAGGGGGGGGGGAATTTTCAAAAATTGTCTTTTTGTTTAGCCAAATATTATAATAGAAAATCCAGTAAAAAAACAGCCCAAGAGGGGGACGCCCCTTCCACCCCTCGTATCCGCCACTGATAAAACGTGTAGAATGTATATATTATACGTCTTTCTATAAAAATGTACCTACCTACATAACTTTGTTATTATTATTACCTGAAATCTTAAACGTTATAATATATTATAAAAATTCAACTATTTTTAAGGTGCGTTTAAATTTATTTTTGCTCATTTAATAATGAGTAGCAATTTTTTATTGGAGAAAATTTCTATGTCATTTGTCCCCAATATTATATATTGTAAAATATCTAATCCGTCAATTTGGTTTATTCGGTATTAAGTATTTACTGTACCTATAAATTTAGCAAAGGCAATAGAAATAAAGTAACTATATATATATTGTAATTTGTAGAGTCTTCAGGGTATAATATCACATTTATGAACTTCTTCTGTACCTATTCAAAAATAAGAATAGATACCCAAATACACCTTTTTCAGAAATTGTACAGTATTTAAAGTTCTTACTTTAATCTTAATATTATATAATTTCGAATTACAGTATGACAGATGGCATCAAACTATTTAAAAATCGTTGGAGCTCTCAATATATTTCAAAAGCTTAGTGTTTGAATTTTTGATACTTATATTCTTTGATAGACTTTTTATATTATAATACTTATAAGCTAAACAGTACCTATATGCATAAAGTCGGTATATAAGACATAGAAGACCTCTACCGTCATGCATATATATTGCACCAGGCCAGGTTAACTTTGTTTCCTTTGGTTCATTAGAAATAATATATGTATGTTTGTTGTAAGTGATTGACTATTAGCTGATTAATATTTTCATTATAGGTTTCTTTAGTACACTTTATGGTTCATAAGTATTATTCATTAGTCATTACTCATTACTGATAAAATTTGCCTATAAACGTGTTTTACACTAAGTAAGTATTAATAAGTAATTTTGTTAATTCTCGATATAGTATAAAGCTTTTTTGTCTAAAATTTAATTAAAACATTTAACAATTTCCAAACTCATTTAGCATATAATATTGTACCTAAAAAGTACAAATATCGGAATATATAATGAATAGGTGCCAACCTACGATTCATTCGATTAATTACTTTGTTAATTAAGTTTAATTTAAGTTAAGCAAATAACTAAAAAAGCTAACATAATATAATATAATAATTTATACTTTATAGTCACATGGGTATTGTATTTTACTATACGACCTACTACATTAATTAACCATTTAACATATCATAGAATGTTAAATAATATATAATACAGTACACAAGTAACAACTAAGAGAAAAATATTCAATTATTTAAAATAATAACTATATATAATAAACGTTATGCATTATAATTTAGAGCTATAAGATATTAGTTGATAAATAAAATTAGCAATATTTTGTTTTATATTTTTTTTTTATTTTTAATCGAGAACTTATACAATCTATACTAAAAAAAAGTACAATAAGCATAATGTATGTTTTTTTTAAAATTAAATTAAGTTTAATGGCTAGAGTGTCTTGAGGGAAGAAACCATCCAGTGAAGGTACTTCGGCATTTTGTTTTATGTTCGATAATAGGTAATACCTATGTGGATTGTGGAACATTTTATTGTAACATAAGAATAAGATATATTACATAAGATTAAATTATAATAATATCTTCAAAATATACGAACGAATAATAATTACAAAGCTATCTGTTATATTTGTTGTGTAATTATTAAATCTAGGTAGGTAGTTATTAATAAAATATTTATTTGAAAAAATTGGGATTTAATTATGTTTCAGCGATTGCAACCCCTCACGGGGGTATTATCAATTATATTGTACCTGAGAATATACTTTACAAGACAGTCCAATTACATAATTTGATTGAATAATAATTATAATTTATAAATAATGAAACTTAAAAGTGGTCTAATTTATTTATAAAGTAGGTATAATAACAATATATTTATATATAATATAGTTATAATTTATAACAAAGCGCTTTGTTATAAATTCAAAAAATGCATTGTAATACCTACAAAATACTATTATATTAAAATATGTACTTTACAAATGTTTCAAATTTTTTTTACCCAACTAGTTTAAAAATGGTCCTCATTAATATTAATTAAATATTGATACAGCACACATTATAAAATACCTTAAATGAAAACTTAAATACCTAAAAAATTATTTTATTAAGTATAGAAATTTACACTGGTTATATAATAATTATTTCTGTATAAATATATAACTATATAAGTATTATTTTAAGCATATCAAACAACCACATAAGCTATAACGGAAATAAAGTATAAATATTTTTATGTCGAAGAAACACGCACGCATTATAATATTATATTATATAAGTCGTAAAATATAACATATGCAAATATTATGGCATATGCACTCTTGGAACATTCAATGTGATATTTTATTTGTAGCCACAATTTTGAAACGATCGTAATAATTTTAATGTTGCGTAAAAAAGTATAAAAATAATAATGATCCACAATATTACATAAAAACGTAGTGATGAATTTCCCATAATAATAGCGGAATGTCATAATATCAAAATAATTGAGCATCAAAGTAAGAACATAATACAGTTACCTATATAAACCAAAAGCCAAGCTAACAACAATTTCAAAACACTGAAATGTGAAAATGTAAAAGAGTTATTTATTGGTGTTTAATGAAAGTTCTGTACCTGAGAGGCTAAAGGGTCAAAGTACACTTTTATCAAAATTGAGGTTATGGTTTTTTCTTATGTGAAATTTTGAGGCGCATCATTTTACCTATCTTAATTTTAGTCCAATGACGAATATTTACCGAGATATTGGGAAATAACAAAACGAACTAAGTCCAAGTATTAATTTTGATTTATGAATTATGATCCAAGACCAAATCATTTGCAAAATTATATAACTAACATAGAGATCAGTAGGGTCCAAGTCTTTGTGTGATTGAGCAAATGGATCCAAGTCCAAAATATTTCATTCAAATCGTAAAATAAACAATTATAGGTAAGTTATAATTAAAAGAAAAAATATTCATCTTATTGAGGATATTATAGCATATAATTTAAAACAAAGCTAGTTGGTATAATAATTAAATTGAATTTACACCAGAAATTTAAGTAAAATAAAAATAGTTGAAAAACGGTTTTTCGGCTCTCCTGAAAAGTTACAATAATAGACTTGGACCCTTTAGCCTCTCAGGTACAGGGTTGTTCTCGTAATAGGCAGTTATTATGAAGATAATTCACATTTTTAAATATTTCTTTGAAATTCTTCAAATTCTTTGAAACACATTAATAATAAATACATAAGTGTTGATTACTGATGAACACTCGAACCTACTATGTAGCAGAAGCAAGTTCCCTAAGTTATTTATTTATTTTTAATCTCAAAAAATCAATAAAAATATTTTATTACTTTTTTACTTGCTAATTTAAATTTACTTACATATTTTGCTTGGCGTATGCCAATTACTTTTGACAGGTATGCATTAAGTATATCAGCTATTGTATTATTAATTTATAAGTAAACGCCCATTATCTTTAAAAGTATCGACGTTTATGGAATTATTTTTTACATAATTCAATGTTATTACGAAACAATTATAATTTTGAAAAAAAATACATATTAATACATATTAATTTTATATATATAAATATATTTCCAATGAGCTTATTTTTCTTGGCATATTTTATTTATTTTAAAAATAAAAGTATATCTTAAATGTAAAATAAACCACACATTATTTTAATATTTAGTTAAGTACCATATACGTACTCAGATAGAGACATCATTTTCAAATGTATATAATATGTTTAATGTTTATTATATGAAACAAAGATAAACCTTTAACATAGTTGCTTTATTCATATTATTGTTTATGAAACAATACTTTAAAAACAAATTCATAGATAACCTCATAAAGTCACAAGTACATAACCAAAACTAACTAATAACATCATAAAAAATGTTAAATCTAAAATTAAAAATTAAAAAATATTTTATATTTATTTATTAGTAAGTATTTGTTACCTACTTAATATACTTGGACAATGCCTAACCTAACCCAATCTATATTACAGTCCATACCTATATAGAGTTATTATTTTTTACTTATTTATTATTATATTATAATAAAGGGTAGTTATACTAACAATAATCCAAACTTGTGAATAGGAATTCAATAACGAAATGTGTTTATACAAATGATGAACATTAACGCCATCATTTGACTCCAAAAAGCATAAATAAGATAATAATAGAGACCCTGCAATAGTTTATGATAACGAGAAATAATAACTGATATAAGTTATAACCATTTTATCTGAACTACCTATACAAGTGGCTATCCACGTAGATAAATTATTAATTAATAACATTTCCTAGGTGTAATCACTAATAAATATGTACTAAAAATAATATATATCAAAATATCATGCGTAGGTGCAAACCAAATGTGTACATTTTTCGTGATTTCATTGAAGTGTTCCATGAAAAGTGAAATTTAAAATTTTGAAATATTTATCAAATTCAAAACCCTATATTGGCTATTTATAGGTACCTCCTACTATTATAATACAATTTTTATATTATATGATATAATAATATGTTCTAATAATACGCAACTATTCTCGCGTAATAGATGGTAGACATTGGTATTCGGTATAACACCTAAACCACGCGGTTGCTTAATAATATCTGTCACCCGACCGTTTGTCGTTCACCGACAAAACGCCGATAATGTACTGCACTCGCGCTTAAACAAACTAATTTATAATCATTTATGTACGGGGCCCGGTGAAGCGGAACCGGACATTTCACCGTGAAAACAATTTTTTTTAATAATACACTATGATATTATAATATTATATACCTATATACAATGCACACTTTTCCCGGGTCGTGTAATTATAACGTGGCACTGCGATAAAACAAATAAAATTTGATTTGCTTTTACCGTGAAACTGCAACAGTAGCAGCTGTATAGCTAGACATAAGGTTCTTATATAGCTACACGCCGCAGTTTAATTAACCACCGTCGCCGCCGACGCTTTCACAATGATTACGAATGATTTCCGTTTGACTGTATTATTTCAGCGGTACCATTGCATAAAAAAAAGGAAAAAAATTCATATTGCAACGATAAGATAAATCAAAAGTACGGGTTCTATATATTTGATTGTTATGTATTGTTTATATACGTATATAGGTGAAGAACAAAAGATGCAACACTTAATATTCCGGGGGAGGGAGGGGGATGAAACTATCGATAGTTCTGTTGCTTATATTATATAAATGAGTACTCGCCTGCTATCTACTTAGTATATTGCATATATACCTATAGTCATAATCTGTGATAAATACACCTCAAATATATAATATCGATTATATATTAATATGTGCGCACGTGGTGAATTTTTTTCATCATCATTATTATTGTTAGGTTATTAGCCTGTCATCGGATTTCACGTAATATTGTGTTTCTTAAGTATTAAATTGTATGAGGTCTATCAAATTATGAAATTTACGCATTTCAAGCGGTGCATTTTGTTCACTCGTTTTCCCAAACAATATCGATTTCGTCTGATTTCATTTCGTCGGCTCTATAATGAAACGTAAATCGTAATAAATCTCTAGCCCTCCGTGTATTTTGTAATATTTTTTTTTGTTTATCCCACTATAGGTATATATATACGTATCTACCTATACGCGTTTATTTCACGTGCACGAAGGAAGCGCCGATTGGTTTCGGTCGGCATCCATGTCGGATTGTTTCACCCTTGTGATTCAAATCAAACAGTCATCATCGCACGGTGTTTATTGTTGAAACTTCCATGAAACCACATTCACCCACTTTGGATTACCTACTAGTGTTTTTTATTTCTGTGTAATTACAAAACCTATTGCCACCGATTACGAGGCAATTCAATTTGAAACCAGTGTAACGGAATGTACCCACCTACATAAAGTCGGTATCTGACTTCTATTCCGCTGCAGTGAATCAATAATAATTATAAAATTAAATAGATATTATTCAACATACCTATTATTTTATTCGAACTGTAAATCAAAGAGTGATTTAATATAAATAAATAAATAAACATTATGAGCATTACGCTTATGTATAATGTCTCAAATGAAATGCATAATGAACCTTTATGTTTTCAGATTTCTTATCAATTAAATATTGTTTTATTTATGATATTATAATGATACAATAGACAAAATTATAGAGGTTTGTTTTCGTAAAAAAAAAAAAAATTAAAAAATGGTTGGTATCGAATCTTCTTAAATACTCCCAGGACCCAGATGTGCTATTTATTGTAATGTTGGTTATAAAGGGAATATATAATGTATGACAACGTACCCACTTCACTTTTTTTTATGCCAACCTTTAGTAAACTTTAAAAGTCTTATAACAATATTATTATGTACGACATGCCATAACATTATACTATACGCCTTACGCATTACGTATACGTTTCATTGACCCGGGGCACGAAATTGGCTGTGCCAATACATGCTACTTGCATAATTTTTTTTTAAGATTTTAAATATGATGGAGAGGGGTCGGAGAAGCACACACCGCCTATACATTTACAATAGCCATTTTAATTTTCCACCGCAATATTATTATTCACGTCCCTAATATCAACTCCATAATTTAAAAAAAAAAAAACTATATATGACACTTTGATTTTTTATTGTAATAAAAATATAAAAATATAATTTCACTAACAAAAATTTGATTAAGTACCTAATTTTTGGTTCAGTTATTTAAATGGAGAGCGTACCTATATTATTATTACGACAACTTATACGTTGGTACCTATTTGACGACAACGTCAATGGTATGATACTATTGTCAATTCCCATGGCCATACATAATAATAATAATATATAGGTACCTACTGTAAATAGAGTATGGACAAAGTTGTTTGGATATATTATAATATATGCATATGCTATTATAATATATTATATCAAGAAATAAGGCACATAATTACACTGTATGTCTGTATATACTGGCGATTGACATACTTCACTCAAGACTCAAGTACCTACTCAACAATACATGTTGTTCCTACGCATCGAATAAAACAATTCATGTGATTATATTATTATGTATAACGTTGTAATTTAGGTATGATGATTACATAATATCCGTATGACAAAATATTACCTATATCATTTTATTGTGATTGTAAAGCAAACAATTATTGAGTTATACATCTCGAGCATCTCGGGTATTAATCAGAAAAGTATATGTTAAAACGAGTATAAGTACCTTAAAATGTATTATAAATATTAGAATATTTACATGTTACTATATAATATTATTGAATATAATTCGTTTATACAAATGTGATAAAATAATACTCAACACCTCTATTATATTTTGAACGATATTATACGTGAGTATACCGCATATAGTCAGATGGGTCGATGAAATTAATCGTTGTGATGCAGGTATGTATATAATATATTATAAGCCAGCGTTAACGCTTTTAATTGGCGTAGAATGAGCACATAGTTGAAGTCGTTGTTGCAGTAAATTAATCCCATGTAGCTCACTCTATCCGTAACATATTATAGTAATGTAACTTGTAAAACACAAACTGTAAAAATCACAAGTAGAGCTATGAAATCGTAGAACGAAAAACTTCACTAATTTGCTCTCTAGTATGCTCTAAAAAATAAAACTATAAGATAAAGCATCAAAAATGAAAATGGTTTTCTTAGAAAATAAATAAATAATAAATATTGGTATGATTTTTATGACAGTAAAGGTACATTTTTATGTATTATTGTGTATTATTTAGCATAAAACTTTTTCATTTTTTATGAAATAAAATAGCATTACAATTTTAAATATGAAAACAACAATAGTTCATATTTCCCTTTAATTATTATAATAATATGTGTTTTACTTAATTTTGTAATTAAAAGGATGTCTGCGCAATATTTATTTTCTCTCTCAACCCACGCACAACATAAATAAAACGCTTTCACCTAAAGTCATTGTTTATGATTTTTGAGTAATCTTAGAGTAAAATAACATATTAAAAAAGGTGGGTAAGTGGATGTCGCTCTGCTGTACAGTAGGTTACAAGTGGGTCACTGTATAATGGATGCTATTAAATTTGAATTCAATGATACAATATCATTGTATAAGAAAAACGATTCTGAGCGAAGACGGTATGTCAGTCTAGGTTTAATACAAATTATATACATATCTATGGTATTTAAAAAAAAATTGACCTATAATAAATTCCAAATTAATCATATCACATTATCACAATATCCATTAGGTACTTATAACACGTTATACATCAACATCAACAACAAACCCTGATACTATCATATATATATAATAGTACACTTTAGAAGTTTCAAGTAGGTACCCACGAATAATATTATATAATCACAACAAAATAACTAGGTTTTTTAATATGTAATTTCGTCCAAATTTGAACATAAAATGACTATAAAAGTAAACTGTGATTGTATATTTTTTAGATTTTTCGGTAAGAGAATTAACTACTTACGTGGAATCTTGTTTTAAATTTTCAATCCTTAGCTATAAAAACTGAACATTTTATAATTTATTAATTACGATGATTAATAATTTTCGAGATTTTGAAAACTTCTGTCAAAATTCGATGTTAAAATGCTTATAAAAAAAAATTGTGCCTATGTATTTTTAATATTTTTCAACTGATATTGTAACAATATATCAGGAGCCTTGTATTAAATTTTTACACTTTTTGGCCCAACAGATAAAACTTAATTGATATTTATAGAAAAAAAAAACTAAAAAAATTGAAAACTGAAAATGTCCGTAAACGGCTCAAAAAGTGTCAAAATATTTTCAAAATTGTAGGGTGTATAGGAAATGCTAATATAAACATTCAGTGAAATTTTCATGTATCTACAGTAATTCGTTTTTTAATTACAACAAAAAAAGGAAATTGCCACATGAGAAATCGAGTGAATATCCAATGTTGTAAAAATTTGAATTTCAAACGCTCATAAAAATTTAATTTGAATTTCCGGTAGAAATTTTTTTATTGATAAAGATAGACAATCTTATGAGTAATCTTGTATTAGATTTTCAAATCTTAGATTTAAAAAGAAAAATTTTTACGAATTCTTAACTCAAAATAATTTGCTAATTTTCGTGATTTTTCCATATTTTGTCAATTTTTGAACTTTAAATGCTTATAAAAAAAAATTGTGACTAAGGATTTTTAATATTTTTCATCTGCCTTTGAAACAACATATTAGGAGCCTTCTATTAAATTTTCAAGCTTTCGCAACCAACAAATAAAATTTTATTGAAATTTTTAGAAAAAAAACTAAAAAAAAATGGAAAATGAAAATGTCCCTAAACAGTTCAAAATAAATCAAAATATTTTTAAAATGTTATCGTGTATAGAAAATGCAAATATAAACAACCAGTGAAAATTTCATGTATATACGTTCATTTGTTTTAGAGTTACACCAATAACCAAAATCGATTTTTTGGAAAATCAATTTTGCGTAAAAATTCCCGTTTTTCCTTAATTTTTATGTTGTTTTTCCCGGCGCTTGTGAAAACTACTGGGAAATTTAAATTTTGACCTCCCCAATGCACCAACGATATTCACTTTCCAATCGAACAAGATACTGAAGTCGAAAATCGAAGCATTATTTCGACTACTTATCGTGTACACAGATACAAAAAAAATAAAAAATAAAAAATAAAAAAATAAAAAAAAGGTGGGTAAGTGGATGTCGCTCTGCTGTACAGTAGGTTACAAGTGGGTCACTGTATAATTGATGCTATTAAATTTGAATTCAATGATACAATATCATTGTATAAGAAAAACGATTCTGAGCGAAGACGGTATGTCAGTCTAGGTTAAGAGAAATTATATACATATCTATGGTATTAAAAAAAAATTGACCTATAATAAATTCCAAATTAATCATATCACATTATCACAATATCCATTAGGTACTAATAACACGTTATACACCAACAACAAACCCTGATACTATCATATATATATAATAGTACACTTTAGAAGTTTCAAGTAGGTACCCACGAATAATATTATATAATCACAACAAAATAACTAGGTTTTTTAATATGTAATTTCGTCAAAATTTGAACATAAAATGACTATAAAAATAAACTGTGATTGTATATTTTTTAGATTTTTCGGTAAGAGAATTAACTACTTACGTGAAATCTTGTTTTAAATTTTCAATCCTTAGCTATAAAAACTGAACATTTTATAATTTATTAATTACGATGATTAATAATTTTCGAGATTTTGAAAACTTCTGTCAAAATTCGATGTTAAAATGCTTATAAAAAAAAATTGTGCCTATGTATTTTTAATATTTTTCAACTGATATTGTAACAATATATCAGGAGCCTTGTATTAAATTTTTACACTTTTTGGCCCAACAGATAAAACTTAATTAATATTTATAGAAAAAAAAAACTAAAAAAATTGAAAACTGAAAATGTCCGTAAACGGCTCAAAAAGAGTCAAAATATTTTCAAAATTGTATGGTGTATAGGAAATGCTAATATAAACATTCAGTGAAATTTTCATGTATCTACAGTAATTCGTTTTTTAATTACAACAAAAAAAGGAAATTGCCACATGAGAAATCGAGTGAATATCCAATGTTGTAAAAATTTGAATTTCAAACGCTCATAAAAATTTAATTTGACTTTCCGGTAGAGATTTTTTTATTGATAAAGGTAGACAATCTTATGAGTAATCTTGTATTAGATTTTCAAATCTTAGATTTAAAAAGAAAAATTTTTACGAATTCTTAACTCAAAATAATTTGCTAATTTTCGTGATTTTTCCATATTTTGTCAATTTTTGAACTTTAAATGCTTATAAAAAAAAATTGTGACTAAGGATTTTTAATATTTTTCATCTGCCCTTGAAACAATATATTAGGAGCCTTCTATTAAATTTTCAAGCTTTCGCAACCAACAAATAAAATTTTATTGATATTTCTAGAAAAAAAACTAAAAAAAAACTAAAAATGAAAATGTCCCTAAACTGTTCAAAATAAATCAAAATATTTTGAAAATGTTATCGTGTATAGAAGATGCAAATATAAACAACCAGTGAAAATTGCATGTACCTACGGTCATTTGTTTTAAAGTTACACCAAAAACCAAATTCAATTTTCTGAAAAATCGATTTTGCGTAAAAATTCCCGTTTTTCCTTAATTTTTCTTTTGTTTTTCCCGGCGCTCTTGAAAACTACTGGGAAATTTAAATTTTGACCTCCCCAATGCACCAACGATATTCACTTTCCAATCGAACAAGATACTGAAGTCGAAAATCGAAGCATTATTTCGACTACTTATCGTGTACACAGACACAAAAAAAATAAAAAATAAAATAAAAAAAAAAATAAAAAAAAAAATAAAAAAAAAAACACACATCATTGTAAAATCAATACATTCATCGTTTCACTCAGAATCTAAAACACACATCATTGTAAAATCAATACATTCATCGTTTCACTCAGAATCTAAAAAATTATTAAAGATAATATTTATGAGGGTTTGAAATATAACAGGTTTGAATTTTATTATTATTTGACTTTATATTCGACTTTCAAGATAAAAAAATGTATTTGTTCATTTAAATTATATTTAAATTGTTGAGATAGTATTTAGAAAAATCGATATGTCATCCCCTCAAAAATATTATTCTCTATCATTTTTGTAATGGGTGGTTTTACTCTAAAATTATTCAAAAACAAAAAAAAAATTATTCTGTGTTAATTCGTTTTGTCTACATTACGGGTGGGACAGGGAGAGAAAATAAACTGTGCATCCTTTTAAGCAGTGGCGACGGGTCCATGACTCTAGATGAAGACCCCTCAAGAAATATCACAAATCCAGAAAACAGATAACCATTATTACAAAATTTAAAAACACGATGATTTTTAAAAAAAGATGTAACTCTTTACAATTAAATTACTTTAAAATATAATCAATTTACTGGGTATTTATAATAATTATGGACACCAGTTTTATCTTAACAGCTTGTTTACGTTGTCGATATTGTAATAATTGTGGAACGGTTATGTTAGGTTATCGTTTTAGAAGGTAAATCCTTTTCAGAAAAATTGTATTTTACAATGTTAAAATCTGGCTTAAACATTGGATAATTCATGGCTGTGTTATTTGATTATCATTCAAAAACCTTATTTGTACTGGACATCGCACACCCATGGCTTTCAAGAAATTTGGACTACAGGTTATTGGGATAGGTATCACATAACCTATTAGCAGGGGTGAACCTATACTCTAGAGATACATTTTGTGGGTGATTGCATGTTTCTTATACTTCTTCCCTTAATTTTTTTAAATTTAAAGGCCAGCTAGATAAAATGCTGACAAATATTATATAGTTTATTTTAATTTTTAATGTCTAATTGGCGATATGTGATTATATAATTTATTATATATAACAGTACCATTATAAAAGATTATAAGTAATTAATTTATGAGTATGTGGTATATATATATATATAATATATCATATACTTAAATACTCAATATTATGACATGGGCATAGTAATACAGGGTCCGTCAGAACAAACGCATGTTTTTCGAAATAATACTACGCTAAAAGTAATTTCCGTAAAATAATTTTTATTACATAAAGAAATGTAGAACCATATGCAATTTTTTTTTATTGTAACCTTTGTAACAAAATTTAAGTTTTGAAAATGATGTCAGTCATATGGCGGCCTTGAGACCCAATGCAGGAATGCAGGCGCTCCCGAAACGAGCCCATCGCGTCGGTCAGCATCTGTCCCGGAACTTCACCCTGAGCTTCAAAGACGACATGTCAGTATTAAAAAAGTGTGGTTTCAACAAGACGGGGCAACATCACACACAGCTCGTACCTCAATGGAGGTTCTTCGCCAAAAATTCCCCGGATGTCTCATTTCACACTTTGGTGACGTTCTGTGGCCCCCTCGCTCCCCTGACTTGTCATTGTGTGATTTTTTTTTGTGGGGTCACTTAAAATCAAAAGTCTATCAATACAAGCCACAAACCCTAGATGAATTGAAGAACGAGATCACACGAGTTGTGGGTGAAGTTCCGGGACAGATGCTGACCGACGCGATGGACTCGTTTCGGGAGCGCCTGCATTCCTGCATTGCGGCTCAAGGGCGCCATATGACTGACATTATTTTTAAAACCTAAATTTTGTTACAGTAAAAAAAAATTGCATATGTTTCTACATTTTTTGATGAAATAAAAATTATTTTAAAGAAATGACTTTTAGCGTAGTATTATTTCGAAAAACATGCGTTTGTTCTGACGGACCCTGTATTTGTATGATACATCTTATAAAATTAATGTTACCCGCCTAACTCCTAAGTACAAAAACATTTTAATAAAAATGACTTATTCTTTTATAAAATTATGTATATTTAAGAGTAGGTAAAGTGAAAGAACCCATATACTTAGTAATACTATTATATACCTACTTTAAGTTTTCAATGGATTCACTGAACGTCCATATAAATAGAATATATCTAGATAATTATATTATTGATGAATAGAGTCATAGAGATGTATTTAAAATTTAAATACGTAAGCTCATATTTAAGGTAAATTATGACTAATAGGTATAGTATTAAATAATTATATCAAAAGTTTAGAGATTCCATTAGTTTTTTTCTTTCTCCATTAATGTATATTTTATATACAAGCTCTTTATTTCTCTAATAATTTGTATTTATTTTATTTTCCATATAGATGATGGGAAAATCTTATTTAAATATAAATAAAAAAAAAATCAAATGTTAATATGATTACATGATTGGACTACCTATAAATTTCATATAAGACATCGTAGTATAAAAGTATTGTTCAAATAAAATGATTGATAACTTATTATCCTTTATATATTATTAACAATACATAAGACATTAAGTCATAAAGAATATGAAAGAAATATCAGAATAAAAATCAACTAAATATATAAAAATGAATGTTTGTGTGTGTGTGTATTGTGTCGTGTCCCTAAACTGATCATCCAATTGTGATGACATTTAGTACAAAGATAGATTAGAAATCTGGGAAGAAGATAGGCTAATTTAAGAAGGGTAAATTAGAGGTCTGACCCTGGGAGGTGCTTAAATAACAGGGATTTTGAGATTTATGATGGAAATGTTTATTTTTAAATGGTTTGTTATTGGTTTTAATAATAATAATTATTATTAAAATTATTATTATTTTTTTTTTTTAATTATTATTAATATTATTCCAAAGCATTTCAAGCGGCTAGACTGATTTTGATAAAATTTTTTATGTATTTGAGTGATTTTCGGGATGATTTATATTCATAATTGGACCCTATAGGTCCAACCCGGGGAGGTGCTCAAAAGGGGATTTTGATATTTACGATGGAAATTTTTGTTTATAAATGGTTGCTATTGGTTATAGGAGAAATAATTAGTAGAAAACAGTATTTATTATTTTATTGGTTGCCATTGCAGGTTAATCGGGATTCGCAGATCAGATACAAGCATTCATCAAATCGAGTTTTTACACATTGCCTTCTTGATATTATGGTGTCGCACATTGTCCGCGTTCCTATGTAGTCGTCGGATTGCCTACCGGGGATGCTGAGTTGCACCCAAAAAGAGTTGAATAATCACAATTTTTTTTAAAAGTTGTAATTTTGTACAAGCGACGAGTGCTTGAGACCAGCTAGTTATAAATAAATATAACATTAAAAAAAAAAAAAAAATTGAAAATCGCAATAATGCCTACACATTTGTATCATAGGTATAAATAGATACTTATAATAATAAATAAAAGATAATATCGACTCTAAAGTTTAACTAATAAAAAGAAAGATATGGTAAACACTTTAAAAATATAATATTTTCTCAAAATAATAAACACGTTTGTCAATCGAATAAAGATAAATTTCAATTATTTATGAACAAATATATTGTATCTATTATAGGTACTGACGCATCCATCATATATATTATTATAGTATATTTTTTGTGTAATAACTGGAATGTATATACATAATTATAATAATACTATTAAAGCAGGTAAGCATAAAATTATAAATTTGATTCTACATACGACATAATTAAAACTAGCAAAGACTTAAAAACTATATTATGTAATTTCCTTAATTTTTTAACTTCTAATTTATAACCCGTAACTTTGACTCTTAATTACAAATTAAGGATTTCTCAAAAGTTTATTCATTGCGTAACTCAAGTAGTTTATTTATTGTACTCGCTTTGAGAAACATTCCAATTTAAATTTTTGTTTTACTCTGTTTGAATGGACTGGAAAAACTTTTTTCGTCCACGAGGAAAGTTTCTGAAATGCTACAGTGATATTGTTTTCAAAAATAAAAGATTTGAATGTTCCTCAGGGGTCACATTTTGTGGCTCTTTCAATCTACCTAGTTTGGAACTTTGGATTATATCAAACAAATTTTGATAAATACATTATAGCGGGAAATTTTAATAGTATTGTATGGATGATAGTCTATTATTGTGGCGTATGATCAGACATTTCATATAGGTATACAATATAGGTACATATTAATATATTATAAAAAACTATTATAAATGCATACCTACATTTTAAAATAAATAGGTAATCATCATAGACAAATATTGAATTAAAATGATAACTATAACACGATTAGCATTTGGATCACAACTCGTTGCTTCGAATTATAATTATATTATAACTTATAAGTGAATAAGTGATCGATTCCATAATAAACAGTATGTAGATATAGTAAGTATACTTAGGTACTTATAGTATACCTATATAGTATACTTACTATACTTATAACTAGGTACGGACTGATTTAACAAGCATATACTCAGCCCGTTTTTTTAACCTATGACCCTATACAGTGGTTTTAAGTAAGTTATACATAATATGATGATAAAACAATAAAATAAAAATAATATTATATTATAACATTTGTTTTATGTGAAATCCTGTTCATTTTTTAATTCGATTTCTAAAGGTACGATTCAATTATCACTTGAGTGTATTTTATCGATTACCTACCTACATTCCATTTTAATTGAGCAAGAAAGCATTATAAAAAGAGTATGCATATAGGTATATGCCGTTGAAACTTAAACAATATTAACATTATTCCTTTAATATATCCAAAAATTATAGAAGTCTATATCAAATAATATTATATCGTTAGCAATTATATCCAACAATATCCAACTGCAATGATTTATCAAAATATAGGACACCCAATACATTAAGCACTTCCGTCTTCCTGTGAGGTTAATATCAATATTAAGCATATTTTCGCCAAATTCCACACACATGGGTTAGGTACCTAAGGAAGAGAAAATTCTAATGTTCCAGAATCACTCAAGCAGGGCCCTACAGACCTTATCTCAGCCACCATCAAATGCATCGTTGTCGCCAATATACTCAACCAGATTTAATACATTTTCTATTATAACCATTTATATAGGTAAGCTCTTATATATTTATCATTTATGCCTTTTTTTGTACCTAATCTATTATTTATACAATCATATAATATAATAATATGTAAATCCATCCCAGTTTCCAATGTTCCAATTCTCCAAAAGGAATATTCTAAAATCATAGGTATATCTACCTAATATAAAATATTATAGTAATACCTACGCTACAGCCTACAATAATGTGTATGTATTTTTGTGACTGTTGAATTTCATTTCTTCACGATGTAACTCGAGTCAATGTTCATAGTTAGGTATCAGCGAACGAGGGTGTATTGAACTGCGCCGCAAAGTGTGAAAAAAAATGTAGGTTTTTTTTTGTCACTCGTCGATACTCAATAATATTTACCGATAAGTTGTGAAAAACCCCAAATGACAAAAAAAAAATATATTCGGTTTCTCTGCATATTATACAGTAAGACCATATCGTATTTTTTTTTTTCGTTTATTCGCAGCCATATTGCCGTCTCGGCGGTTAATTTTCACGGACAAATCCATTTTCTTTTTTTTCTCTTATTTTTATTATTATTTCGTGTATTTCCACAATTCCACGGCGTGTGCCCTCGCGCTCGTTGTAGAAGTTCAACGCATCCTGTCCCCCCCACCCCCTTCACCGACAATAGAGTTCAACGACCAATTCTCCACCGCCTGCTCCTGTATAATATTATAAAATATAGTGTCCGCGCAATGGCCTCCACCTTCGTCGAGTACATACATACACTATAATGAAGCAAACTAAATACTGTACACAGTGGTTGAATACCCTTTCCGATAAGAGGCGGCGATAATAATAATCATTATATTATATACCTACACATATATAGGTAGTCTCACTGTCTTTCCAAGTACGTATATTATATTATAATAGCTACAGTATATAGCTGTATATTGTACGAGGTGGATACCTAGGTGGCTATAGGTATATATTACAGGCATAAACTGGAAATTAAAAAATAATAATCGACGTGACGCCTTCCGCAGAGCGAACCTTATTGGACGGTCGCCAGGCCCGTGGGGGGGATGTAATCCGGCCCCCTAGACCCCCTCCTAGGTGGACCGGTCCTCTTGCTAGCCCGCACTGCTACCACTTCCAAATAAATCATTACACCAATTGAACCGGCAAACGCGTTGTCCGCCGCCGGATAGGGAAATCTCGACGACTAGCACCGTGTACCCATGTCTTATAATATATAGGTATATATTTATATACGTAGGTGCCCGATTCAAGAAAATGTATTATATTATTTTAATAGTAACAATATTACGTATACCTGAATACATAATATAACTTAATCTTGTATCAGATTTTATGATCGACGCCTAACGCCTTTATAATATATAACAATATTATTGTAGTATGATCGACACTGAATTTTTATTTTTACGTGATAATGTTTGAAAATGTATATTATGTAAAATTGTAAAATATATGTTATACTATAGCTGAACTCGTGCACTTCGTTGCCCGTAAAAAATACCAACTCTTAAAAAAATTATGTTCGAATAATAGTATTAATACAATTTTTTTTCAATTGTAGTTTATGAATAAAGATATTTTTGTATATATATATACTATCGAAAACAAACGTATTAAAAGTAAGCACTTAAGTAATGATTATATTATTGTATAAACTACTAAATGCAATGCTGCTTAATATTAAAAACTGAATATATGGGTAGCTGCATAATAATATAATATATGATTATATAAATAATAAATATATTCGTTCTAACAAATATCATAAAAAATCACGCATGATGATTGGTTGACAAAGAGTCTTATATTGAAAAGCTTTTGAGTTCTAATAATAGACACTTGAAACTCGGTGTAAATAAGAGACGAGACTGCAGGGAGTAATCCGTAGTAATAATAAATATACAATATACCTAAATATGCTTAACGAATTACAAAACGATGCCACGTATAAATAGCGCGTATCTCACTCGCGAAGCGATAAATCAGCAAATAGGTGTTTTAGGAGGCTATGCAATTTTTACACTCTGTAATATAATTTTGTATTATATTATTATAGATATTTTAAAAATGCTTTGAATTACAGAACACGATAGTAGGTACATGCCTATATATTGAATAAAAAAATAATTAATATATTACATGATACTTACAAGCTGCACATATAATGTATTATACATACATTGTATATATACCTAAGTAATATAATATGTAGATATAATATTATATAATATTATATAATGTAGGTACCTACCTATAATAAGATAATATATTTATATACAATTAGTGTTTGAAGTATGAAATATTTCACAAAAAAGTGAAATATTGAAATTTTTTTTAACAAAAATAAAAACCCAATTTATTTATTTTTTTAACACAATGAGTTCCTAACTTGTTTAATTTCTTGGCATAATTTTTATTTTTAAATTTGAATTTGACATTTAATGATAATTAATAAACTAGTACAATATATTAAATTATTTCCGAGACAAAAGTTTTAAAAATATCGTTGCTATGAATAAGTATATATACTATATACCAGTTTGGAACATAAATTATTTGTTTGCGAGTTACGCAGTTCATTATTTCTTTATTGTTACAACGAACCTTTACGAATATTCATTACGTATTATTCTAAAAGTTATTCTTTTCTGATAAAATAAAAATCTAATGAGATATAGACAGATAATGACTGATATCGCTGCTGTACAGAACAATATTATGACGCGTTTGAAGTTGAGAACCGATCACCATCCGCCGAGTTAAAGCAAAGAGTTTTGAGATGAGAAAAGGGTCAACTGTCGAGATCACATTAGCAGGTATCTGGGTCATGAACCGGCGTTCAGGATATTATGCAGCTCGATGCCGAACGTCGGGGTGCAGACTGCTCCTGCGGACGATGCGTTCCATGTAGAACTTCCGTCTGCCGCCACGACCTACTCACCGCCCGCAGCCGACGACTCGGCGCAAATGGGTTCGGCAGACCCTTCAAATGGTTCAGCCGAAATGTTCGTGGACAACAGCTGCTGTGCAGGTCTGAAATTCCTATGCTACATATCGCTGGTCAACATGGCAAGGATGAGTTCCAGCCGAGCTCAAGGTGGAGACGTCGTTCGTCTCTTTGCGTCCGACTCGTCGCCGAAGCAGGTTCGGCCTGTCCGAGCGGACGGTCAAGCATGCGGCCTAACGGATCCGATGTTACTCGATGCCGAACATTGCGGTGCTGTTTTAGTTCGTGGACACACAGGACGTCCCGTCAAGACGGTACACGCCGCGAGCTTGCGGCAGGACCCTGTAATGAAGTCGGCCAGCTTGATAGAACGGAACTGGTAACCGCGGCGGAGCCCGAACCCAAGCGCCGCCGTTCGACGTGGAAGCGGACAAAGCTTTTCTTCGGCCGATTGTTGTGTTGCGCTTGAAATTGGTACGTTATATACGCAGTTGTTAAATCTGACATCAATATTAGAAAATGAAGACAATTTTAAAACACACTCTCCTCCTCGTAAGAAATTACCATCATTAATGATAGATAGCGATGATGATGACGAAGACGATTATTCGGTAACTTAATTATTAAGTCCTACGATGAAACAACTTGAAGAGTATAAAAATTAATGAATACTTTTCAGTTAGTACAAAATAATTTATAATTAATAATTTATTTACACTCATAATATGTATTCTATACTTTTAATATGCTTTCAATAAACTAAATTATATAAAATGTAATTTGTTGTAACTATGTAAAAATTTAAATACGATATCGATAATATTAAAAATATATCGTTGGCCAACACTAGAGTCACCAAAGGAGGACACCAAAGTTTAGTTCTTGTCCTGCTTGTGATTGTCAGGTTTTTATTATATTCACAATTGGTGAGGTGTGTACGTATGTGTATAATTTCTAACTCAATATATATATATATATAATATAATGATATGAATATTGTACCTGATGATAACATAGAATATTTTTTTTTTAGTTATCACTTTTCGGCACTTAAATGTAAGAACACGGTCAAAAGTTTAATATATTCAACTATTTGGTATTGTTTGGTAACTGTGGTAGGTATAACTGTGATTATTTTACACGGCACGGTGTATATTTAAACACTTTATTGCATCAACAACAATTAATGCCGCAGCCTATTTTCCAAACATGTTAGAAACCCTTACACCGCACCGTAAACATATCGGCGCAAATATATAGTACTATATATAGCATACGTGTGCCTATATTACTATATTATAGCCACTTAACCTAATCAAAATTGGCTTCTCAAATATTAACTGACCACGGTTTTATTTAAAATTTTATTCTCCGTTATATTCATTATGTATAACTATAATATTTTATGAGGGGACGAAGTGGCTGAGCGATGTAAGGCGTCGTTTGAAACGCAGCCGGCGCCGGTTCGATTCCTTGGTCACGGGCGGCATTTTTCTTCGGGCAAGTCTCCGGAGAACAAGTGCCACCATCCCCCACCCGTAGGCAGATACCTATACGAGTGCCCAATCAAAAATTCTGCCAAACTCACGTGTAAAAACCCACCACTTCAAAACCCTACCACCACCACAATACAACCCTACTAACAGCTAAAGGCCATAGATATCGGGCTTAAGGATCAATAATAAAAAAAAATAAAATATATTTTATGATATACCTATTATTATTATTATGTGTTTATTTCAAAGAATAATGATCGAGCATGCAGCATGATGTGAGGGACAATGACGACTTATCTAACATTTTATTCTTTGCAGCTTACAGGTTTTAATTCTAAAAAAGTACTAATACTAAAAATACATAAAAAATATATTAATGAAGGTAAACAATTATTTATGTTATACAAATTATTATATATATATAACACACTGGCTGATAACGTGTACTTCGTTACCCGTTAAATATACCAAATTTATATGATTCAAACTTTGTTCAATTCGCTATTTAATATTCAGTGTATAGTGTTCAAAATTTATCTTAACTTTTCCGTTGCCCGGAATAATAATAATAATTCTGATTCGCAGCAGTATATTATCAGGTAGGCAATCTACCTGCGGTAGATCGCGGACCCCTTGATGTTTGTACGTAAGTGTATGATTTAACTCGAAAGTATCAAAGTTATACCAAGTTTGTTGTATGGTGGATTAATATAATCAGTTACTTAATACAAAATCCTAACCGTACTAATATCAAATTAATAAAAAAAAACCAAATTTAGTCATTTTTAAATTAGCCTGTCTTCTTCCCAGAGGTCTAATCTACACACAAACATTCATTTATTTATAAACAGGGTGATTCTTTTATCAAACAACACTCATCATTTGAAAAGTATTGAAAGTGTTGTTTGATAAAAGTGTATATATTGACAAAAAACAAAATACAAATCAACAAACATGCCCGATTAACCAATAGCAACCAATATAAATTATAATACACTGTTGCGCCACTGTTGTATTTTTTTCATCCAGATTTCCTACTTTTCCAGTTGATTTTCCTAAAATTTTCTTTCGTGTAAATCTTCTCCTGGCAATTACGAACATCAAAAAAATTTGATCCATTTCGGACCGGCCGTTCTCGATTAAAAAATAAAAATAAAACAATAATATTAATAATAAAAATCAACAAACATGCCCGATTAACCAATAGCAACCAATATACCATACACTATTATTATTTTAATCTGAAACTAAGTTTTTTATTATTTAATTAATATTTTTTCTGGACAGATGGCACCACTATTGTATTTTTTGACATTAAAATTTTCTACTTTTCCGGTGGATTTTAATAAAATTTTCTTTCCTTCGAATCTTCTCCAGGCAATTACGAACATCTTAAAAAAAATTTGAGCCAAATCAGTCCGGCCGTTCTCAAGTTTTAGTTAGACAAACGAACAGCAATTCATTTTTATATTTAAAATATACTAATCTTATATTATATTGTATTATACAGCTAAATTATAGGTCGTTGTTAACAATTATGAGTTTAATATTGTATTTAATATTTTGAGCTTTACCACATAATACCTACGTGCCATAATTCACAATACTACTGATTTTATAATATATATTTTGTAATTTATAATTGTGTATATAAAATCAATGATAAATACGTAGGTGACACATTTTAGTAACACGGGTCACCTACAACTTACAAGTTGAAATTTGGTAAATAACTCTTAAGTCTACACGAAGTCACGACATATACGTATACGGTATATATTGCAATATATGGGCAAGTTGGCCTCCGCGCGGATTGGTATACCTATATAAACATTAACTAATAATATTTTATAAGGATTATTATGCACTCATAAGACATCGCCAACAAAAGCGATGGTCCCTATCAATTAATATATCATTCGGAAAAAGGACAATGAAGCAGCGGTGACAGAAAAAAAAATTTATTTTAAAACATTTTTTAACAATTTCAGATCACTGTTACGCGGCCAAGTGTTCTGACTTATCTAGATAAATTTATCTAGATGAATATCTAGATAATTATTTGTTCATCTTTTCTCTTATCTAGATAAATAGTTACATGGTATCTAAACGTTCACCTTAGATAATTGTTTTACTAATCGAAATAAAATCATCTAGATACATTTTTTATTGATAAAAATCTCGAAATTGTGCAAACGCATTTTAAATATTTATACAGATTTTCAAACAAAGTTTATGGTTTATAAATAATGTAATTATATTTATTTATATCATTACTATTATTATGTTCCTATAGTGTCCAACTAAAATATACCTAAATTTAAAACCATTTAAAAAATAATAAAATTGTATCTTTTTTTTATCTAGATAAAAATGAGTTAAGTTATCTTTTATGTCTATCTAGATACATTTGAGTTGCATTATCTTTATCTTTATCTAGATAAAAAAAATACTTATCTAATCCGAACACTGTGCCAGGGCACGTGATGGTTCAACGACCGTCCTAAAGGGACCGTATGAAATAAAAAAAAAATATATGCACGAAGTACAATTACAGAAGATACCACTAATGTAGGGTGTAACAATAATGAGCTTTTAGCAAAGGCATAGCATCTTTTTAAATCGATATTCACAGCTGTGTTCAGTTGTATCAGATCACACCATGGCCTACTTATACTGCAGTATGCCAACTCGTATTTCCATTCAATTAAGTTAGGTACCCGTGACTCATGTAATTAATGATTACCCAAATAATACCAAAATATACCAAACTCTGAATATCCATTACATAAGTACTATCTGACATCTGTGAACAAATTTCCAATCATTATTTTTGATATGATGTTTGTGTTAGATATCGTTGATTAATATGTATATATGATTGATTTTATTGGTCTGATTATTTACCATCATTAAGATTGTGACTAATTGTGAATCAAGCGTTTGAGACGACTGCCATAGTCATAGTCATCACTCATCCTAATATTATGTACCAATTGATAAAGGCCTTAAATGAAGTACAGACTGCAGGTAGCTACACCAAAATGAATTGTACTGGTGTACGGAATTTAAAGCAAAAAATACGGTCGAAAAGGAGCATTCATCAAAAACCAAATTATGCAATATTCTGCAAGCGGAATAAAAATTAAGAGATTAACTATACGGGCTGTATCAAAAACAATTTTGCCATAAAAACTATGATGACAATTATGTATGTTTTATAAAAGAAACACATATTTAATTTAAGAATAATTTAGATTTTTCTTGTGCAAGACACAAATACATTTAACCCCAACTAACATTTTTTTTTTTTTGGTATCTTCTCTTAAGTTCTAAAAATGTGGTGAAGGGAAATATTTGTGTTTACAACTCGCAGTGTTAGGTTGACCTAACTTGATACCTGCAATTAGCATTTTGATAACGAAACCCGTGTCCTCTTGTCCTTATATTATTATAATATAATTGACCTGTACAATATTCGTCCGCAACTAGTATGCAATCCAAATACTCTGTTCCGATTACTTGACGAGTATTATCGAATTGCGAGTATTTGTCATGCACAAGAGTTGTAACACCCAAACTTTAAACTAATAACTGGCAACTTACTGGCTCTTACATACCTATAATAATACGCACTCGCGGATGACGATAAACTGGTTGATCGAGCGAATCGAACTGCACGATAGAAGTGGAGAAAAGGCCAGTAACCAGCACGTCTTACTCGGGTCTCAGACTGACCGACGACCCGGAAATTAAAGTGGTTACCCGGTCGCTGTTTTATAATATAGTATACCATAATATATTACAATGTTGACCACGGTCGAGGTAACCGTCGTTCAATTTTGGTTTACGTAACTTACGAGCTGAATAGATTACCAAACCGCCTACCACGATGTTTGTCATAACTCCTTTATAGATACGGGCACAGGCACGGAAAACAGTGGTGCCGCTAACCGTTTTTCTCCATGTCCACCTCAATGATTCCTTTAAGACTAATCTATGAAAAATATGATATTGTATAGAGTAGGTACACTTGTTAGCTGATAATCGTGATAATTTCTCCGTCATCGGCCAATTGGGAGGAGGGGCTCTAGGGGCCAAGCCCCCTCAAAAATGTTCTCCAACATTTTATACATATTGTTTTAAACTTATTCAATATTATCAAAGTAGGACTTTAGACCCCCCCCCCCTCCAATCCAAAACTCTATTTTCGCCTTTGGTCATCGGTTATAGTAGATTTGGGTAAAACTCTGTAAACCTTTTTCTGTCTGCTTGCAGTTTTGTTTGATTTTTGATCAAACCGTTTTCGTTGTACTGTTCACGAGTGCATTAAGTTTTGTGCAGTACGATGATGTCACGACGAAACGAATTTGTTTATACATTTTCAGATTTGGTATGGATCTATATACCAGGCAAGGATCGAAACCGTCTCAAATTTTATCGGTTTCAGTTTCATATTTGAGAACGGTTTATTTTACTTTTCCTGTTTTGGTGTCTGCGTCAAAAATAGTTTTTGATATTTTCGGGTTGTATGATTGGGTTTTTTTAAAACCTAGTTATTGTTACCGGTCACTATTTACAAACTTGTTTTTAAAATATATTAAAGAATTTAAATTAAATTATTATTTCCTGGTTGCGTGAACAATCACAAAATATTTAATGAATCAATTGTGAGCTAATGGTCCCTTAAACATGGTTTAATGGTTCAATAAATATAAGACAATGATTGGTCCATTAAATTGTATTAAGCAATTTATTAAATTAATAATTCATGCAACCGGCATAATATACTATATTATATAATATTATATAGATACAAAGTAAATATTAACAAAACAACAATGTCAACATTCATCATACAATAATACATTTATTGTATACCTACTGATGACTGATAAAAGTGACATAATGACACATAATTTAGTGAGGCTGCAGCCTGGGTGTCTGAATAATACTGACGTATGACTAAAATAAACACAATTAAATGCATATAGGTACGGTAAAAATAACCTCAGTGACATTTATGTTGTAATAACAGAAATAGATCAATTATTTTTCGTAATATCATCAGGATTTTATTAATAAATTCAAATGTCTGCGTACGAAATTACTTGGTGGGTTTTGAAAGGAGAATCTTGAGGAAGATTTCTTGAGGACGTAGAAACGCTAGAGCGGAGAGCAAGGAAAATATACTAAGCAGAAACGACGAATTCAGTGGCCTGGACATGCTTTGAAAAGCCGGAATCAAATATAAAAGGATGGTCATGGACGAGAACCTAGTCACACATGCAAGATAGGTGTATATATTATATTCGGTCCCCACTGTCAATATTTATGTACAAATACCTATACAGGATGATTTGCTAAGAATACTCTTCCCCATTTTTTCCTTTAATAACTAAAAAAGGTTAATGCATCTAAATCGAAAGTATATCGACTAATTTCTGAGTTATTTAACTGTACCAAAAGGATAATATCTTAGAATAGTCCTTAATAAGTGTTTTACGTGAAAGATAAAAATATAGATTTAATAATATTTTATTGAGTACTTTCCTAGGTACTTATTAACTATTAACTATATAGGTACTTATCTACTCGGACAATTTTAACAAACTATATAATAAATTGAAATATATACTACTATCAAATACAATAATTATCAAAACACATATTTTCTAAATCTAATTTATCATTTCGAATACCTATTATCCTTAGCACTTAAATAATTTATTATTATTATAATAACTATTATAATAACTTATAATAAGTTATTTTAAGTTATTATTATATAGCCCATTAAGAGGACATCACACCTGCATGTATGGTCTCCTTCTTACACACGTACGACACAGACAAAACGAGACGCAGTCTAAGTAGAACTTGCTAAATTTTGGTGTTAGAATAAAAACACATATTACAAAATGTGTAAGACGGAGACAACATATGCGGGTGTGGCGCCCTCCAAAGTTTAATAGGTATAGCTAGCTCAAGAAATACTAGTTTGAATTTAGAATTATGTACTTCAACATTTTCAAAAAGTCATCTCCTCAACAATTTTAATGAAATGTGAAGTCTATTGGAAGAAAAAAACTTCGTATACACTCATATAGTATAAAAAATATAAGTATTTGAAAATATACTTAACAGTTTCAAAATTCAGTATTTTAATATATTTATTACTATAGAGAAAATAAATGGAGCTGAGTATGCTTGGTTCATCACCCTGTATATATAAATATAATATATACAAATATACTAATATATATTATATTCGCCATGTGTCCGCAAAAACAAGGTACACAGAAAAAGTTAAGTTGTTGCAAAATACAAGACCTAAAATATTTTAACTCCGCCACTGCTGAGTATCTTATATAAGTAACCAAGTTAAAGAATATTACTATACCTATCTATTTATCGTACCCTATCTGATTTTGCGAACACATGGGTATACCGTAAAGCCGTCATAATTGCAGTGCCACAATTGGATATATATCAGTGAGACGTGCAAGCACATTTTATAGTCTGTGGTTTAACTTCAAATACTAGTAAAAATTAAATTTAACTTTCCTGTAAAGTCTTTTTTTGTGTTAAATATAGTAAAACTTATGAGGAATGTTGTATTACATTTTCAAGTTTTTTGACCTAGCTTAAAATATTTTATAATATATTTTAATAATTTAAAAAAATTAATAAAACTCAAAATGCTCGTATGCCTATAAATAGCTCAAAAAGAGTCACAATATTTAGGAAAATTCTATGGGGCATAGAAATGTCTAATATAAAAATTCAGTGAAAATTTCATTTACCTACAGTAGTTTAAAAGTTACACAAAAAACCAAAATCAAATTTGTGTAAAAATGCCCGTTTTTTCTAAAAAATTTTTTTTTGTTTTTCCAGGTGCTTTTGAAAACTACTCAGTTAAGACCTCGACAATGCAACCACTAGATTCACTTTCCCACCCTAGAAGATACTGAAGTTGAAAATCAAAGCATTACTTCGACTACTTATTGTGTACACAGACGCAAAAAAAAATAAAAATAAACACACATCATTGTAAAATCAATCTAAAATAATATTATATTCGACCAGAAAATATAATAATATTATAATGTTTATATTTTGCTCGTATAGGACCAAATACATAAAATGACATAAAATAAAATAAAATCTTTACGCATATTACTATTATAATATTATTATCATTTATAACAACTATTTATAAATAATAATAAAATATTATGTTTTCAAGTTTTAGCCAATAATAATAATAATAATATTATTATGCTAGTTGCACAATAACGTTCTCAACGCATTCTCTTAACGTACCTATCACTACAGTCGTTACGCACCAGTAGATCGCGTTGCAGTATACTCAGTGACTGCATTTTCAGAACAATCTATTTTTCCAAAACATTTCACCCGATGGCCCGTGATGTAGAATTATAATTTATACTTTATAGACGTTATAGCTAAACATTTAATGGGTCGTGGAAATTAGATAAAATTCTACTATAATATAACTGAGTAGTGAGTATTATACAGTGTTATAATTATTATTATAATAATAATATAATGGACAACCATATCGGTATTAGGATATCTCATCAAAACGTAACAACAGTAGTCACAAACATAGTTTCTGAACAGTTAGTAATAAAAATCAATATAATGAATAATTATTAATAATAATTAATGCACTTATGATTATATATATTTAATAATATAATCATTATTACCTACTGGGGTGTGGGTTAGCTACAAGAATTAAATGACAAAATAAACTAAAAATTTTAATAACTAAAAAAAATTATCATCATTAATACCCACCTGAAATTTTCACCGAACATAATATCGTATAATACAATTTTCCGGTTTCAATATTAAATAGGTATAATATCATTTAAAAAATATTTTGCCTCTTTTTGAATTATTTATAAGTTATAACATTTGACACTGTCAAATTTAATTTCCGAGTAAAAACCTTAGAAATTTGATACTAAATTCCTCGTAGTCTTCTTAGGGCCTGTTTTACAATCACAGTTTAAACCTCGGTTACTGATTTTACCGGCCGAATTCGGTGGTTAGTTTAACGATTGTAATACGGGCACTTACTGGAATCAAAAAAAAAGAAGTTTAGCGTCAAGTCTCATTCGTTTTGTATCAGCGTTTGAAGTTAAACTATTTTTGAAAATTTGGATACTTAAACGATAAATAATGAATATTTCCTCTATACCTAACGATTTTATTGTTATTCTGTTGTAAATCTAGGGACTTGATGCTTTTCATAGGTTATCAAATTATATCTTATAAAATTGTACACATACCTACCTATAATATATGTCCCTCTCGGCTCTCATATTTATTTGTATTTAATGAATTCCCACAGCCAGGACATATTCTCTCATAAAATAAAAAGTAATAATATTCGCTTGAAATGACGCATGAATTGGTCCAGTTAATAAATAATATATAAATATATTATATAGGTGCCTACTCTGACAATCTGAGCGATCTATAGGATGTTCGAGTATGCACGGTTCAGTAGGAAGTCGAAGACCTAAGGTCAAAACAACGTACATATACATACAATATAATTTATATTATAATATAATATTATGTTGGTAGTGTTGGTACACATATAATAATACATATTTTGTATATCCAATAATGTTCTAATCTAATATTCTAGCTTATGTAAGTAAGTAGGTACAAATGTTTAGTGTACAACCTTAGACTGAGTTAATTCATTTTCAGACAAATTCAAATAAGTATTTCAAAAATAATGTGTGGTTTATTTAAAAAAAGTACTTGACAGATAGAAGAAAGGAACAATACCTATACCACTTCTGTGGCCTAGAAATTGAAGTAGACACCTATAGATTGTACATAAAATAAAATATGCATTAGGTATTCGAATTTTTCATTAGTCAAGTTAAGAAATATAGGCACGCTACTCTATTTAATCTTCAATGTTTTTTGCATAACCTAATACTGAAAATATCCTTAAAAACATGCAATGATATTGCTATACAATTTAAAAGCACCCGCATCACTTGCATGTATGCACGTGCACTTATCAATTAAATATTTAAATGCATTTACTTGGGGGTACCAGTACAGTGTAATAATATAATATATCTACCTAGGTACTGATTAATGGCTCAAAAATAATGCACAAACAAAATAATAACAACATTCCTATGCGGTTGTCGGATGGTGTCTCATTTGTTTTTATTATTGTTTTTGTTTAATCTACATTTGAATCATATCTTAGTAGGTACCACTATACCTATAATATATTTATATATGTATACATTTCAATATAAAGATATGGGGATATCGTAATAGTAAGATACCTATGTTGATTTTGTTGATTAATAAGTACATAATCTACAATAACACCTATTTTACTGATACCAAATGTGTTGATTTAATATAATAATATAATAATACTTGCAGAGAATTTGGCTAAATATGTATGTATTATAAATTTTATATTTCTTAGATGTTATTTTAACTTTTAGAACTTTAACATATCTACCTAATTATAATATAATATATTATATTCTTGTAAGAATATGGTTTTATGTAATTGTTATTTGCTAAGATTATAAACAATAGGTACTCGTATTCATATATTTTACAGCAACACCAAGTCATAAAATAATGTTTAAAATAAATAAAAACATTTCATCAACTTATCTATACAACACGGTGTATGGGTACTTATTATTTTCACGGTCGAGATACTGAATACCTAGGTATTAGCTGGTTCTAGTCCTGAAGTGTGGAGTTTAAATGCTACAATCTATTTTTACAGTAGATTTGAATAAGATAATTCTATTAATCGATGTCTTAATTTTGTCCTTTTTAAAAATTAGATACAAACTCCAACCGTATTTTATGTTGATACACGGCTTATACGTATACCATTCAAATTAAGAGTAACTAAAAAATAATACAATCATTCTGTAGGTAATACCAGTGTGGTTCTTAACCTTGATTATGCAGCATGTATTACCTATATGGATATATGGGTTAATACTTAATAATTAATATTTAATATACAACCCAAGATATTTACCACATTTTTCAAGTTGAGGGTTGAGTGCTACCAAACTACCCCAAATGACCCTTAGTTTTAACAGCTGTAATCATAAACATACACTTGAATATACGATTTATCACTTTCAAGACCAATTTCCAATCTAAGTTTGTTAGAATAATAATGTTTTATAAAGTTGTAAGAAATTATTTTAAACTAGATAGGTACATAGCTACAGATTCTAAAATAAAAATATTATATTTATTTTTTAATTTGTTGATGACCCACTCAAAATGATTCATAATACCTAGGTATCATCTATTAGAAGTTGAGAAGAACAGGGTAATACGATAATCATATTATGTAATTTAATATACCAGTAACAGTATTCCTATCTTGATTATAGCCTATAGGTAATATTAGATGTAGCAGTGATCGGTAGTTGTGGACATTATGGTATTTTAGTGGCGTACGTATACATGTGAGTGGCGTGGAAGAGGTTGCTATGAGATCATTCCCTCCTTCGAGAATTTTTTTTGTTTTATGATAAATTAATGTTTAATGTAAGATTTTCATTTTAATTCTTCGACGTTATCAGTTACATATTTATTTTTATATTACTTATCAAATTCGAATTTGAAGTGAATCATTGTAATCCATAATTACGAATCACAAATATTACCTACTGTAATACGGTATATATTATGATGTATTTATATCAGTCAAAATTAAATAATAAAATACCTTATAGACTTAAAATATAAATTTAATATAAAAACGAAATATCAAAAAAAAAAACTGAATTTATAATTTGAGTTTAGGGGTCCCATCAAAAAATTAGCCCCACTCCCGTAAATTCCTAGGTAGGGTTTTGCTTGGATGTGGGTTTGAGTCTTATATATATCGTGTCGGTAATCGAATAATCATAGTGGCAAATATTTATATTCGTGATTCGACCACGAACCAAGTATACAGGGTATTCTTCCTTTTTTTCTTCAATAGTGTAAATATTCAAAATCTGATTTTTTGAATTTTTATATATACTTTGAAAAATAATATTCAAATTTTTGATATTTTTTTGTACTACTTAAGGAGGGTCCTGTGGAGAAAAAAAAATTTCAGCTAGCGGCCTAGTGGCTATCCAACTATAAGTTATACAGTAGATAATTTTTCTGAAATTCTTGAAGTATCAAAGTCAAAATTCGTACAAATAGTTTTTGAGTTATTTAACTTTGTGTTCTAAGGATAAGAGGTCCATAGTGGTATAGTAATGGGCTTATAAGATATGGAAGCTATGATGATTTAAAAATTATAGTATCATTAATATTAATCTAGCAACATTAATAATTTGTAAAATTTGCCCAAGTATAATAAATACTAGATCCAAATGTATGTATATTTTATATTTATGTAAAACTATTTTTAAGGACTATTGTCCTTAATACAAACGTTTTAATAACTAAGAAACTAATCATTCAAATTTTGAATTAGGTAGGTACATCAACATTTTCAAAAAAAATTTCCACTAGATAATTTACTGTAAAAAAAGGGGGGTGTGGTTCTCATTTGAAAAACAAAAGTTTGTATAATTTTATTACCACAGTACACTATTTGTGTATGGTCTTTGAGTATATCTAAAAATTCCAAAAATCAGAATTTAAATAAATAAATTATTTAAAGGAAAAAATGGGATGAGGATGCTTGAAGAATCACTCAGCACTATGTATATAATATGCTGTATTATGTACCTATCTATACAGTATTTGTTTAGTGATTTATGCATTTTCCACATTAATTATTATGTTGCTAGGATTACTATTGGATTTTTTTGTTTATGAAAGCATACTTGATAGTAAGGCATTTAATATTATGGGTGACTACTGGCTACTATTATAGTTGCGTCCCGTGGTAAAAATGTCATCTACATTGCTCAGCATTTTTTAGGGTGCAATAGTGCATACCATACATAATAACAGTTGTGGCCCAAATTTTTGATTTAATGCATTTACAAATGTCGTGTTATAAGGGCATAATAATAATAATACTAATTAAAAATAAAAAAATAAATATTACCTATTAATTATAGAACTTAATTTTCTTTCCCAAACATACCTAAATTAATAATAAATAGAAAATAAAATTTTATATTATCCCAACTATAAGAAATTTAGAATTAAATATGGCGTACAGGTAATTTTACGATACGCGTTATATCGTGTAATGTTCATTATTACACTGTAATTGCTATAATACGAATTGCGTTACCTTTATAGACTCTGTTGTTAATATACAACTATACCTATTGGCTATTGTTTGCGTAATATATTGAAGACCTCATCGTATATACGTATATTAATTATACATAATACGTATAGGTAATTGTGTCATAAACATGACGGTCAAATAAATTAATTATTATCGTGTGGTTTCATAAAATTAAAATTCAGAAAATACTAAAAACGTGAATATTTTAATATTAGGCTTAGGTATACATATTATTATTATATTTAACAGTTGAAAATTCAGAGTAAACTATGTACCTAAAATAAAATTGTTATATAGTGTATTTAAAAAAAAAAACTATGAAGAAATTATATTTTTTTGATAAAACAACCTATATTAGGTATATAACATGTCCCACTGTGACTATATTATATTTACATTAGTTTTAATACTAAACTATTATGATGTAGGTACTAGGTAGGTATATATAGATATATGAGGTCAGAACTTTGAGAAACATATACCTAGATATTATGTATATTATTATAGTTGTGTATCATCATCATCGAGTACTTATAGTAGCTATAATATGTATACTATGATAGTATGATCTATACTCAGTGTCTCAATGGTATCTATCATTTACAAGTTAAAATATTATTGTATATTCCACGATGTTCATAAAAAATACATGTATGTAGGTAAATGCCTCCTATACACCTAGGTGTGGTCACATTGTTTTTTTTTCTGTTTTAATTTTATTCTCGAAGAAACGAGATAAACATTATGTACCTACCACCGGGCTCTATATACATATTTAAATAATATACTATACATATTACGATATAATATAATATATAAGTCTACGACACAATGTTCTCCATAGGTTTATATACTCGAGACCCGTCTTGTTCGCGTGAGAATAAAAATAACAATAATAATATTACAGCAAACATATCACAATAATCTCATGTATAGGCCTGCATGAGTATCTACACCCCACTGCAGTAATATATAGTAATTGCATAAGATATGTCTCGGTCAACTATATACACCTAGTGCCTACAATATAATACCAACTAATAGTAAAGTATTTAACTAGTGTACTGTAGTCTATATAATATACTGATCACTCGCAGTGCAGTCGAGTGAAAACGCTCAAGACTCGGACACAGGACGTGTTGTTGTTTTTTTGTTTTTTTTTTGTATATTTTTATTTTCCATTTCTGTCCGAAGTGCATTATAATAATATATACGACTATAATACCTTTATTATACATGTATATACGAATACGCATATATACTATATAAAATAAGAAATAAAAGAATATTATGTAAATAAAAAAATTAATATAAATACAAATATTATAATATTATTATATACCTACTTCAGGCTACTACCCATAAATAATATAGGTTTAAGTTTTGAAAAATCAAATTTCAAACACCTGCAAGACGAAAGCTGCAGGTTCCTATTCAGACCATGGCTAATGTGGAATATAGTAACTTAAATTTTTATCTCTCAAAAATGTTTCATATTAGAGATTTATTTAACTTACTTTGTTGAATAGGTACAACAATTAAACTTTTCTGCAATCGATAAAAGTACCTATACAAATCGATATTATATAATATAGGTACTATTATAATTTATATTTTATATTGTATAATTTGTGTGAGAAAATAATATTAACCGACCATCGGTTATAATGATTTGATAATCGAATTTTTCATGGACTTTTAACTGAAAATAACTAGGTATATGCTTTAAAAATTAATTAATATTCATGTAAAATATATATAGGCCTGTACATTATATTTAATCCCCATTAGTGCGTAATTCACACAACGTTGTGTATCCAAACATACAAAACCCAAATTAAAAATATATATAATAATATGTGCAAGCTTCTAGCAAATATTTAAAAGATATACCTATAGGTATACCTAAAATAGTCAAAGTTAATTAAATACTGAGTAGGTACGCTGAGCTATTGTTTAATATTTATGAAAAACAATAGAGGTATACCTATTCTACTCGCACAATGTAACAATATTTTGTATATTTTATGGAATCAAAATAAGATAGGCCTATGTAATTAGCATTTTATTATTTTTTTTTTTTATTTAAACAAAATAGTTTATTTACATTCTGTGATGTTTTATATACAATAAGTAAATTTGATAACAGAGATTAATAACAACATGAAAATCACGTGTAGATGGTGGCCTATCATTGTGGAAACCCTCCGCGGACTTGTGTGGTGTAATAAGCTATATATCTAATATAGTTTTAATAAAAAAAATTAATCCTAGTTATATTTTTCGGGAATCCAAAATATAATTGCGGTAAATATTATTTATTAAAAATTAAATTCATATAACTCTTACAAGACGTGTAGTATTATATTCTCGTTAAAGTGAATAATATTTTAATAATATATAGAGCGAGAGACAATATCTTATAAATATATAGCGTGTAATATTATGTAATATTATATATATAATTATTTGACATACCTATACCTTACAGAGGCAAAAAGACGGTATTATAATACTTGCACTGCAGCAGCATATAATATAATATGATTATACAATATTATAATATATTATAATAGTGTTATGTCGGCGGCGCCTTAGTCATAGTTGTCGGGCGAATTACTTGCAGTGCTGCAGCACGATGACCGCGGCGCGGAGTACACCGGGCGTGAGGTAAGTATAATAATAATATGTGCTCTGCAGTGCTCGTATGGCAAGTACAATAATAATAATAATATAACAGTGTAGCGTGCGGAATATGATGGCTGGTATAAAATATACTACCTACTACTATTATTATTATTATTATAGTGAAACTTATTCTGTGGCGGGAAATGACTAAAAAGACGCGGGCGGCAATAAAGTCGTCGTCGTCGTCCCCCGCCTAAACCGAATCCCCCCTCCCCCCTAGAAGCATTAGCTACGATTTAAGGTGGCGGGGGGAAGGGGGGGCAACGTGTAGCCGCGTGTGCGTGTGTACCCGACAGGTAAATGCGCGCGCCAGAGCGTGTGTGTGTGGGTGTGTGTGTGTGTGTATGAGCGCGTGTGGCACCTGTTGCGGGCGGCCCCGGCTCCGGGCCAATGGCGTGCGGCCCCCGAGACGGCGGCGGGGGAGACGGTGTTCCGAGCGTTTGGTTTGCCAGTGGACCATAGTACAGACCGGTACCTCCGCGCGCATAGTAGCAGTGCCTAACCAGCGAGCACGGCGGACGACGGTCGTGACGCACCATCGGTAGACCATATAGAGAGCTTGCGATCGCGCCGGTGTGTGTAAGTGTGTGCGTGTGCGTGTGCGGTGTTTGTGCTTCGATTGACTTATCGTAATTTTTTTTTTTTTCTCACCCGGTTTGCTTCTCCGCACCCGTGCGCATCGACGTTCCAGCCCTTCGGACCACTCGACCGGATTTCGAATATTAATTCCGTACGAATTAAACTATAATATTATTATTATATTATTATTATTATTTAATATATTAATATTTACCGTCAACACAATCGTCGTTCTTATTATTATTCGTAAATCGTCGATTTCGCCGTGTCGCGCCGTCAACACGATAATAATATCATAGTATATAATATGTATCATTAACCGTTTATGTGACGTGTGGTGTTCGACAGTTGTATACAATAATATAATATTATTATCACCCCCGTCGTCGTCGACCGATTTCGTGGGCGCATCCGTCGAGAGTGTGCGTTTGCGTAATCATCAGCTATAACTCAAGCTTCGGGACACAGGACCTACCCCGGAACGCGCTTCAACCCACTGATTTTGGTAAGTAACTTTATATTGTTTATATATTACGACCCATGGTACCTATTCGATATTAAAAACCAATAAATTAATATTATGATATTTAAGACACAATATTAATTATGTCATTATTGAGTAAAACGCCAACCGAGTGACTTTAACGCAAGGGAACGCCAGAAACGAATTTTTTCAAACTAGATTTTATGGCAAACATTCGCATATTATTTTCTTCGATAAATATTACCTTTATATTTACCAAGCTACCAACATTCAATATCGATAATATTTATTAAAATTTCCAACGAACCTAAGTTTTAGCCTATATAATATACTTAATATAGGTATATTTTAATAATTAACTTAAGCTCTACATTTAACAAAATAATATATTATTGTTGAAATTACGTACAACGTGCAAGTACAATTTGAAAAAACAACATCTCCTTGACCACACATGCGTGCACATGTTTTCAATATTTTCCGACAGTAGCTGGCCGTAAACACACTTCCTTTCCTCTCGTTTTCATAATATCCCACGGTCATTCGTTGTATAATTCTTAAATATTATATATATACATATATATAGTCCCATCATTAAGTTCATCGTGACACTGAGCTGTTTTCATATTATAAAAAAAAACAAATGCATAAACAAGCCTATAAAACTGAATATTTTCCCATGGAGTTAATAGTGTTAAATAATAATAAATATATATTTTAATTATCATCATTGCTGCAATAGAAATATTATTTAATCAACTCAATACCAACAAGCAACAGTCAAAAATCTTTTAACACACATTATTTATTTTCCTGCTTACTTGATAATATTTGTCATTAAAATTCCTTATTTTACGACTATTTAGGTAATAGCTAATATTTATAACATTTTATTTTAACTAATATTTCATTTTATTTGTGGTATGAGCCAAAAAATGGTTATAGTTATAATAAAATTATAATTTTAACTTAAATCCAATAAAATTGTTTTCTTCTTCATTTAAATTCCGGTTGAGTATTATTATTATATTATGACATAATAATTAATATCTATGTTATGTATTTGCAAGAATCATACTAACAAAATAAGTTAAATACATAATAATATTATAAGATTACCAAACATTAAAAAAATTAAATAATCATGTTTGAGTTGTAAAAAAACTAAATAATTTTATTTATATCAGTTTTATTTGGTTAAGGGTAATTTTATATAATGAAAAAGAAAAACAGAGGGAGTTTAAAGGTGAATAAAGTTTTGATGGGAAAAAAAATTAATCAATATAATATTATTAATCAAAAACTGAAGTACAGTTAGGTTTGGCACACAAAAAGGATTTTCCAAGACTCTAAGTTTTGAATGGTACAGTGAAAACTTTAATCATGGCTGAAATGTTGCCCACTAATCAGACTTCAGCGGGTTGACTTTGTAAAAATATTGATGTTTGTTCCCAAAAGTAAGTTCGTTATTTAGAGGTTTCGTTAGGGTAGGTTTCATTGTATTATAAAATGAGTAGCATAGAGTATAGGTAATAGTATATATTATAGTATATTATAATATAATATTTACAATCATATATTTTTAAAATTTTTTTTTATTTTAAATTCCAATATCAGACTATGTTTTAGTTTCGTGTGTTGTGCCCGTGATGCATAATTATGTTTTGTCAAAATCATTGTGTTCGTACGCTCTTGATAAGCAAAAAAAAAAACAAACAGACAGACAAATAAACGACGTGCGGGTGAATCCACAGGTCGGTGCCCAGCTTTGCCGGGCCGCACGTTTATTGTTGTCGTTTCCGCCGATTACCATTCTTCTATCACACGTACTCTATATACACATATTACATATATATAATTATTATTATATCATCCACTACCTATATGGTTATATCCTATAGATACAAATAATATATTAATATACATAAATTATATAAAATATATACCTACAGAATTACAGAGGTACCTACCTACAGAGGTACTATAAATATATATATAAAAACACGACACACACAATATATCTACACTTTAGTCATTACGATCAAACTTTTTGGTATAGGCAAGTTGGTTACACAATATAACAATAATAATATGACTATCTAAACATCGTGGCCGACGCATTTTTTGTATACGCTCGCAGTGCATAAGCTCTCAACTTGGGCAAATTCATATATAATCGTTTTTTTCGCAAAAATTCCTACTATCGGCCTCCAACGAAGTCATTGACATTTCAGCGAGCACGTCACAACCCTTTTTGCCCCGGGCTTATAAATTACAATATATATTATACATATTATATACATATAACATATGTATATATTGTGGGTGAGTATAGAGTTTTGTGTCGTTATCAGAGTCGAACAGCAGCTGCTGACATTGCGCCTCACACAGACATCAAGGACAACACAAAACGATAATAATTACGGGTTATACTGCTGATGACGGGTCCCCTAGTCGTAGTCATAGTCGTCGCCGTCAAACGTCTATGCGCCGCACCCCCACCCGACGTCTGTACAATATATTTTAATGATATTATATTATGAACACTATGGGCATAGGTATTATATATAGCGATATAGTATAAACACTATAATTATTGCGCGCTACCGTGAATCGTTGTACACAACACCCAGACGGCCGGCGTCCGCTGCAGTTCAGTTGTTCCCCGAGACTTGATTTAGATATTATATGTGTTTGTGATCACACTATAGTCACAAGTCAAAATCACTAGGTAGTATATTATACCTATATCAGACGAAAATGTGACTTATTTTTAACGAGTGAAATCAAAGTATTTAAATCACATACATTAAAGTTGTTATAGGTAGGTACTTTTGAATTAAATATAATTTCAACATGAATAGTTGTGTTTTGACGCTATGGGCGCTTTCCAGGGGTATTTTGTACTTCTATCTATAAAAAAAATGTGTTCATTTATCTATAAAAAACTATGAGTTGTAAACTTACTTTACATTTTTAACAAGCGAACATATTTACTTACCTATGTTATAAGGGAATTATTATAGTAGTATAATTTTATAAAAAAAGAGGGTAAGTGGATATCGCTCTGCTGTATAGTAGGTTACAAGTGTGTCAATGTATAATGGATTGTAAATACTTAAATTCAATTATATAATATCATTGTATAAGAAAAACGATCCTGAGCGGAGACGGTTTGTCAGTCTGGGTTTTTTATATTGTTATTATTAATTATTATAGCCTATTAGTTGAACTAATATTATAATATTATTATTATTTTTTATTCGTCACTCAGGCGATAAACAAAGCGTAAGAAATTAAAGTCCCATTTTTAGCCGGTTTTCGTAATTTGTCGGTATTTTTTCGTGTGGCACTAAATGACTATTGATAAAATCGAAAAATGACCTCTCTAAAGTACCATTTTGATCAAATATTTTCTAAAAGATAAGGTACTATATGTTGAAATCGAAGCACTCCTTCTGGTAGAAATTGGTATTTTTTTTCCGCTCAGAATCAAATAATTTAATCATAATTTAACAGTAATAATACTGAGCCTACTGATTGACTGTTAAAATTAGGTACACGAAACTACGAAAGTAATATTTATTTCAACTTTCAAGAAACTCCATTTAACTCGAATTTATAAATACTATAAAATGGCATAAAACAATTAAAAACAATAAATACCAAATGCATTCTTTACGATTTATATTAAAATGTATTGTAGATTTTAGTCATTACTCATTAATTTGGAGACTAATGTTTAGTTTATTATTTATTATATTTCATTACTGTAGAGCATACGCAGTTTTATTTAAAAGTAAAAAGTGTGGACAATGCGTTCAACACAAGTGAGTTGGCAGGAAATAGTTTATATTAAATATTTGAGAACTTCTTATGAATTAAAGAAAATTTTGATTTATTTAGCATACTTCAGAGTATTGGAAAAAATGTAATATAAAATACTTAATAATATATATTTTTATTTTCAATTATTATTATAATTTTCAGATTTAGGTAACCATAAAAATTATAAAATTATCTTTTATGTTACATGAAATTGTGTTTTATTTTTATTATTATTAATATAATCTTATTTAAATACAAAAGACGTGTACATTTTTAATTTATGTATTATTATAGATTAATTTGATGTTTATGGATCATTTTCGAAAAACACAAAAACTTTGAAAATTTTTCTCAATACTAAGAGAATTTGTAACATTTTTTGAATCTTTGATATTAGATGGTAACTACTCTTTATAAATAGATTGTTTGGATTATTGTTTTTATATAGTACAAATTATTTATCTAGAACCAACTACCTATAATAGTATAGGTATTTATTTATTTTTATTAAATATTATTGAATTAAATTGTATGTAGTTACCGGTATAGTGTTAATTTTTATTATTTATATCATATGTATATGTAACTGTTTTTAACACAATACTCCTCCACATGACTTTTTCTCAATAAAGCACAGTATTTCTGTATAATAAAATGAAACTAAATAAATAGATAAATATAATTTATATACCTTTGCATTATATATTTATTTTGTCTTTAAAATGTCATTTTTTAGAAACAAATTTAAAACATAAAACTATAGACTATAGTTGTTATAACAAGACCGAATATTTTTAAATGGTACATAATATGCATATTATTGCATTTATTGTACAGAGTTATAACATTTTCAATATTATTTTTATAATTATTAAAAAATATATAGGTAGGTAATAGGTATACAAGCATAAATATAATTAATAGTACCTAAATGATTTCACAACAATTATTAATACCGCGGATATATCTATTAAAGATGTGTATTATACATTATATTATTTTAACATTTTACATGAAGAATAAAAAGGAAAATCTGTATTTTCTCAATTATCATAGGTTTATAGGTATATTATAACGTTAGTTTAAACATTTTTCAAAAATGATTTTATTTGTAAAATATTAATAACTTGGAAATTCAATTCTATCCCAAAAAATTGATTTAACTAGGTATTTATTGAGTTACCTAGTAGGGACGTAAGTAGTCATTTTGATAAATGGGTGATGTACAGTGTGTGCGTGCGTGTGTGTTTTATGAAGGGGAAGAAAAAAATAACTCGTGAAAAACCACAAAAAAAAAAATCGGTTGATTGGAAAAAAAGGTGTTTAATAAAAGTATTTTATATATAATGTATAAACCTACACCTAACCTATACATAAGAAGGAAATGAACGAGAAAAAACCTCAAGAGAAAGTGGCAGATTAAATTTTCCAACAGTGGAAACCCGTCCCAGATGGAAAATCCAATTAATTGCGTAACCATCGGTTCTTTTTCCGGTCATTCGTAACTGCAGAGATAAATTTTTTTTTTATATAATATATTTATCGATTTACATTATTACTCGACGCCGCTCGTACCGTTTTATTTGGATCGCGGAAATCGTCGCGTGAAATAATAATTTATAACGAAATCTAAAATATATTAATAATAATATAGTCTTGTTACTTCATTGCCGTTATAATTCCGACGGGTCAGAGCAGGGCCAGGTTGTTAAAATATGATATAATAATATTATAACGATAGTAACTATATATAGTTATGTACTTATATATAATATTTTATTATTAGTATGAAGAATTTTCGATCTCTATTCAAACTTACCCTATTCGATTTTACTCTATGGCTATCTAGGTATATAATATGTATTATATTACGCTTCACACCTATTATTGGATAGGTATACTGGAAGTATGATCTGTCGTCCGAAAATTCCTTAATACTGGCCGAATGATATTATATTGTAAAGAGAGGTGCTGCAGTACACACGGGGTTATTTCTTCCGTCACTATCAAGCCCCACGGAAACCCTCGCCCACCCCTAACAGCACGCAGACACGTCGCAGTCACAATAGACGTTAATTGTCTGTGACGTTTCCACTGCTGCCACGTCGGATGTCACAGGGTTCTGCAGTGCACGATGGTGTGTGATGTATAGATGCAGGTATATTACTAGCGCATTATTATAATAATAATGATAATAATAATATAGTGTATATTAACACCAAAACGAGGGTGGCACCAAATAAATATAATGTATATATTTATGTATAAGTACGTTGCATTATAGAAGCGAATGACATTGTGTTTTATGTGCGTTCCGTTTGAATAAAACAAAACCTCGATAGGTATTATACCTACCTGTATTATGTACTTAGATGCCAGGAATTAAAGACAAACAGCACTGAGAGGTGTTAAAACCGCATATTGCAGTACCTATACTAAATATTCCCACCTGCCAACTAAGTAGTCTGAGCTTTCCGTAATAGGTGATCGTTCGATACCAAGTGGAATGTCAATGTATATAATAAGATATGCATATTAATATAGTTGGCACTAAAATATTACGTTATATATTTATTTTTTTTTGATAATTACATAGGTACCTAATTCAGCTATTCAAGCCCGATCAATATATATTGTGCATAGTGTAACGGGAAAACAATAATGAGGATTTAGTCGATTTAGATACATTTTAAATCACAGTAGGCATATTTTCAGACTTGTTTTAGATTCTGAGTGGAGAGTTTTTTTTTTTGTTTAAAATTATAAAATTTAAAACAAGGATTCTCTTGAATAGTTCATAATGCAACCAAAAAGTCTAAAAAATATATAAACACAGACATTTTTACAGACATTTTAAGTTCGAATTTGGACGAAATTACATATTGAACCAAGAATACTGAATAGAGGTTTTAGATATTTTGTTATAATTTAAAAATATCATTAGTGGGTACTTGAGACTTTTAGAGTACGCATTATTATAATGTATACCTACAGACTATACACACTATAACATTTTCAAATGCAATTTTTTTGGCAAAAATTAATTTAACCTACAGTAGTACTAATACCTAGTTTAATAAAATAAATTATTTTAATCACAAAAATATCATACAATTTACTTAGTAATATTATAGGCTGACAGACAGTCTTTTTTATAGTTTAAAAATTGATTGTTATCAAACATACTCGCACGCACGTACAATTTCGCAAGGACTTCTGAATAAAAAAAGTACTAACAACCTTTAATAAATGATTTTCTTATTTATCTGTTTGGTAAAATAATTGAATCGACCTTCCTGAATTAGTGACTGTTCCTAAATTGTATTATAATCTGAAACACAAACTGGGGTCTGGGAAAAACGTATTTAAATAATTGAACGCGAGAAAATTTAAGAGTATTAGTAATTAGTATACCCATTTAGTATATACATTTTGCATGATGACATGATAAAAATCTATATTGACCATAATATAGGTACTTATAATATATCAATATATATCATCTAAACATCTAGACTAAATCACGTTTAAAAATAATATTAAAACTTGAAAAAATAGTTTACTATATATAATATTTAAAAAATATCTGGAGAAATTACAGTCAATTAGTTTTCGTTAAATCATTTCTAGTTTTAACGTTCCTTAAACCCCATTTTTTCTTTTTTTCTTATTAATACGGCTGAAATTTTGTTTGCTTTAATCTTTCTTGAGAAAATACTGCCATTTAAACAAAGTACGAGTATCGAAGTATGGGTAAAAATGGATAGGAAATCAGTATTGTCATCGATAGATGGACGTATATAATATTTATTAGCTAAGTTTTTCATAGTACCTATATGTTTTTCATGTGACAAAATAATATAATCATAGCATATAATATTATATAGGTAGGTACTCATATCATTATATAGTTTAATTCAGTTATAAACAGCTCCCGACTTCCGAATACAATTACCAGCTGTAATAGTCTATATGGTAAAGCAAGAAAATGAAGGATAATCGTTTTTTATTCTGATGCAAAATTAACTAATTTTTATTCCGAGCGTCCTTAAGAAAAAATAGGTACACATTTGTGAAACTATAAAAAATCACAAGGTTCAATTTTGCCATAATTTATGAAAATTATCTTTAGTGTTGTAAATCGTTATGAATATTTTCTTTTTGAAAAAATACCTTGATCACTACTGTCCTAAGTGCCATATTTTTTTTCAATATTAAATAAATGTTCAAAAATATTGTTCATGTCTTAACTGTAATGTTACTGTATAATGGATTTTATATAGATTGTTATTCTATTACATTAAAAAATATATTCCTTATTGATTTAAGTTCATCATTAAAAACTAAAAAGTACGTGAAAGCCAATTGATTTCATGTCATTATGTTAACAAGTCCGCAATTACGATATTACATTATTTTTTTACAAAATGTCTTTACCTATAATAACGTACAATTTTATCTAAAAACTAACAAAAGGAATTCTCTGTTACATAACCAAAACAATACTTAATATTTAATGTAGGCATTATTATAAATGATTTAAATTAGACCAATTTGACGATAAATTATTTTTAAATATTATTCATGGTTATAGCGTTGAAAATCAAGTGAACGATTTAATATGGAGTAGGTGTATTTAGTTATTTTATATAATCTAGAAACGACATTTTACACGAAATAAAGTGTAATTTGACTTATATAAATATTATTTTACTCAATACCTAGATATATAATAATATTATGTTCACTACAATATATGAATCAAAATAAATGTGTGCACAAGTTTTTATTTACCTATTCTGTTTATTAGGAATGCGCCTATTGCACTGATTCGACATTACTCGCTTTTCTCATAAATCATAATATTAGGTATAGGCGATTATAGGCATTTAAGCTGCGGTGGCCCACTATCCTACACGAATTCAAGTCATCACCTGTATTGAATCGAACGAGTACAACACACTCAAGTGTTTACGCATATACATAGAGGTTTACCAATATAAGTATTGTATACTTATGAATTTCGTTAAGATATCATACACATCATGTGAATAATAAGTTTTTACAAACACAACGAATAAGCGATTATAACCTACCGCAGCCCCGCGCACGTCGAAAAGTTATAATATTATTATTATTATTACTGTACGGTCACGGAGCTGTGGACACGCGCTAAGTCAATAGATAATACAATATATTATACATATAGCAATACTCTTAAAGTATAATAATGACTCATAGGCGCAAATTGGGGGGGGGGCTTAGCCCCCCCCCCAAACTTAGCCGTAGCCCCCCAAAAATCTACAAGTTTATAATGCTATAATATTATAAATGTGTACAGTTTTTTTTTTTTTATGTTTAAATAATTTTTTTTTTTTATTGATCTTTATATATAACTCGGCAGCAAAGGCCATTAGTTAATCTCTTACATATTTAAATAATATTATATATTATTTATGTTATTTATAAAATAAAAAATTATCACCGATCTTGTAGAAATTAATGTATAATATTATTTTTATCCTATATTATTTGGAATTATTATTACATTGTGTTATTATTGTTATCACGTCATGATCGCGATTGTATATTATACTAAATGTATATTTAGGTACCTACCTACTTCATAATAAATAATTATATAAGATACTCTTTACTAAACCCACGATGCTAGTAACAGGCGATAAGCCCGCATAATATTTGACATGACGTGTCATTATATAGTTTATTCTATATTATATTAAATGTTTATTTTTATTGTTTTAAATTCGGCAAACTAGTGGCCAAATTTATAGACGATACTAAGATTTTACTTATATTCAACTTTGCCAAGTAAATATTTTTCACTAACTCACAAGTGGTATTTATAAAGGGTACTAAGTTATTTCTTAGCTAAGATTTTTCTAAGAATATTTCAAGTAAAAATATTTCTTAAAAGCAAAATGTTCGGGAGATTATATATAATTTTATTGTTATCAGCATAATTAATATTTTATTGAAACAGATTAGCTGTCTTATCTGTGATAATAATATCAAATATTGCTAATACGATTTCTTTACATTACCTAGTTTGAACCTGGCCATCTGCAGCATAGATAAAAGATATGAAGACTATGTAAAAAATTTGCATTTTAGGACCACAAACAATTTGAACATTTAATGACATCCATCCTTTTCGATTTCTATACATTTCTGCGTTGTTGCCTCCGGGACTTTTAATAGGGACATGTGTACAATCTATAGCTCCAATTACACCAGGAAATTCACCAATTAAATAAAATTGTTCCTTAGTGTCTTGTAAATTTGATGGAAACCGAATCCATTTTTTCCACATTTAGCTTGTAATCCCGATACTTCTTTAACTACAATAGAAACCGAAGCTTGTGAATATCCTAATGTATCTCCATTGACTCTCTATAAAACAATAAAATAAAATTAACAATAATCTTACCATAATTACTCATTTAAATTGCATTCAAATACTTGGTCATTTCCACTTGCATAGAAACGTAGGGCAATTAACACTTTTGTAATATTATCGATTTTTAACCCACGTCTATCAAAATTGCAATCCATATTATCCAAGTACCTATATCATAGATAAAATTATTTCTAACACAATATATTTTGGAAACCTAAACCGTTGGAAAAATTGCAAATCTGAAAATCTAGTAATGTTTACTAATAAATATTTGTAAAGGGGAATTATTAAAAATATTTCAAAATTACTTACCCTTCAATGGAGTTTTGCATATCACGTAAATATCGTTTAGGAACACGAATAGTTTGTTCTAGCCAATCATAGTTTAAGTCATCATCAAGATAATCAAGATAATTAATATCCATTTTAAAATAGTAAAAAATAAATTAAACAAAATTATCAACTTTTTATAAAAGATCGAACAACAATTTAATAGTATAAAAGTAACTATTTTATACCAAGTTATTAATTTTGTGTCTGTTGAGTGACTGTTAAGCATGGTTAGTAGGTACCTTAGATATTTCTTAATTTTTACTCAAGTTTTTCTTAAAATTATTCAAAGTACCATTTATAAATACCAAAACTTAGGATTTATTTAAGTTAAAATATAACTAAGATAATTCTTAGTAAATATCATAAGTCTGATTTATAAATACCAATTTCTAGTTTTAGTTGAGATAATACTAAGATTTTTCTAAGTATCGTCTATAAATCTGGCCATAGGTCTTTCCCTGCGACCATTTAGTGCGCCTATCTGAATTCTGAATGCATTTATATTTTGGTTACATATTATGGTTAGGTACGTAATTGAGTATGCTAAGACCAATAAAAGGTTACAATTATAATTTGTTGTTTGTTTATATTGATTGATATATAGGTATATTGAAATTAATTAATAAATGTATTACCTACTATGTTGTTAAAATCATGTTATTATAAGTCACACCCCCACTTGAAAATTGAGGTAGGTCGACCGTAATAATGAAGAAAAAAAATTTAATTGGATTATGAAGTAATATTATAAGGTAAGATAATATGAATGGTGATGGTGGGGGGTGTGGGGGGCATAGCCCCCACGGGTCTGCTTGCCCTTAATATATTCAGCCCCCCCAAGTCAAAAGTTGAAATTGCGCCTATGTAATGACTGCAATATATTATATTATTTATAAAGTCTGAAATATTATTATGTATTACCGAGAATAGTTTTTGGCTGCATCATAATATCATTGCAAGTCACATCATATTAATATATTACACTTTTGCAAACATCATAATAATATAATATAATGCATATAACGATGTTTTCGTCTAAAATGTCAACAAATACTGCAATATTACCATATAATATAATATATACCTAGGCAGAGACTAAAATATAATTTTTTTCGTACTACACATTTTATATTAAAATTTTAGTTACCGCGAGGGGCTTTGCCACCCCACCCAAAAAAGTGTATTGAATCTATACACATAAACAATATACATAGAGTAATCAATTTCTATTTATCTTTATCTACAGAGTACAGACTACATCGAAAGTTAACGATTTATGTCCGTATATTGGTACGATAATTAATTCTGTATATAATATTGCAATAAATGCACAGAACTATAATAATACTATATACAATACCTATTATAGACAGTGAATTGCTAAATAAAAATCCCCGATTCTAGGAAAAAACATCCTAGACTTCAATATTAGGTACTCACATAATCACATGAAATTGATTGATTAAATGTTTTTTAAAAGCTAATTAATGTAATTACCACATTGTTAATATTTAATTATAAATAAACACAAGGTTTAGGAATAGCTATATCATTAAAAAAAAGGTTGTATAATAAACATAGTGTTCAAACATTAACAATAACATTATTTTGTTTTTGATTTGAAACAACATAGGTAAATATGTTAATGGTTCTTTTAAAAAAAAATATAGGTAAATACATTCAGTAACTATTGTTTGATAATTATTTGTAATTTGTATCGATTATTCGAAATATTTTTATTTGGTAATATTTTAAATATTGTACCTATAAGTAAAACTTGTAAAATCGACTCCTAATAATACGTAATAATTATTATTAATATTTAAAATTCTCATCTATCTATTCCCCAACTAAACATCAAATAATTTTTCAATTAACGAAGAAAAAAGTGTAAAAAAAAGCTATAGTAGTTATTACAGGCCATTACACACTTTTTAATTTCGTATTCCACACTTAGTATTTCGTACTACACAAAGTGTGTCGTACTACACACAATTTTAGTCCCTGTACCTAGGTGTTTGTATATTATATGGGAATAGAATCGTCATCGGCGACCGACGTATAAACAGCCGGCCTTTCGCCGAGACGTTTACTTCGACAATGATTTATTATAAGGTAGGAACACGACTTGCGCTGCGCGTGCACGCGTTACATTGTTTTTTTTTTACGCACATAATATATTATATTATGTGCCACGCCGTCGTCGGTTCATCCGAGTTTACTCCGCGAAAGCAATGATTTATTTCACTTTGTCGTCGTTCTCTTAATTTTTTTCCCCTCTTGGCACAGAAAAACGCAAATATTATTCCGATTTCATGATTGATAAAGCGGTTAAATAAAAAAAAAAAAAAAAATGAGGTTAAATTTCTATTCTTCTGTCTATGTGAATGTATAATGTCAACGCGGTTTTACAACACGCGAGTGGTCATGATAATATTATTATTACTGTATCGTAATATTATATGGTTGCGATGTGTGTTTGTATACCTATATATTATATACGCGGCACGTGAAAAAAAAAAAAACGAAAAAAAAGTCTTTGAAAGTCAACTGTTGAGCCGCGTAACGTATCATATCATATTATATACCTATATTATATTATATTATTATACGATATACACATAAGTACCTATGTGCGGCACATCGTAAATTATTATGTACCTACTCGTATATAATATATAATAGCCTCGGTGCACGGGCCCAGCCGTCGTGACAAATAGGCCGCCGGACTTTCGTATGTTATAATATTGGGTTCAGACCTTGCAACCTGCAGAGCAGTGCCATCGAATCGATTAAACACGTCGTTAGTATAGTATAGTCCAGTAGTAAAATCGTCTGTAGCGATGATAACAATTATTATAGTACAATATATTTCTGCACGCTCACACCAGCTCGGCACCTGTCGAATGCACGCGGGTTTTCACGTACAAATAACGCCGCCCACTCCTATATAACACCTAATCGAAATAATAAAACACACGTCATAATAATAATAACAATAGGTCACAACCTTAGTAGATATTATAACATAATATATATGTATATTAATATAGAGATATTGTGGCTGAAGAATGAATATGATATACAACGTGCAGTGTGCACGCATTGAGGCGGTTCTACCGGACGCATCTCTTGGACAAATCAAACTTAAACTGTACTCGGAGTGTTGTTAATATTACTATAGGTACCTATGTCCTATATTTATTATTATAATCTCTCTGGCGAGCGCGTGTCTCCGAGACCGCGATCGGCATTTCTTAACGCCGACGACGATCGCCGACCGTCTCGCACTCTCGCCTCCTCCTCTTATTTAGCGGTATTACATTATAATAATATTATTATTTATATAGATCGCACCGACTCGCCTGGCACGCCGGACACACGCTCACCACGCCACCGCACAGTGTTTTAAAATCGAAAATAGCTGGCCAAAAGTCTATTTTTCTATATTTTTTTTTTCCAATTTATAATTACAAATAAGTTCCTTGCTTAAACAACCAATACGATCGTATCAAAAAAGTAATGAAAAAAAATGTATTCATTGAAGTATTTAATGGTGAATGTGTAAATATACTAAATTTTGTATAATTTTGATAAATTATTGAATTTGTAATATAAAACATTTTGTTGATAGAAATTACTATTTTGACTTGATTCTTCAAATTTAGAATTGTTATCTATTATTATAAAATAATTCGACGATCAATTTAATAAAAGTCGATATTAAGGGTCTTAACTACGTATCATTACGGAGGTACCTACTTATCTAATCGTATCATTAAGATAATGAGGCAACTAGTTATATTTATCCACAAGACTCCCCTTCCAGTTATATGCCAAATTAAAACACACATTCTATACATTAATACTGCGTTAAATCTAGCTGCCCGAAGTTGCACATTTTAATTTAAACTGTTTAGTTTCAAAAATATTCAAAAATTACCTATAAATTCTCAATTATAATTATATACCTAATTAAAAATGCATACAGTTAATTATCAATGTACTTACTTAACTTGTACAATTATATGTATAGTAAATATTTGTATATTTAAGAAAACAATGATTAATATTATTTTTATGATAAACATAAAAAATTAAGAATTTAAAAACAAATTAAACATAATGGGTAAAAATGAAATAAATGGTGGAAAAGTAAATTATCATAAATCATAATATGAAATTACTCAATTGAACGATTGTTGAAAATAAAATAAAAATTGGATATTTTTTAATTTTGGCCAGCTATTTTCGATTTTAAAACACTGTGCGCCGCCCTCGTACATTTGTTTTCGTTATTTGTGTAGCCCATTATGATATATACATCGCGCGGTAGATAAAACCCGATTTATATGAGGCACGTGAACAAAATGCCAACGCGAAATGATAGCGCGCATGAAAATATAATTTCGGACTATATTATATTGTACTGAAGTAGTGAAGTAGATAATATGCGGTATTATACGTCCATGCGATTCCCCCCCTACCCATTGAGCGGTAAACTCATATTATAACAATAAAAACGTCGAAATTCCCTAGGTATTTAAATCGCCCAGATGATTCGTTTGACGTTTTAATTAGATAGCAAGGGCCATGATATTGTTCAATAGAATTATACGTCTCACTTATTCATACACTTAAAAAATTATGGACATTTTATAACAAAATATATAATAATAATATATTATAAATGAATATATAGGCACGCCCAATATTATCCTTATTCTTACAGCAGTTCGACAACGAACTTCCTCTGCGAATGTGTTCAAAGAGACGCTTGAATAGGCTTTTCGTATTGAGATAATTTTATTGAGAGATACCCACGAACTGATTGTCACTGGAGTCTGCATTCGTGCAGTGACACACGTGAGCATAACGGGTCCGATTCGCGTAGCTTCACGGGAATTTTTTCTTCTCTTATTTTCTTCTTTTATTTTATTTTATTTTTTACCTCATTTCTTCATTTTTTTCCCTTGTTTTTTTTTTCTGTTCTCATTCCTTCATGTTGGTTTCGTGTTATCAAACACACACAACGCGAGATGACCCGGTGCAATGGAAGAATATCAAGCCACGATTCTGACCGGACCCGCGTGATCGAGATTTATACTCACACGCGCACGCCGCAGAGAAGACACCCCACAGTGGTTGACCGCTAGCGTCATCACGAGCTTCAATTTTCACACTTTTTCGTTTCTTTTGCAGTGTACTTATCCGCACGACTCGGGACATTTACATAAACGCGCGGTCGTTACAATAATATAATATATATCCTATCCCGATAAAAAAAAAAAAGCTATATTGTAATATGCTATAAATGTGTATACCTACCTATCCTTACATACCAACCTATAATGCATATAACCATTAAACGTCGTATTTGTGAGAGTGTGTCGGCTACTTAAATAATAATAATAATAATAAAAATACCCAAAACTACAAAAGTTTAGTAAATGCAATAGTAGAAATAATTTTATGTTGTCTTCTCGTTATTACAAAATTGATCTGAAAAGAAAACCTAAGAGTTAAAATATAAGATACGTGCGTATGTACTATGTGTGTAATGTGTATACCACGGTATGAGTCAAAGAACAAATAAGAGCGTAGAAGACTGTCAACGAGAGCGGCAGGCCACCGGGATAGCGAAAACTATTGACCGTTTGTAATGATTGTAATGACACGATGACAAAGCGAAAATCTTAAACACCTCAAGTTTGGAGTAACCTCTACTGGTGAAAGACAACCTCCGAACATCAGTTTAAACTATTTGCATCGGCTCCGAGTTCTTTGCATATTATATTACTCATAAAATATAAATATCCACATAAAGTCCTAAATTAAAATTGATTGACTAGGTAAATAAAAAAAATATTAAAGTCTATAATATTATACATTATCCAAACTTACATTTAATTTTGTTATATAGAACGAATTATTACAAATATAAAGAAGTAAATACCAATAATTATAGAAGTTATACTAGTGAAATAAGAAAAATAATTTAGAAATATTGTATACAAATATATTATCTACTCATGGGACGAACAATATTACTTTTAATAACAATATATTTCTGTAATAATTCAGCTATGCATACCATTATGTGTCACCATTGTATACAATATAATTATCAGTAATTCTATGCATTTCATTTTACTTTTCCTGGCAGAATTTAATAAACGAGTAATTATGTTTTTTTCAGACGAGGTGAATGACACCGTGGAAGGGATTATGATTGGGATGGAGCTGGGTTTGGGGCACCATGGGGGCTCCTTGCACCCTCACAATATGCCACAACATCAGAATCAGATGCACTCGCAAGGTCTTATGCATCAGACACAGCAGATGCACCACGACGATGGTAAGTAGAAATATACACTGTATAATATATTATAATTTATAATACGCACTAAAATCATAGCCAATCTAATAATTGTATTATTACTATCAATAGATTATTATTTTGTATAAAACAATTATATAATGCAAATTAAATTAGTCCACTCGTCATTCGTAGTTGTGTCACGAATCCTATATGATATAATATTATGTTGCAGCTTTAACTATTATTGAGTTACGTAAATACTGTAGGGGTATACACTAACTACCTATTCGGGTAATTATAGGCATACCCAGATAAAATATTTTACACTTGACTTAAAAGTTAGTCAACAGATACTATTTTTGAAACCGAATTTAGGTTAAAGCTGCAGCGATGTATTCAAACCACGAATAGGTTATGACTTATGAAACATAAACTTCTTGTGGATTTTTATTTTTTTTCAGTGGGATCGGGAAACATTAGCAGCAGTAGCGGCGTCAACGGTTTTTCACAAGAAGGTAAGTGCAAAAATAAAACATTGTAGATAAATCGGTCGAATATTTTTGAGTATAATTTAATACGTTGCGTAGCTCGTGATGATAATATTATAATATACCTAGTCCAGAAACGTATATTCCGGGAAGTGGTAGAAAACTAACAACGAAAAATCAAAAAATAAATAAAAATGTAGGTACACATTTATAGATTTCTACGAGTGCCCACCTTAATAAATTCTATTATAAAAGTTCTTGTATGACTTAGTTTGCAATAAAGTTAGTATTCTACCCCGAAATATATTTATTTTGTTGTGTATAATACCTATATGTACAATATAACTTTTAACAGTCCCACGAGTCGGGATATAGCCACGGAACCTTATGTTTCTTGACGTTTAAAGTTAAATATAATAGCGTATATTATAATGGTATTGTACCTGCGCAGTGTATAATACCTATCGTATAATAACAGGGACGGACTGGGACAACTATTCAGCCCGGGAAATCTATATTTTGACCAGCCCTCACCATTTCGTCATCACTAAATGTAAGAATTAAATATGGTACCAAAGTTTTAACAAATGAGGGTTGCATCCTCTACTCATCTTCAATTTTCTCAGGAGACAACTTAAGATTCTCAATGTGTTTAGTATTTTATCTTAATTACATGTACTGCATAGTATAATGTATCACTTTCTGTGGATGAAAAACATAGGTCGTTCTTACTACTTTAAGTTTTAACTTGATATTTCTAAGAGTTATCCTTTCTCTCTCTCTCTCTCTCTCTCTCTGATTTTCTCAACCCTACCATTTCTTTTAGTTTCCATTTTAAACAACAAATAGATAAGTAAATATTACAAAACCATCAAACAACGCACTAAAATAAAATAAAAAAAAGTTCAAAAATTCACTTTTTTGAATTAAGAATGTTCCATTGAACGTACGAAACTGTACCTTTTAGTTATCAGCTTATGAGCTGATTACCTATCAAATTATCACAAATTATTTTTTATATTTTATTATTATGTAGGTATTATATTATATTATATTTTTTATTGTGTACAATTTAATATTAAGTATTAGGTAATATTAAGTGAATACTGGCTGGCTAGAAGTGGATATATTAATCGATTGGTTTAATAAAGTCATATTAAGTTATAAATAGGGCATGGATATAAATACAAGAAAAAAAACAAGAAAAATGTCTTAAAAATACGATTTTATGCACTAGTTACAATATTACAAAGCTTAATAAAATGTCCAGAAAAATTAAAAGCCAATTTAAATGAAAATAAAATAGTTAGAACTTAAATAAGTATAGTCGTTAAATTTTGTATTTCATTATATCACTGGTCAGTCAGAAGCTAACTAATATTTTCAAATAAAAAACTTCGACAGTTATAATTGGCAAGTATTGTTTTGTATAACTGAAGTCATAGGAGTAAACATCAGACGTAATAAAATAGAAATATTAGTAAAAAAAATTGATTTTTAATTACATTAAATTTATTGAAGGAATTTAAGCAATAGTGTCTATAAAATTGTATTTATACTTATAAAATTTACGAAAAATTCCTTCAAACCATAAAAATGTCAAAAAAATGTTCTAAAAATCAAAAAAGTTAAAAAAAATGCTAAATAAAAATTTCATTTTTAAATTACTTTATGTATGAAAAACATTTTTTTGATTGGAAAGCCTGGATGTTTAAGGAAATGTAGAAAAAAATTCAATTTATATTTAAATTCACACTAGTTATAAATAATAATTTGTGATTATGCATTGATGCCGAAGGGCTGGTCAATCAGCTGAACCGAAACCTAAAATCTTTTATCTTATACTTACACCAAATATAATATAAATAATTTTTCACACTCAACTGTTATGATATGAAAATACAAAATATTTTTAATATATATTTATACCTACCTACTGATTTTATTATAAATAAATAATAATAACAAATTATTTTTGAGCAGCGGCCCACCGGGAAAGTTCCCGGTATCCCGCCGGCCCAGTCCGCCCCTGTATAATAATAATACAATCCAATCGTAATCTCCGGGCCGGGCGGTGATCGATCCGGTCGATCACGACTAATGTAATATAGCCGGGTGAAGGAGGCACGCGCGAAACATATATTATAATATTATTATATATCGATGGCATAGTGTACACATGTTGTAAGTGACATTTTTGTAATTGTTCAGGAGAACGACAATTGTAATTTCACATCACGCAGATTACATGCACTACAACAAACGCGCAGACCTCTAGCAGACTAAATATGTACTATACGCTTATAACATTTGTACACAATATGTAGAAAGTTGTCAGCAATACAGCCATGCAAAAAACTCATTTCTCTGAATTTTGCACTTACAACATGTGTGCACTATGCCATCGATATATATAATATTATACCGCAGTCTATAGACCTACGTAGTGATCCCTCACTAACGCTTATATTTTGAGTTTGACGACGTTGATGATTGAGTAGGAGAAAAGGTTGCAGAGTTACAAGTTACAACGTTATAATTTAAGTAATTTATTTTAAAGTTAATAATAATATAATGGTATTACATTTGAATATAGAAATTTGAGGACAGAGCGATAAGCGTCTGCCCGAGAGATTAGTGGTTAATACTAATTACTTACAAGTATGTACGTCGTACTAGCACTGAACTAATTCTAATTTAGATACAGACGGAGACTCGTATATATACAAAGTCTCCCTAGGTTATTAGGTACACGGTAGAGACTCGGAGGTGGATCAAAGGAATACCGGCGGTATGAAAGGTACCGGCGTAAATGTTAAAAGTTGTCGAATAAACCTTGAGTTGTGAACTGGTTTATTTGGCAATATGTATTATTAGAAATCGTTATGCGATTTGGAAATATGTAATAAACCTCAGGGCGTGGTATAGTCGTTGATCAATATATCATATAGTGCAAAGTCCTTATGATGTATAATTATAGGAAAGCGACTCTGTCGGTTTACTACACCTACGTTCACGTATAAAATAATATAAAAGGCGGCCGATAAATTGTCGTCGCCGCCGCGTATGTTTGTATGTGCAGTATACCTACACAATACACATATCTATTTTTTAAACAATATATTATATGATTTTACACACGCAGAGCCGTAGCAATGTTCATTAGCGCTCCTGGCCATTTATCATATTTCCGCCCTCGTAAAATTGTTTTAACCCCCCCCCCCCTCACACACACACACACACACACACACATATAAAAGACTTATGCATTCGTTATTTTTTTTTTAATAGTAAAAATTATAATATTAATAAAAAAAAAACAATAGCAAACACTGCCAAACTTATTAAAACCTTATAAAATAATCAAAAAAAAAATTATTTTTTACATTTATAAATTTCACTTTTCGTTCTTTTTTGGTAGTATACAATTAAGCTCCATTTTAGAAGGTTTATATTTTTTTTTTTATTAAGATTAATATACTAGTACGTATACCACACTTGCGTTTGTTGTCTCCGTATTACAAACCTACAACATGGCAAATTTTCGTCCACTAGCTACCTAGTTTTAATAATGTGCTGTTAGTTGTTATATCAGAGTGAATGGTGACGGTCAATTATTAATATTTACTATGGACCTATTATTAAACTTTTAGTTTAGAACATTAGTTGTGCTTAAGCGTCGGCTTTTATTCGATATTTAAGTTTCCAAGCAAGATATGAAATATCACAAATTAAAAATTCTCTTATCCCGCATGAAAATTAAAATATGGAATAAAAGCATACGCTTAAGCACAGACAATGTTCTTAACTAAAAGTTTAATAACAGGTCAAAACACTCTAATATAAAAACTCACAGCACACTATTGTAACTAGTGAACGAATATTTGCTATATGTCGCTCCCATGTAAAACCGATAACAAAAGGATGGGTAACGTCCAGATATAATTTTAAAAAAATTAAATAAAATAAAATCGTTTAAAATGTAATTTAAGAAATAAATTTATATTTTCAATATGCTAAAATTTTTTTAGAAAAGAAAATTTCTCAGACTCATTAAATTTATGTTTAATCATTAAACTGAATTAAAGATATTTTTTTATCGATATCACTATCAAGCTAGTTGTCCAAATTACTCTATAATAATAGTAATAAATATCTAACCTTAGATTATCAAAAATAGTCAGTAGGATTAAAACAAGTAAAATGAAATAGATACTTGGCGTGAACTGTGAAGATAATTTTTAAGACAATATTAGACAAATATTAATTATTATTTCTTTTTCTTAACTCCAAATAAGATTTAGAGGATTTTAAATTAATTAATCAATTAATTGAATAAATGTTTTTTTTTTTTTAAATAGGTGAATGGTGAACAAACTATCTTAATGTTTATACATTATTTAAATTCAAATTTGATCGATAAAAATCAACGAATGTTAATAGTGACTTCTTGTATAGGTACCTACTAGATATTTAGTACCTATTTACATTCTTATAAACAATTATTTTGTATAAACCTAGGTTACAACTTAATACATTAATACATTATACATTAATATAAACATACAACTAAACTATCAACACAAATAAAAACACAATATTATCGGCTACTAACTGTTCTTAAAATATCATTCCGGGCCTAATATTACGTAATATTATGACGAGTTATTATTCTTAAACACTTGTAAATGATAATTGTAATATTTATATAATATACAATACCTACAAATAGTATATAGTCACTAATCACTATAATGGACTTATAGTAATAAAACTATTTTGTGCATATTCTAGTAAAATGTAAATTATTAAGAATACCAATAAATAATAATACCATATTACCATATATTATATATATTATATGGTATATTTTATTCTGGATTTCTCGCCCCTTTTTCGTTGCGCCCCTGGCCTGGGCCAGTCTCGCCAAGCCCTAGCTACAGCTCTGTACACACGCCGTGTTGGAAATGTTGGAATATTGTAGCATAATATAATGGAAATAACGTGTACGCCCTGGAGTGTGTGTGTGTCCGTATGTGATGGACTAGACACGACTCGATTAATTCGCATGTAACATATGGGATGGAGTTGGACAACAGGTGTCGTCCTTACTTATGAACATCGTCAAAGACCGTTACCGACACGTTAAACGGTGGCGTGATGGTAATACAAAATTGGTATTTATTGTTAGAATATAACATACCAAATCGTTAATAGGTGTATAATCGGGTAAAATGGTAAATATAGTATGGAAGGCCGACTTCGGGAAAAATAATTTATTACCTATACCTATTATAATATTATATAGGTGATAATTCATAATATTATTATCATTCTATTTACTGCAGGTGGACTCGTAATTATCGTTTTCACTTTCTTTGGTAAAAATAGTATGTAATTAAAAAGCTCTATTTTCTTCCAATTCGTTGAACTCAGTGCTGTAATGTGGCGGTATTAGATATTTAATGATACCTATGTAAAGTTCGAGGCGGTAGCCGTAATTTCCAGAATTCGAATTTCGAACTAATAGCGTCATACACATTCGAACGCCGCTCTTAAAGTGAAATGCGACCGGAGAACAAGCACTATAGCGTGAATAAAGTCTATACTGTTGTCGTCGTCACCATCGTTTAAGCGCGACCTCGTGAAACACTGAAACCAGACTGTAATATTATAATATTTACACACGCCCAATGGATTAATCGTTATATATTCCGACATAATGGTTATATCTATAAAATACGATATAATAATATAACTAGATTTATTTCGGTAGAAAGTGATTTTTACGTCAATAATATTACATTTAGGTTTTCTACGGTTCAAGTCGGTTATTCCAACTACAGTAAATAGCATAAGCGAGTGTACCTATATGCGCAATTATCATCTGATTGATTTGTTTGTGAGTCGTAACTGTTTGCTATAGAATATAGATTGTTATTTATACGGTTCATAAGCACGTATGTTGCAGTGCCGATTTTGTATTATTAATAATAATACTATTTGAGGATCTAACCCACTCTTCCTACACAGTTACAATCGGTATAATGTACTCTAGCGGTATATATTATATTAATATTATGTACCATGTATCTGTATATCGGTACACGCGCCGAGGAATTTGCTCACAATGCCCTAGGTCAAGACTGCCGGTGGTTATTGGTTATGATACACGAGACAGATACATTAATTGAACATAAACAAACATACACACATTATAATAATATTATACATACATATTATTATAGCGTTATTATTATGTGCGTACACGTATATAGTGCAGCGCTGCTGATGCTGTTGCTGAACAGTAGTAGTTCCAGTTACGAAATTAGCATAGGAAGGCTAAAGTTTAGCGAAGGGTGCGGGTGTGTGCAGAGGACCGCAGGTGAATTATTCATGAGATCGTGCTCGGCGATTCGCCGGCGCTCATTGAGGGCCGTCTGGATTGATTAAACAACGAAAAACTAGAGAGAGATAGAATTATATGGTGTGTGTGTGAGAGAGAGAGAGTGAGAGAGAGAGAGAGAGATGTAAAGATATAGTAGGAAAAAAATTCTACGTTTAAATATTCATCATCACGACCGGACACACACTAGAGTATTAGCATGGACCAGTTATTAAATCCGGATCGCCGCTTAGTATTGTTTTACCGTGTCACCGACGAGGCTTTTAGCAAGCACTTATAATATACATTCTATAAACTCTATTTGCCTACACATCCACCGTTTCTTCTCTTCTCGTCCTCAGTGCGACGACACACTCGTCATATGCTATCAAGTTATAAAGATAGTCTTATTACATTTTTTTTTTTAATTTCAAACTAGTTTTTATCAGTAATTATATTGACAAGACTGATGACAGTGCAGAGAACGAGGTATAGATAGGTATAGTAACTACTGCGACCGATGTATTTTGGTTCGTACCCATCACGTCTTCACGTTGTAACTTCTAACCGAACAAGTCCGTATCTTGGAGGGCGGTGTTGCAGGTCCAGAATATCCCCAAATATTGTAAATTGTTTTGGAGCTAGTGCCCGCAAAATATCCTAAAGATACGATTTGTATACCTATAACGCGGGTATGTACCTACGTATTGCCACCGTCAGGTGACAGAATGTTATATGCTCGAGTACTCGTTGAAAGTTTTCTTCGGGCACTGGCTATATAGTGCACTCGATATAGAATAATATTGTAGCCTACAAAAACATCATACTTCGTAATACCTAAACACAATCGTTTTAGTAACGTACCAAATAAATATTATACACCGTGGTCGAAAGTTGTTGCGTATTATTAGTTGCCAGCTATTATACTGACTGTAACCTATACCTTGGTTATCTTAAAATTGTATCCAGGATACGTTACACCAAACGTGCGAGTTCGGGCTTGTATCTATCATAATATAGTAGTGGTCTTATTTTTTTTTCTATTACTGGTGCCTTTGGGTGTGGGAAATACGATGACGACCGTTCACAAAAAATGGTCATCTCAAAACTAGAAGCAAAAAAAAAAAAAATAAAATAAAATAACCGTCGAAAGTCGTAATTATTTTTAACGGACGTTTTTTTTCGTCCTATACTATCCATTCGTACGAAGAAGCGTGCTTCCTCAAGAACAATGGGCGAAGATAATGAAAATAGTATGTTTTTTTTACGTTGTACAGTAGTCACATTATATTATTACTGTATACACTATACGTGTACGTATTATATAGGCATACGTGTGTGTGTTATTTATTTATTCATTAATTAATTCACGGAATAAAAAATTCCTTATTTAGTACAGAACATAATAATAATCAGTAAAATAAGATAGCTAACATATACAAGGGCGATGGCCAAAAAATACAGCAGAATAACAGGCACAGTAAATATAAACTAAAATAATTAGGACACAAGTAAAATTACATACAATAAATATACAAAAAATAACACAATACTAAGGTAAACTGAGAAAGGAGGGGTCCTCGTTAGCCAACCGCATCATGCGGTCAATTGGTTTGTTTTTACCGTAATTGGTACAGTGGAGAGGTACACTAAAAGGAACTCGAGACCTTGTGGCCCGATGTGGAACTTTAAAGTTTACTTGGATAAGCAGTGAAGGGGCATTTAAGGAACCATCGATTAACTTTTTTAAAAAGGCCAGATTAGCTTTAACGCGCCTATCTGCTAAAGATGTAAGGCTAAGTGCGCGCAATACTGGAGTATAGTCGTGAGGAGGATGGACAATTTTTAGCATGTAAGCTGCAGATGACAGAAAGCGCCTTTGTACACGCTCTAAGTGGCAAGAATCAATAACCACAAATGGGTCCCAGAGCACAGACGCATACTCTAGCATGCTTCGGACTAAAGAGCAGTAGACTGTCTTGAAAGATCCAGACAGCTTGAACTCATTCATGGTGCGCATTACGAAGCCAAGCGATTTGAGGGCTCGGCAGCAGATGGAGTCAATGTGAGGGCGGAAGTTCAGATCGGCAGTGAAAAGAACGCCCAAGTCGCTATTGCTTGCAACTCTATCAATCACTGAACCATTGATAGTGTAAGAATAATCGAATACCAACCGGCGCCTGGTGAAGGACATAGCTTTGCATTTATTTGTATTAAATTGGAGGCCAAGAGTGCTAAACCATAAGCTAATGGAATCTAACTCGTTGTGAAGGGCGTGACAGTCAGCTTCAGATTCGATTTTTCGGAAAAGTTTCAGGTCGTCAGCGAACATAAGGAATCTACACTTAGGAACAGCTTTCGTAATTCCATTTATAAATAAAGAAAAAAGCAGGGGGGACAAGTGACCACCTTAGGGAACACCAGATGGAACAGGGATGACAGCAGATTTTGATCCAAGCACTTTAACCCACTGGACACGATCGGACAGGTATGATTTAAACCAGGACAAAATAGGTTCGCCAAAATTATTTTACAATGTGTACTACAGTGGTGGGTGTATTTCGCGTCCGTTGACGGCGGCGGCGGCGGTTGAGAGAGCCGCGCATCTGCCCCCCCCCCAACGGTTTCACCACATGTCGAACACCGCCACTACACCCCCGCCGCACCAACACCACAGGTCCCACCCGCGCTCGCACTTGTTACGCGGCCTTGTCATTAACGTGTAGTTGATTGCGTTTTAAATCGTCCGATTGTGTCAAACACCCCCGAAATCTTCCATTTAACGGCTCGCCGACGAGAAACGTATTTTTTATTATTATTATTTTTAACCGTTTTCTCGGAGACGTTTTTAACGTATCTATATTATACACCAACGTCCAACATGTTATATATATATATTTTTTTTACTCCCCGTCGCTCGGGGCGTTCTGCTTCTGCAGCAGAGTAACGTACCGGCATATCTTTACGAACCTAAGGAAAAGTGCGACACATATTTTTTCTTTTCTTAAAAATATGAAGCTTGACCATTCGGATATGATACCCGTTGAAAATAATAATAATTATTGTTATTTTTATTTTTTTTTAATATTGATCTCAAATACAACTCGGCAGAAAAGGCCATTAGTTAGAGGCAATTATAATTCTAAATCAGATCTTAATGTTATAAAATTACGCAATTTTTGCACGCTTTTTACACGTGTGAGGAACAAGATCTGATGTTCTGCCGCGGCCACTATATTTTACTATTCGTCTCCTTTGTATTATGTTATTATTATTATTAGTTATTACTATCTTATAGGTATAGTTTCCCTGGGTTTGACTTGGTACAAGCTTTTCGCTCTCGGGACGATAAAACGATAACGTTTTTACGATGTGTACGGACCGATTTCCGTATGATCAGGAATGATCAGTAAAAATATATTATTATAATATGGGTACCTCCTGCATATTATTATTATATATAATATGTATCGTTTCAAAACATCGACCCAATCATGTTTGCACGAAAATTTCAAACCATCACGATTCAAACGTAACCCAAGGAGGTAATAGTTGCAGCGTTATTATAATATAGGCACAAGGTATGTTCAGGAGAAGGTTGCAGCGTTTTTCTATTAATTATTTAAGAGCGAATCACACAATAATATAACTGTGACAAAAATGATACGTACAGGAATTTTTAATTATTTTCAACTTAAAACGCGATCACGGAAATTTTACCAATAATTTGAAATATTTTATTAACTTATGAATTTTTTTTTTCAAATACGGCAAGTAGGTGTAACTAGACCCTTTTGCTTATACCTAGTTGCGTTACAGCAGTACATACGCAACGACGATTACGATGTGACACAATAAACAACCTTGGTTCGGTCCAATTAAAAAAAAAAACATATTTTACTTCATGCGCTCTCGATACCTCTAATTATTATTATTGCAGAAGCAAATAATTATTAAGCCCATCGCATACTCGCTGTGTCTTTTAATGAATAAGATCTTTATTCATCCGTGAAAATGATTATTTTACGCAATTACCTATATTATAATTATAATATACAATATTTTAATGGCAAAATGTTTTTTTTATTCTATAAGATGTGGCATAAGTAGGTATAGTAGAAATGTTTAATTATCGAGAAATCACCTGTTTTGTTTTGGTGCTTCAATTTTAACAAACTAGTCAATTTAAGTATAGCTGTTTTTCGATGAAATGTTACATCGCACGGGCATTAATTTTTCAGTACGAAATTGACTGTAACATTGGTTAAAACAAAATAAAGGCTAAAATATACTTCGATTTTACTTTTGCGAACGTTTCCGGTGCTTAACAACACTATATTATTCAACTAATATTAAGATTATTATAATTTGGACCACGTCACACGAAACAATATAAGTCGTCATTGCGAATCTCCGTCGTTGAGTAACTACCATCAGAAGTAAAATATCTATTTTTAGACTTATTCACTTCCGTAATTCGCCCATTTACGATCGGTCATGGTCTTATGGCGACGTGATCGTTTTCCACACTCGGAAGAATGATCGTACTATACGTACCCGCGTATAATATTATCATAGGCGTGCGCAGGGGGGATGCCGGGTATGCCATGGCATCCCCTGCAGAGTTATCATAACTATATAGTTTTTAGTTGTAAATGATTTGATTATAAATTAAAATCATGAACTTAAGATAATTCATGGTATCTTAGATGAAGAATTTAAATGTTTTGATTATTTTTAAGCTATTGCATAGCTTTTATCGCAGGTCTGGTGTAGTGACTGAAAAAAATTTTTCGTAACGAAAAAGCGTGACCACTTTGTTTATTTATACATACTATAGCAACCTGGTGACCATAGCAACGCATAGCTAAATTATAATTTAATTTTGATAACAGTTATTTATTTTTAAATAACAACGACTATGAACATAAAGCGCTTATAAATATAATGGTTTTGTTATGGGTTGCTATAGCAATAAATTTATATATATAAATATATGATATATAATAATATATTATTAATTTTATATATTTATAATAATATATATAATATATAATATATTATAGCAATAAAAACATAAACTATAGTTTCTATGATACAAATTCCTGAATAAATAGAATAATAAAAAAATTTAAAATTATATCAACTTCTTATTTATTTAATATGCAATAGCTTTATCGCGGCAGTCCCCAAATGCCACTTTTAATATTTTTATATAATTTTCTTACAATAAAATATTGAGAGTTGAGATGAAATCAAATACTAATTAGATTTCATAATCACCAGATTGCTAACTCATATTAATATAGTTGAAATCAAAATCTACCATTTTCGTGAGAATTGCAGGTTTTATCACCAGAACATTCAGGCTCCTGCTGTATTGCTTATTTTCATACTACCTACAACTATTAAAAATAAAAGAATTTCAATTAATTAGTTTATCGTTATTATATTATTTTAATAATATGATCAAATGTCTAAATTTTTTTTTATACTGTTACTTTATTGGAATGAAATCACAATACAAGCTTTTAAAATTAAAATATCTAAAACCAATGAATAAGCTAAACAAAATGCATGTTAATTTCTTTTCGCATTACGCCATTTGCCATTACCTAAATGGCTATATCTTAAGTTATTTGTACCTATTACCTAAGAGTTTTTGGGGAGTTATTTTTTGTTTTGAGCTAGGTATTTTTAAAAATACTGGCATACCCTGCGAAAAAAGTCTGCGCACGCGTATGAATATTATGTATGCGTATTCGTATATACTCGTCTCTAAACACACACACACACACACACACACCCGTCAAATAATATATTTACACATAAATATAGAATATATATACTCGAGCACGCGTGTTTGTGTATGTGTGTGTGTGTGTTTGCTCGTCGGCAGATTAAGGGTTTGATGACACCGTATATAGACGTACTTTTTGCATGATTATCTCCACACACTCTCACACGTACACCGTAAGTATACGTGTACGTGTATTCCGACAATGGTATATATAATATTATATATATTGTACGTACCTATAATATATAGAAGGTAAAAAAAAAACACCAAGAATAGTAGGTAACACAAAGAACCGATTTGTTGTTGTTTTTTTTTTTATTTGTTCTCTTTTATCGACGCCGCGCCGCCACTGTGCAGCGGAGGTATATGTATATTATGTATATATACACAACAATTTTGAATAGGTGTCGGAGGCGAAAAAAGGCACAATGGCGTTAAATCTCCGCGTGCGTACTGTTTATATACATGCATAATGTATGTATGTATATATATCAATACACGCGCGTAACTGGGCACCGCAGTAGCAGTTTTTCTAGTAATGTGCATGTCGAAGTGGTGTTTGGCGCCGCTTTCGTAACGTCAGTCGGACATACCGGAAAAACATAACTCTACATAATATAATAATATTATATTACAATATGTACATGTATATAGGTATCTCCGTATATATCGTTGGAGGTGGTTTGGCCGTGCTTGCACTGCAACTGCCGCGGCCGATGCAGTAGCGAGTTATGCAACAAACGAAAAATTGTGTCCAATTTTTTCGGGGTTAACTCGAAACGACGCGCCGCACAGTGGTCTGAAATGCAATTTTAGGAGGACAAAAGTATTATTTTAAAATATTTTTAGAAAGGTTGAGAGTATTATATAATTGTTGTATACAACTTATCTAATATAAAATATATAGTACACAATATAATTAACGAACCAGCATGAACTGTAATCACAATCTGATTACATGAGTAGTTTGATTTTATGTCATTACCTGTTCGATCGTTCAACGTGTATTTCAGGCAATTTTTGTGAGTACAATATTAATTGTTTTCGAGATTTTTTTTTTTACAATGGAAGTCGATACAAAAGGTAAGTTAAATATTTTATGATTAATATATTTTTTAATTTATTGATAGGTTCAATAGACTAAATCAAATTGGTAAACTTGAATTTTTACTTCATTATTAAACTTCAATGGAAGGTCTTTTAAAAGTAAGTAGTAACTAATAGTAACCATTCACGAGTAATATCCTCTTATAGTACAACTTCCTATAGATTAAATGGTATAACTTTCATTTGCAGCCATTTGCAGCTGTAGTTTTTATTTTTACAGCTGGTTCTAGTGTAGAGAAAAAAAATCAAAAATTACACATATGAAGATTTCTTTAAATGTTTGCGTGATGTAGGCCCTTTAAAGCCTCAAAGTATTGAATCCAGGCTATTTATTTTAAATTTATTATAAAATAAATATAATTTAGAACATTGGGACAATATGTATGAAAAACTTGTGATGGAAAAAATTCGTAGTTTTGCAGTAATTTTGACAAGGTGTTATGGGCTAAAAGTGCTAGAAAGTTGAGTAATTTATACAAAAATAATAAACAGTGGCTTGAAACAGAATTTATAATGCCAAATATTCAACCCTCAGTTACTTCTACTTCATGTTTATCAGTTGGCCGACCACCTATAAGGCATTTGCTGAATGTACCGAAAGATCGAAAAATAGAAAAAATAAATATTAATATTAATTAATATTAATTTCTTTAATTCTAATACATTGTTAACTTAATTATACTAACTAACATTAACTAAACAACATTAGGAAAACATATTGTAAATAAAATAATTTTGTCCGCCTAAAATTGCATTTCAAACCACTGTGCGCCGTACCGCACGCAGATATATTTAGAATTTACATTATTTAATGCATAAAATAGATAAAGTACATATTATAATAGTGGGCGGAATATTTGAGAGAGTTTCACTATTTACATTATAATATAATATTATAGGGTTATATAAGTTAGGTAGTTATATACTGTAATATTTATTCATATTCTAATAGAAGTCCACGACAAATTGGTGATTATCCATTTTTAATAATAATTTATAGTCTTACACTTTTCGAGAGGAAAAATATATTTTTCCCGTATTTACCTACTGAAGAAGAAAATAAATGATAGCTTAAAATAAAAAAAAAACAGTACATTTCATGATTTGATCGCGTTAACTGTATAGTGCATAGTGTACAGTACAGTGTATAGTACACTTTCTACTATAGTAAAATCAGTCCCAAAGAGTCTCACCAAATTTTTTCTAATAAATATATTACCAATACTATGGAATAAACAAGAGTCCGTAATTTTACAATATTTCAAATAGGTGGCACGCATAATATTATAATGATAGTTAATTCATCAGAAATGTATACGTCTTGTCATTATTATTATTTTTAGGTAGGTACCGTTTGGTGTTTACGAGTTTAAGGATACCTATATTGACTTTTCCGAATAACCCGTAGGCACCTACCAAAATAATACTTTAAAAAAAAATATTTAGTAGAAAAAACTGTAGGACCTAGGTACAATAAATACAAACGGACCTAATCGAGTATAACATGCTCACTTAATAATATTTTTGATGTAAAAAAATTTCCCTCAGTTTTTGATGATCTTCTTCCGGTGACGCGGTAAACACCGCCACTGCAGGCCACTACAGAAAGCGCTTCTTTTTTTTATTATTATTATTATTATTTCTTGTCTCGAGTGCCACAACCTACTGGATAAGAAGAATCGTCACGGGGGATTATTGTCTATGTTTTTTTTTTCGCATCGCCGCAAAATCATCTTTCGTTTTCAATTATCCCTGGACCATCTGTCGTAATCGCCGTATAGGTTACCCGTCGTCGGTAGGTGTATTGTGTATATAGGTGTCAAGTATACGGTAGCACAAAGGCGTATATAGACAACGTAACAGCAACAACAATAATATTAATAATAATAATATCACAGACGACGGCAGATTGCGAAACGGAAAACATTACGAACCGCGCGGTCAATCATCTCGCGCAAGCGGCGAAAAGCCCATACGGCGGCCGCGGGGCGCCTGCCGCTCCGACGTCATAATATAATACAGGACCGTATTACCGCTTAGGCTGTGTAGGGTAAAGCCTAGGGCTTCAAATTTTGAAGGTCGGCAAATTTATTTTTGGTGTGACCCAAAAACTACGTTGAGATATTAATTTTAAATATAAATTATAAAAACATGCAATAATATAATATATGAAATAATATTATTAATTATAAAGCATAAGAAAATATATTTTTAGGTTCTAAAATGGTATGCAGGGTGTAACAGAAATATATGACAAATAACAATATATATATATATATATTACAATAGTCGACCGGGCGGAAATTCGTTGCGATAATGGCACGGCGAATAGGCCACGGAATTGATCGTATTAACGTAATATTATGTTATTATATTAATAGTAAATCGTGAAGGAAAGAAGCATTAAAACCCGTATCCCATAATAATACAAAAGTTACAAAAGAATATAAAGATTTAAAAACTCGTAAAAAAATTAAATCAATTTTTTATGATGAAACTCGACATAATGATTTAATTACTTCTGGAAGAGAAAAATTTAAAATTGATACCTTTTTAGTAATTTTAGATCATTTATTGAATGAACTTAACAAGAGAAGAGCTGCGTATCAAAATTTTTTTTTTCCATTTGCTTTTATTGTCATGCTCGAACGTCTATCACATGATGATATTGTTAAAGGAGCTACACAACTTAATGAAATATACTATGATGATATGGATTTAAATGAACTAATCAATGAATGTTTACATTTAAAAGCACACATAATACAACTGGCTGACGATAAGCAAAACAATGTTCCCAAACTTCTTCAAATTTTACATGAAAAAAACTTAATTTCAATACATCCCAACATCGAAATAGCACTCAGAATATATACATCTACTGCGGTCTGCGGTGACTAACTGTTCAGCTGAACGTTCTTTTTCTTGCTTGAAAAGAATAAAAAATTATCTCCGATCAACGATGTCACAGGATTGATTAAATGCACTTGCTATACATATGACGACATCATAGAAGACTTTGCGAAAAAAAAATCAAGACGTAAGACTATAATCTGAAGAATATGAAAAATAATTATTTGTTCGTATTTTTTTTTTGTAATATGCTTAAAGAGTTTTCATTCATTAATAAATAATAATAGTATTGATTTTATGTTTTTATTTTATTAATGATCATTTTTTATATGGGGTGTGGAGAGTTTTTACGTATCACTTACAGAAGTAAAATATCAATACCTATGAAAATTAGGCGGTAAATTTATTTCAGCCTATGGGCGGCAAAAACCTTAATCCGGCCCTGATATAATATAATAACACCTATATGCACACATGATGACGCGAATTCGTTATGCAATTATTACATTATATCATTTTGGGGTACGTATACACCAGAACTCGCTCGTCTCTTCCGGTGTGATCTGCACCACCCAAAAGGGAACATTTTCAATTTTACGTGCGCTGCTTAACCCCGCGCGCTTGCGGGACAACCCGACGTCGCGCGTCTACGAAAAATATTATAATATTATATTATTAACGTCATTATTATTTATATTATCATTATTATACAATATTATAATGATACGGCGAAACGGGAGCCAAACGTGGTGGTCACGACGGCGACCAGTTGCGGCGCCAGAACTTTAATACCAGGTGGGCCAGGCTGGGGCCCAAATTTTTTAGGGAGGGCCAAATTGTTGACTTGATATATATATATAATAAATAATAGTGAAGACAGGCAATTTCGCAGAGGGGTAAGGGGGAGGGTCAACTTCCAATTTTTTTTACACTTCATCGTGTAAACTTACTAAAACAATGATTTGTAAACATGTATTGTATTAATAGTATTTATTTCCTAACAAAATATATATTCATGTAAACACTTTTTAATTTGTATACTCCCTAACCCATAATTACACTCAATACCAACGAATATTTAATAATAATTTATTATTTTCGTATTCAGCCTCTGGAAAATACACGTTATTTATGAGGCTTGAAAGCATATATAGAGCATAGTTGTCAACCCATTCAAAATGTTGTTCACGCCATCTATTATGACTTAATATTTTCATATTTTAATAAATCATGATTTATTCATGAGATATTTTTTAGTATTCTAATATGATTAAATTTAATTTTTGGGGTGGGCCACAGGGGGGCCTGGGACTTTTTAAGGTGGGCCCGGGCCCACCCTTTCCCACCCCTGGCGCCGCCACTGACGGCGACAACTGTATTATTATAATAGAAACAGTTGTCAGGTCGTATTCGCGCTAGCCGATGCAAGTTGCCGCGCGCGCACATGTAATAATATGTGCATGCCTGAGTGTGTATTATATGTATAATATTTAGTACGAGTGTCACAGCCGACCGATACACACGTGTGTAACAGTCTGTCGCTTATCGCATTTTTAGCTACCGATAGCAGTAACCCGAACTTCACTGCAGTCTAAGAGGTATGTTTATTGATTACGGCCCCCCATAACCATAGCCGACAACAGCACTCTCGAGGCCGTCCAATATGTTGGACGACTACGACAACAACCTCCCTCCCCTCTCCACGTCCAACCACCCACAAACAACCTCACAAAGAACCTTTGCAGAAACTACCGCAAATGAATCATTTCCCAAAAAAGACCAAGCAATAATCTTTAACACGATCCAAGATATTCCACAAATTGAATATATCAAAGCTTTCAGCCTACTTACGGCCCCTAAGAATATAAAATTTGCATCACGCGTCTCGAACAACAGGTTCTGCATATACTTTTCAAACAAAATCATCGAAAAACAACCTTTCATAACTATAAACAAAACAGAAATACCGTACCGCCGGCTTATCAACCCGGCCAAACGTATAATAATATCCAATGTCCAGCCGATAATCCCACACGACACAATCGCAAATGCAATTAACGCTCTCTCCATTACAATGTTATCGCCAATTACGTTCATGAAGGCCGGCTTCCCTAACGACGATTTCAGCCATATAGGAAGCTTCAGGCGTCAAGTGTTTATACACCCTGAGCACAGTGACAAAATTCCGAGCTCTATCCTACTACATTTCGACCAAACCGAATATCGCGTATTTCTATCAGACGACACAGTGACATGTTTTTCATGTAAACAAACGGGTCACACATCGAATCACTGCAAAAATGGAGTAGTAAATACAGCCGTATCAATTCTATTCAATAATACAAACATCGCCACAGATAAAAACATCGAAACCACACACTCCTTATATGATATAAGTACCGAAGACAAACCCAAGGAAAATACTCCCTCCTCTACCACCTCACAGAAACCAGCTGCCCAGGTAAAAAGACCGGCACCTTCAACAACCAGTTCTAGCTGCCAGGAAAACACCCCCACTGAAAAACCGCCAAACAATTTAATACCACCACAAGTAGAAACTACAATTACACAGGCAACCAAAGGAACACTTGCATCTAAATTAAAGGATTCTTCCAAAACACCAACCCCCCTACAAAAAAAACCAAAACGCTCAAACTCGATCGAACAAATAATAATTAAACTTGAAGAAGCATTGCTACCTGCAAAAGTCGCCTTTGAAAAAATACCTAACTTAAAAATCGATTTCAACCAACTTAAATATATCATCGAAAACTCACTTACCGAAAAAAAACATCTCCAGTATCTTATCGCCATTCAACATCTCATCCATGGAAATGATCGAGATTATTGATACAGTCCGGCCGAAAGTTAAATCTCTATGCATCAAGAATAGACTCACGAGACTAGCCGATACACTTCTCGATATGTCTCCCTTCACCAGCTCCACCGATTCCACCCTAATCTAAAAACATCAAATACTAACAATCCAAACTATACCGCCAAATTAAGTTTATCACAATGCAAAACCTAAATATAATACAATGGAATCTTAATGGTTTCTACAAAAAAATAAACGAACTTAAAATATTAATAGCCGAGTACTCTCCCGACCTCATATGCCTACAAGAAACCAATTTTACCGACAAATCTCATACTGATCTACGGAACTACACAAGCTACACTCAACACAGAACCAACGGTTTAAGAGCCAGTGGTGGAGTCGCAATTTACGTCAAGACATTTTTTCCCAGCAAACAAATAAACATAAATACACATCTTGAGGCTATCGCAATCTCGGTACAACTCAATGAAACAAATTTAAATATATGTAATTTGTATCTACCCAATCAGACTAAAATTGAATTATTCGACATAGAAAATATCACCAAACAACTTCCTAAGCCATTCATTATATTAGGTGACTACAATGCACATAGCACAACATGGGGGTCCGAAAAAACTGACTATAGAGGTAAGATAATTGAAAAACTATTAGAAAACGACAATATGGTATTGCTAAATGACACCTCCCCTACCCATATCAATATAGCAAATGGTAACCTATCCTGCATCGATCTAACCATGTGCACATCCACCTTAGCCCAAAGACTCAAGTGGAAAGTGCTACCTGATATTTACAGCAGCGACCACCTACCAATACTCACTTACTTCATCCCCAGGTTAGGAGACACAAATAAAAATAAAAGTCGCAGATGGAATCTAAAAACGCCAAACTGGTCACTATTCAGCGACATCATAGAATTTGAAATTACTAAAATACAACACAATGATCATTCAAACATCGAAAACACAGTCAAAACTTTCACTGACATGATTACATCAGCTGCAAATATAGCAATAGGTAGTTCTATAAACCTCACTAAAAAACCCAAAGTTCCCTGGTGGAACGACGAAATCAAAAGAGCTATTCTCAATAAAAAGAATGCCCTAAATACATATAAAAAACATAAAACCTTAGAAAATTTCATACAATTAAAAAAACTTCGTGCTCAAGCCAAATTTCTCATTAAAAAAAGCAAAAAAAATTCATGGAAAGAATTTACATCAAGCATCAACTCCAAAACCAACTCACACATGATATGGAACAAAATTCATTCATTAAAAGGTCTAAATAGAAATCAAGAAATACACATAACCGACGCACAAGGAACAACATCATCTCCAAAAGATGTTGCTGAAAAATTCGGCACATACTTCCAAGCTAATTTTAGCAATGACATTTACAAACAAGATTTCATAGACGAAATAAAAATACCATCCGAAAACTCACCAATAACCTCCACAATAAACCCATGCAACAGTGAACAAATTGACCTGAACTCTAATATAACACTCAACGAAATGGAAACTGCCCTTAAAAAATGTCTGAGCAAAAGTCCAGGCCCCGACAGCATACCTTATTGTTTTATAACTAACCTCGGTATAACAGCAAAAAAATTCCTATTAGATATATACAATAATATATGGCACTCAGGAACTATACCAGATGAATGGAAAAAGGGAATAATAATTCCTATTCTTAAACCAGGAAAAAAGAAACATTCCACTGATGGATACAGACCCATAACACTACTAAATACAATGACAAAAGTTATGGAAAAGATCATAAACTTAAGACTTATATGGTTTCTAGAAAAAAACGAAATATTATCCAAAGAACAAAGCGGTTTTCGCCACGCCAGATCAACAATGGATAACCTAATAATAATAAAAACAGAAATCGAAAACGCATTCAAACACAAACAAATCCTCGGTATGATCAGTCTTGATATAACCAAGGCCTACGATTCCGTATGGAGACACAGAATACTAACTATACTAAGCAAAATTTTAACAAGCGGCAACATGTTCAAATATATATCAAACTTCCTAAAAGAAAGACAATTTCAGGTCAAAGTATCAAATACCTTATCCAATACGTTCTATCAAGAAAACGGTATTCCACAAGGATCCTCTCTGGCAGTTACATTATTTCTCTTAGCTATTAATGATATCGTTGAAACAATACAAGTTCCCGTAATATCCAACCTCTATGCAGACGATTTCAACATACTATGCAGAAGCAATAACCTAAATACAGTGCAAGAGTTTCTCCAAAAAAGTGCGAACAACTTATCAGATTGGTCAAAAAAAACAGGCTTCTCATTCTCTAACCTAAAATCACAAAGCATCATCTTCACAAAACGAAGGAAAATAAAACCCCTAAAAATAACACTAGACAACCTCGTCATACCCAACCAAGATAAAATAAAAATACTAGGAATTACATTCGACTCCAAACTAAATTGGTTACCTCACCTTAAAAATATCCGTGATTCACTATCTCAAAAACTCAATATAATTAAAATAATTTCACATACAACTTGGGGTGGGGACAGCTCTACCCTTTTAATGATCTACAGAGCTTTAATCAGATCAAAAACAGACTATGGCTCAATATTATTCAACAATGCTAACACCTCCCACTTAAATATGATTCAAACCAAACTCAATACTGCCATAAGATTATCAATCGGGGGATTTAAATCCAGCCCAATTGAGAGCATTAGAAACATCGCCAACGAAATTTCCCCTAAACTCAGAAGGGAAAAACTACTTCTATTGCATTGCGCCAGAACCAAAAGAAATACAAACAACCCAGCAACCAAAATAATAAACACATATATACAAGAAGCTGAAAAAGAAAATATAAAAATAAACAACATTCTAGATAGAAAACCCTATAACTTTCCCCCATGGAACACGACATTCAACGTCAACCTCTCACTAACAAATTTCAAAAAAGAAAACACAATTCCCTCCATATATAAAAACATGCTTCAAAATATACTGCAAGAGCATCCAAACAGTGTACAAATTTATACTGATGCCTCCAAAACCAACAACGGAGTCGGGGTTGCAATGATAGTAAATAATCAAAAAATAACATATAAACTTCCTCCCCAAGCCTCAATATTTACAGCAGAAGCGATTGCAATATACAAAGCAGCCAAATATTTCCACTCAGAATGCGTAAGCCCCGAAACTAAATGCATAATTCTTAGCGACTCACTAAGCAATCTAATAGCAATCACAAATACAAGTAACCCGCCCGATACCACAAAGCTCATCCAAGAAGAAACCTTCCAGGCTGGCAAAAAAGGGAAACAAATCCTATTTGTATGGATTCCTGGACATAGTGGTATACTGGGAAACGAAATAGCGGATAAAGAAGCTCATAACGCAATAGACTCAACATCAACCACAAATATAAATTCCATCACATTCGACGACGCGAAAATCGTAATCAACACTTACATAAACAATAAATGCCACTCCCACTGGCGACAACTTAACACTAAACTCAATCAAATTAAAAATAACACCAACCTATGGAAAAATTCCGGACTTAGTAGAAAAGATGAAACCACAATCAACAGACTTCGAATAGGACACACACATCTAACGCACAGCTACTTGATGAGCAACGACGAACCTCCATTATGCGACACATGCAGAGTCCCCCTAACGGTAAAACATATCATCACCGAATGCCATAAATACAACCAGTACCGCGATCAATTCCACATCTCCGAACAAATCTGTCAAGCACTTGGACCAAACCCACAGGATACTAACAACTTAATTTTATTCCTTAAAAAATCAGAATTGTATAACTTAATTTAAAAAAAAAAAAAAAAAAAATTATGAAATATATTATTGTAAATACCTCTTAACTTAACACCTTGTACTAATGACCTAGATGTCGATGTATTCAAGATCAATAAAAAAAAAAAAAAAATATATGTATAATACCTACTCGTGAGTGTGTGTGAGTTGCCGTCTACTATCGGCCGAGTTTCCGCATTAACGCGCGCAACCCGTTCCGCAGCCCACATTGCCGCCGTCCAGCCGTCCAGGGGGTCTATTCTCGAAAACTACGTAAGGAAAAAGAACGAGCAAAATGTACGTAATCCTCCATTTTTACGTAATGTTTCAAAATTTCGTATCCTCGAAACTTTTCGAACGAAACGTATACGTAAATATTCGTAATCGACGTTCGTCAACCTCTGTACGTAACGAATTGATCGTTTCGTATTAATTATCATACTATTTGTTATCTTATCATTTTTGTTTATTGGTTTGTTGTCAATTTGTATTTTTTAAGTATATTAGTATATTACCTACTAGGTATATTTAACAGTTATTAAATAGTTTTATTATACGATTGAGCGTCGATTCCGATATTACAATTAATTTTTTCGGGACTTGGGAAAATGGCTCTTGAAGATATTGTGCACTTGGAAGTCTTGGGAATGTTAGAGGAAGCTGAAATTAGAGGTGTAGGTAATCGGCCTAGGCAATATTGTAATGCCCAAAATGTTATGGAAGGTTGGTTTGTGTAATAATAATAAATAACCTATAAAGACTATAAAGACGGAAATATCATATGTTTATTAGAAAACAAAACAAAACTTAATACCTACTACCTATGCACAAATCATTAATCAATATTATTAGTTATTATTGAAGCTATTTAAATAATTATTTATCCATTATCATTAGTCATTTCTACGCCGACCGACTGTGATAACATAACATTTTTTTTAAAAGCCCGCCAAAACTGTGATAAGACAGACATTTTACAAAGTTACCAACTACATTTTTAATATTTCCTAAGTTCGAGTTATTCGTATACGAATCGGTCGTTTACGTTACTCGTATAATGTTCGAGAATACGAGATAATGAACTTAGACGAGTAAAGATAACGAACTGCTCGTGTACGAGTAGTAACGTATACGTTTGGTCGCTCTTTTCGAGAATAGACCCCTAGGTATATTATAATATTATTATAGTTGTCCGTACACGGTTTTTCGTGTTTAATCGACGGCGGCGGGCCTACGACGACAACGCTAACGAGGTCGATACGATTCCGACTGCATTATTATATTATATTATGCCTACGTAGAGTACACCGCGCGTATGTGTACTTTTGTAAGGAAAAAAAACCAATATTCCATTTCGTCTTAATTCCGACCGATACGCCGTTATTATATTATATTATACTATCATATTATTATACACGTGCAAAGCGTGTATATATAGGTACGCAATTACAACGTACAGCAACTACAACTCTGATCCATTACGCGTATATTATATATATACATAGTATGTATGTACCTATGTATGTATGTATATATTATATATTATACACTTTTATTTTGTATATACGTGTTTATACTATATAGAGGTTCCACGCTAGTTATGCACTACTATTACCAATAATAATAATGTCAATAATGGTAATATTATAATGTACTCGCCTATACTCGGTCTATATATCTCCTGCAGTGCATAATACTCACTATTATATTATTATAATAATACGTAGGTAAGTGAATTTGTCGTCTTCGAAAAGTCGATCTCTACTTTCCGTAACTTTCCGTTTCGTGCCGTTCATTCGCGTTATCGATAATAATAATTGTGCCAGTCTAATATTATGCGCACATATCAGTGGCGCACCCAAGGGGGGGGGCTTTGGGTCTTAAGCCCCCCCAAAAAATATTTTTTCATTAAATTACACATTATTATAGAAAATATAGTATAACAATGATAAATGATAATGTTTTATTTAAAAATGTTGTTATTATGTTAGATACACATATAATAATATTATACATTATAGTTCAATACTACGCGATAAGGTTTGTGACAATCAATATTATACTCTACGGTGGCTATCGTCGATTTTTATTTCGTTGAAAATTATTTTTAGATTTATAGATACAATAACGATTACGTACGGTCGACTTTGATTGTTAACTACGATAACAATGATAATTATGACTTTCGACTGTCTGTGGCATGAAAATCTCGTTTAGATAATTCAGTCTGTTAAATTTTTTACAAAATTGGTTATTTAAAAATTAGTTTTAATTGTTAACTTGTGTGTAAGGGAAAAAGAAAAATTATTAAGCCCCCCCCCCAAGCAAAAATTCTGGGTGCGCGCCTGGCACATATTATTATAATGTATGGCCGTACAGGATGAATGCGTCTACCACTCCTATAGTCCTATATAGGTAATACGGAAGTCTTTATCGCGCAGGATGCACTAAAATGCATCGCGAGGATTCCACCGGACGCGAGATGGCTATTACACTGCTGCATCAGTTCTATTACGATCCGATATTTGGTTTTATAATGTCTTGTATTATTATTTTAACTGATGTGCGTTCATCGTGAGTGACAGGTACCTGTTTTACGAAATATCTTCTCGCCGGGCTATGTTATTATAATATAATTTTAATATACAAGCCTGAAAAGTTTCCCAAAAACAGTATACTGCAACACCAATATAGCTGAAATGATATTATTAAAGGTACATAATTATTAAAATCGACTTAAATAAAATTATGCTTTAATATTGTTTAATGCTCTAAAGGAATTCCTACCGCAATATTATAGTGACGATTTTCTTCGCGGTATGTACTGCTGCACATGATTTTAGGCCCGGTAATATAATGTAATATACGAGTACTGTAATCCGTATTCCGTATATAAATTTAATATATAGGTACCTACTTATACTTGTGTTATGAGTCCTATAGAGGTGGTGTCCGTGAGAACTAAACGATTTTAATAACCATCATAATCCACGTCTCGGGGAAGAAATAACATAAAGATTATTCTAGGTTTGCAAATTATCATTATATTGGGCATCTCTTACAGAGTTAATTATATTCTCTTATTTCGTTAATCTCCCATTGGTGACCGTCGTACACCTTAGTACCTTACCAAAACCAGTAGCAGCCGTGGATGCTGCACCACCCTTTTATTTCCCTTTTATAGCGTATTTCCCGATCCTAGTACGTTTCAGCGCGGGGGGCGGAGCCAAGACCTTTCTGCATGATGTATATATGTTTTTACCGATCCTAATCTGATTCAGAGCGATGCGCTGAACCCACATAGGGTTCGTAATTTTAATACAAACACTTAAAACAAAATATATCATATTACATTTTAACATAGTAGGTACATTGTTTTACTATTAATATTTATTCAAAAAAATTAACAATAACTACATATTTCTGTTTTTATTACTGTGTTCGTCACATTATATTATAGTCATAATATAAGTATTACTAATAATAACAATATTATAAGTTAAATATTTTTAATCAGGCTGAGCGTTGTGATAAAAATATGTCATTAATCTATATAAAATGCAGTATACTAATAAATAATAAATAAAAAAATAATAATTATAATACAAGTAAAATATTTTTTATCAGGCTGAGTATACGTATTACATACAGCTTCATGGTATAAAATTTTCATTAACCTATTATTATAAAATGTGTCAATAAATAATAATAATAATAATAATATAAGTAAAATATTTTAATCAGGCTGTGTTACATGCAGTGTTCTGTGTTATTGTATAAAAATGTAATGCTAGTGATGTGTTACATTGAGTTTGTTAGCTTGTATATTTGCTCCTAAATTTCTTTTGTCTTTTTTTTTATTAATTGAATTGTTTCGGCTTTAGATGGGCACCCTGCTTGAATACGTTTAGATCCTTTAGTGAGTCCAGCTCTATCTTTACGACGTGCGATTGCAGTTGGTTGTACACTTATATTTGTATCCATTCATCATGTAAAGTGTAAATTTGACGTGTCCTGGGATTTATTTGTGAATTTGCTAGGGTTATTGATATTAATATTGATAGCTATTAATATTGATACCATAATTTTGAGTTGAAGGAAACATTATGAGATAACTTAACAATACAATTTATATTAGGTAATTCCACAGCGTAATATAACAACACTGTATGTAACACGTATACAATACATACATTATAATCAGGGTTCGGGACTTAAAGCATTTGCTTATTTTTTTAGATTGACTTAAAATGTAGCAGGGTACTATAGAAGTGTAGGTATGTCATGTTACAACACATTCAATTATGAAATTTGAGAGTGCTTTTTTTTGCTTTTTTCTGTGATTTTTCAAAAAAATGCTTATTTCAAGTTTTTATGATAATTATTGCTTTTTTGACCAGTTTTCATACTTTTTTATGGTTTTCTACTGCAAAGTTGTTTTTGATAGAATTAAAATTAAAAATAATTTAAATAAAAAAATTTATTAAAATTTATTAAAAAATTATTTTTTTTCAACTATTTGTAAATATTGTTTACATTTTATTTTTCAGAAAATCCCTTGGAAAATCCATAAAATCCTCGTCCTGAAAATTAAGTTTAATTTTTTTTATAATATAAAGATAAATTTTTATTTTTATTTTATTGTTTTTTTTTTTTAATAAATATTTTTGCTTAAATTTAAGTTTTTTAAATGCTTATTTGAGTGCTTATAATGATGTTTTTAAGTGCTTATTTAAGTGCTTATTTTAATGATTTTAAGTGCTTTAAGTCCCGAGCCCTGATTATAATAGGTATAGTTACATTATATTAAATAGGTATATAGTCATGTACGATGATGTACCTAACCACAACGCTCAGCCTGATTAAAAATATTTAACTGATATTGTTACTAGTAATACTTATATTATGACTATAATATAATGTGACGAACACAGTAACAAAAACAGAAATATGTATTTATTGTTAATTTTTTTTAAAAATTACGAACCCTATGTGGGTTCAGCGCAGCGCGCTGAATCAGATTAGGATCGGTAAAAACATATATACATCATGCAGAAAGGTCTTGGCTCCGCCCCCCGCGCTGAAACGTACTAAGATCGGGAAATACGCACACCGTTGACCAGATCGTTCAACTCGTGTATCTAATATCTATAATATAATAATACTTGTACGAAACCTAATCGTTATCGCGAGGCTCAGCGATAAATCTTGGAAACGAAAATCCGATGAAATGTTATATTACAGTTTATATAGTCGGCACGATGAACTGCAGTTCGTGTTCGATAAAATAGTCCTAAATATTCCGAAGACGAGGACGGGGACGAGGACGACGACGAATAATGACTCGGGCCTCGGGGCGACCGTCGGTCGGTTAATTATAATCAGCATCGGATCTGCGCGCCTGTTCTACTGCGCATCTCACACACACACATATACACACATATACACACACATGAGAGAGATTATTAAAATACGGACCCGATAAATTAAACGCGTATCGGTCGGTTGGGCCGGTCGAACTCTCGCGGGGGCCGCACGTCTGCCGCCGCCGTCGAGAATCGTGTTCGACTCTGGTCGATCGTATCTCTCGGGCGCGCGCGTCGTTTTATGTGTAGCACATAATATAATATCATAACAACATTTATGTGTATACGACCTATAGGTACCTCTGTACGCGTATATTATAATATATACGACGTATATGCGCACAATATAATAACGCATAAATGCGAAATAGGTGAAAGGGCACGAATTTGTAGTCTAAACATTTCTCTCTGTCTCTCTGTCTCTCTCTCTCTCTCTCTCTCTCTCTCTCTCTCTCTCCCTATGCTTCCATCGAAATGATAAACAATAAGCACTAGCCGTTTAACGATGTGCGGATACGATATTTTTCAAACGATCGCAGTTAGTAGGTATAGATGATACGATAATGATGTATAATAATAATATATAGCATAGATACGAATGTATACGACCAATCCCTCGTATGTGTGCATACGCGTATTATAATATTATATTCCATACTCGTACCAATGTTATGTACGAATGCGTTTCGAGTGTTATGATTCGTATACAGTTACTACGTCATAATCTCGACGTACAAGTTGTATACAACGTCGATAATATAATATAGTACTTAAGTGGCTATATATGATAATTGATCTTACATCAGCGAATGTAATCTTTTCGACCCGAGTCGTACAATTATAATAATATAATATTCGTTATAATATTTTTATACGCCTAATTATAATATAATGATGCAAATTTATAGGTGAGGTTAGGTATATAACGTAGTCGATATACAGCTATCGTATATATATATATACTCATACGAGTATACGACGACGCCGCGAAAAAAAGCAGATGTGTGCCATCAGTTTTCGTATATTTGGTGCTTGTAAATAGGACGAAATATCCTAAGGGTACCCATACAGGGTACATATTATTATTGTTATGTATTATGTATATATATTATATGTGTATATATCAATACGAAAGTCACATTTGGAAAGAAAATAACCAAACAAATCACGATGCCAAAACGAGCGATTGCTACGCACGATACGCGCGTATTAAATACGCACATAATTATTATTAGCGGACGATTCGGATCCAACAAATCGTATACAATACGCGCATGCACATTATGTAGCTAGTATTATACAGGTATGCCTACAATACACATAATGTACGGTCGATGCACGAGACCGATTTGCGGTTTTATTACCAGCGCGCCGACAATAATATATTATAATATATATATACAGTAAGCCACCGCCACACAGTGGTCGAAAAACTAATAGGTGGCCAAAAATCATTATTTTAAATATTAGAAAACTTTAATTTTCTAAAAATAAAATGTTTGTACAAGTCCTATTGTACTTAAAAATATTTTTTTTTTTGACAAAACACTAATTTAAGTACATAAAATGCTATATATAGCATAAATATAATGTTGATAAAACATCGATGTATTGTAAATATAGTCGAAATATAATTAAGATAAGTTCTCTGTTAATTATGGTATTAAATTGAGTGATTATCGTCGGTACTTATAAAATGTGATATGAGAGATATATATGTATATGTATAATGATAGATAAAGGTACGTGAGCGTGTGTACCATAATATATTTGATAAAATATTATTCATAAAACTAAATTAAACTTATATGTCATTAAAAACGTAGATATTTAGTATGTTTATTCATCGAGTTACACGACGAAAATTATATCAGTTCGTTGGGAAAAGTCCAGTGAACAATACTAAATAAAAATTAAGCTGCGCATATTTGCGCTATTTTTTTTAACCAGTGATTCAAATTGCGTGTATACCATTTTGGTATTATCTTTCTTTATAGTGAAATAATATATTTATTTTTAACCATGGCTTTATTAAATAAAATTACACGTGGAAATATTCATGAGTGTATATTCACAAATAGTACTACACATGGTTGATAAACATAATATAAAAAAACTGCTCCCAGAAGTCGAAGATCTTTTGCTGGACATTAATTATTGCAGTGATGAAGAACCAGAATACATTTCAGAAAAAAAATAATCATTAAAATAAATTGTAATATATTTTATATCAATAAAAATGTATTTCAATGATAATTGTATATTTATAAATATCATAGTTTCAGTTATTTATTTTTGGCCACCTTTTTTAGTTTTTCGACCACTGTGCGCCACCGCCGCCTCTCTCGATCACCTATAAGCTCACTATAAAATATATATTATAAATATATATAATATGCGTATATACTCACTATCCGATATCCCCGAAGGTGTTGTGTATGGCCGTACAGCAGAGTACGGGCGCGTGTGTGTACGAGGAAAAAACACGGCGATAAAAAAAAAAATTCAAAACACTCACGACCTTATAACTCATGCAGATAACGACGCACACAAACGGCTATATAGTGCTATTGAAAAAAAAAAAAAAAACTTAAAAAAACTAACCTCGACAGTGGGTCACGCCCGCGCAACGGGCAACAACAAATTGCCCGGCCGGGATACAATATTATATAAAATATTCTTCGGCGGGACCCGGTGGCGATGGGTCCGGGTGTATATAATGTTATTATTATATATATATAAACACGTCTCGGCAGTCGGCAGCCTCGTGTTTACCTTACAGGTATATATAATATTATTATTATTTCGTTGCCGAGCTATACGGACCGACGATGTTCGACGACCGGCGTGTACGGGGGGTGCACGACTTTTGACCTCGCGCGAGGCTCGTGTAACGGTGCTGCCCCATAGGCGGACATCGGGGGGGGGGGGGCTTAAATATTTTAATAGCCCCCAAAAATCGAAACTTAATTTGAAATGTCAAATTATATTGTTTTCATAATTATGCTATCGTTTTGTTATGCATTATTATTAGATTAATACATCTATCACATAAAACTAGTTTTGAAAATGTGTGGAGAAATGGGCTTTTTGAAATGACCGATTCAATTTACCATGCGGTCACCAGCATATTCGATAGACGACGTGTTATCTCTTCTCATCGATATGTCGAGCGTCGGCTCGAGGGATCACGACCGTTGTCGTTGTGACGTTATTTTAATATAGAAGATGTTATAAGAGTTTTGTCAGAAAACAAAACCATATTCCCTAATTTGCAAAAACTATTTACCATAGCATTAACAATACCTATGAGTTCGGCTACTTGCGAAAGAAGTTTCAGTGCAATGAGAAAAATAAAAACTTGGCTAAGGACATCCATGCTTCAGGATAGGTTCAGCGATCTTTCTATTCTATATATTGAAAAAGATATGTCCAAAAATATAAATAGAAATGATATTTTGAATATATTTGCTGATAAAAATAGGTATATGTTATTAAAATAAAATAAAATATTAACTATTAAGTGTTGTTTATTTTTATTACAACTTAAACATATTCATATTTGTATTAGTAATATATTACACTTGTGCATGGGAAGGGGGTGCGGGGGCGAAGCCCCTGCGGGTCACTTTACATTGGATTATTATAGCCCCCCTAAAAATTCAACCAAATGTCCGCCTATGTGCTGCCCTGTGGGAAATCGGTCGGTCGAAAGTAGCCGCCGCAATAATAAACGATAAATCTGCCGGCCGATCGCGAAGATTTTCGACGTCTGCAGGAGACTACATCGACGACCGAATATATTGTTATATAATATGTAATACGAGTACGATTAACTATTAAACATTATGTTGCTATATAGTTTTCAAAAAGACTCGAAGAATATTTCGTTAACTTGGAAGCACAATATCCTCCAACGATGCAAAGGAACTATTTTATGTTTAATCATATCTATTTACTTTTTTTTAAAATCTTTTTATAATATGATATACGTGCAATTCATGTGTATGAACGATTATTTTACTGTTGTCTTTGTCTGTATTTATATTATATTATATTTATACATATATAATATTATCATAATGTATATAATAATATTATAGTATTTCATCGTCGAAAACATAATGTCGTTATACTATGTTATGCGTACAAGAACGACAGCGACGGTGCCTTCCGTTTTTTTTTTTTTTTATCGAAAATAGATGCAAAACATAATAATATTATATAGTAATAACCGCGAGTACTGTCGGTGTTTTGAACTATATTAGTGCTGTGTGTGCAGTGTAGTGATCCCTCACTAACGCTTATATTTTGAGTTTGACGACGTTGATGATTGAGTAGGAGAAAAGGTTGCAGAGTTACAAGTTACAACGTTATAATTTAAGTAATTTATTTTAAAGTTAATAATAATATAATGGTATTACATTTGAATATAGAAATTTGAGGACAGAGCTATAAGCGTCTGCCCGAGAGATTAGTGGTTAATACTAAGTACTTACAAGTATGTACGTCGTACTAGCACTGAGCTAATTCTAATTTAGATACAGACGGAGACTCGTATATATACAAAGTCTCCCTAGGTTATTAGGTACACGGTAGAGACTCGGAGGTGGATCAAAGGAATACCGGCGGTATGCAAGGTACCGGCGTAAATGTTAAAAGTTGTCGAATAACCCTTGAGTTGTGAACTGGTTTATTTGGCGATATGTATTATTAGAAATCGTTATGCGATTTTTAAATATGTAATAAATCCTCAGGGCGTGGTATAGTCGTTGATCAATATATCATATAGTGCAAAGTCCTTATGATGTATAATTATAGGAAAGCGACTCTGTCGGTTTACTACACTCCTCCCCTCGAAGCTGGAAGTCCCTGACTTCCGAAAAAGTTTTAATTGAAGTTAAACTGTCTTGTACTTGGATAGCTTATTGGGCTATTCCTAGGCGTAAGAGGATATTCGACCATGTCGACTGCTCTAGGTGCTGTAGCTAAGCTTTCACTTTCTTCATCTTGGTTTGGTTCCTCTTCCGTGTTTATTTTTTCGTAACATTTAAATTTATTGTAATTGGATAAACATATAATGATAATTGCCATAAAAGTGATACTTGTGATTACGTAAAGTACGTAGTCGTTTACTTGCTGTGTATTCTTTAGTTCGTTTATCTTGTGATCAACCTTGCGTTGTGTTTCAAGTTGTTTCTTTGAACCTGACACGGTATGTAGGTCATCCATGTTATTTGTTTTTACGTGGTAGTCTTCCATCAAATTATTGTTGTCGGTGTACGGCATATCTTTGATACGTTCTATAGTTGACTTCGGGTTGAAATCCATATATTCAGATTTGTAGTCTACTTTTCCTGGTATAAGTACGTATCTTGCGGCGTATCCTTTGCAAGTTTCGTTGAGTCGTAAAATGCCTACTCTCCTTAGTGTGTGACTTGTGGATTCCTTGTCTTCGTCGCATGTAATAAATACTACATCATAATTAGTTACGTATATCCACTCGTTCTTGAATCGTTTCTTGTGGAATATGGATGTTCCGATTTGGACGTGCATTACTTCACAGGTTGATGGAACTTTTATTGGATCTTGCAAAAGTTGAACTTCGCATGCTGGTCTACTTGTACGCGGGTATAAAGGATTACCTTCAGGACATAAAAGGAAGTCTCTAGCGTGCTTACAATGTGTATAGTAAAATTCATCATACATGGCATAGTGTTCTTTAGTTTTACTTATAGCTAGATACTTATTACTAGGTTTAACATAGAGACAATCATTCCCAGTACAAACTGGTACAGGTATTAAGTTATATAGAATAAAATCATTTTGATAGATTAATGGTAACGTTAATATAAAAACTAGGTTGTCATTAACATAATATATAGCTAGGTCTGAGAGCTTTACCAATTCATAGATATTTTGTATATCTAGATCGGTGGGTAAGTCGGTGCCCCCAGGTAACGATACTTTAATGTCTTTTATGTGCTCTAGAAGGTCCCGTGGTGATATTAAGCTGGTATGGATAATCCCTAATTTCGCTTGTTGTATTATTTCTAATAAAGTATTGGTTTCTACTAGATGCTTCATTAATAATAAATTTATAATTAGAAAGTGTTTTGTTACATAATTTTTTGTTTGTTGGTCCCTAGATACGTTACTATTTTCGTTTATTAAAAAGGTCATATTGTAGTTTTCGTGTTCATCAAATTTGTTTTGTAACTTAACTATTTTTATTTGTTCTTTAACTAATTTAGTTTGCGGTGCGTTATGCGTTTGTTCTATATTAAAATTAAATTTTCTAATGCATTCCAGATTACATATTCCGTATATTAATCTGGCTGCTTTTGTTAACATGCCTAATGTACTTCTTTTAGATACTGTATGTTCTATAGAGTCTAATACTAGTTCCTTCTTTTTACGTAAATCGTTTACTATGCTACTAGCTGTTTGCATTAAATTGTTACAATTGGTATCAACATTATTTTTGATACTTTCGCATATTAATTCGGTTTTGTTCATAACATCGTCAATATAAATAAATCTTTCTTTGTATTTAGCAAAATTAATATACGCGGTTAAGTCCCATTGAGATGTGATAAGTTTCAATGGTCCCCGATTTTCGTAGTATAGACCGGAATGTTGTGTTAATTGTTCGTCGGTGTATCGAAATCGTCCCGACGTGAATGGTATAGTTAGTAGTATAAGTCTGAAAACCGTTTCAGCTTATTAGTCAAGGTAATTTTATGTTAAATGTATTAGATTTAAAATTAACCTATTTCTATATATATAAGTGCAAATTAAAATAATAATATGAATAATCTTATTCCCAAATCCCAAATAGAAAAAATGCATAATTGCTATAAAAAAAAAACTATAATTGTAAAATAATAAAATAATATATTCCGTCACCCTATATAATGTTTACTTTTATAAGTAATAATAATAATATAATAATAATAAATTTGTACTTTAACATCCGATTGTGTTTTTGATTAAATCGTGAAATTCCAATTGTAATTTACGGAATAAACAACGGGTCCATAGAACGTCTGTTCTAGGATCGTGAGCTTCGGAAAATCCGTGGGTATTTTTACATAAGAGTTCATGAGCTTCGCTTAGTTTTAAAGCGCGTCCTTGTTTTTCAAACGTTCCTATTTTAATGGAACAGATGGATTGCTTCGTAAGCATATCCGTTAGTTGTAAATCGAAGTTTCCATTGTTATTTGTGTCCCACCCTCGCATTGTCAATGCTCGACAACGTATGTGGAGAGCGTTCAGAATTTTAATGTCAGTGGAACCTTCCCACAGAATTATAAAGTTATACTTGTTAAGTATTGTTTGTATCGTGGTACGAGTTAAGTTCGGACACGAAGTATGGTCGGAGTCGTAGATTTGCGCAAGTATAGGGAATAGCTTTTGAGGTTTTCCCTTCAAAATGTTCACAAGGTGGTGTACCATAGCTTTCCATTCTCTGGTAGTTACTGGTTCATTGGTTCTGAGTTTGAGTGCGCGTCCTTCGAATTTTGTAACTAATGGTTCATAATGACCACATACGGCGCCAGATATTAAGATTAAATTTTCTTTTCCTAATTGTGTGAATTCAAAATCTACGACCGCGAACTCGGGTGGTTCACTAAAAACAAAACATATATATACATATGTATTGGACATCATATATATACGATAGATATATATATATCTACATATGCAGTCTTGTTAAGTATTCGAATACTTGTATTTAAATACTAGTATTTAAATACTTTTTTTGTATTTTAAATACTTTTCAAATACTTTCGACCCGTGTATTTTTAAATACTTTAAAAATACTTTTTTAAAGTATTTTTATTCGAGAATACTAAATACTTTTATTCTAGTGTTCAACTCGAAATTTCAATAATTACAAATTTTTCGTAATATACTATATTAAATTTTGTTTCTAAAATATTATTCTATTATTCTATAATGATAATAGTTTTGACTAATGACTGAGAATTTATAAATAAGGTTTCCCCAAAACACAATCAGATAAGTGATAACAGAATGACTGAAACCCCCGTCTGCTCCTCTCTACCATAGCATACGGCCATACGGGACACAGACCACCATTGGTTATATTGGTTTTTATCTTGAATCTATTATTAGTTATAATTTCAAGTTGTAATAACAATAATACAATATTGTAATATAAGTATAAATATAAGATTGGTATTACTTATTATATTATTATAAGAGCTGATAATAAAATATTAAAGGCTTTTCTCATCGATCGTAATATTTAATTTACCAATAATATTTTGTCATATTGACATATTGTAGGCAACTTGCAAGCAGACAACAGCTAGTTTCCTGCTTTAATTTTTGTGATTAAGACATTAAGTAGTAGACAGTAGTTCAGTAGTATTATTTAACATACTATCATGAGTGAAATGGAGGAAAATTGTAATTTGGATGATCCAAGACCACATGTGAATATTAGTTTGCCATGGCCTGTTTACAATTCACATTTTAAAGTTAATAAAATACTTAACGATAATGACTATGATTTACACAAAACTTTTGAAGTTTCTTGCAATCATTGCGTTACAAGAAAAACTTTAACTGCGGATTCAAGATCCATGTCCAATCTTCGTAAACACTTAAAGGTAGGTATTATAAATTATTATTATGAATTATTGAGGTATTATTTTTTTTGTTTACTTATAAATAAATTTATAAATGATTGCGGGCAAGTCTATAACTTCTTATAAATATTAATTATTATACTAGGTATCAGAAAATAAGTTTTTTCAACATCTGTTTGATGTCAAATAAAAATATATTTTTATGAAGCTGGACATTTCTTATGTGTACTTATGAAATAAATGTATCATAGTTTGTTTTATTTTTACCAGAGTTAAGTTATATTAATATATCTCAGGAATATACTATATAAGTCCTAAGTGTATAGACATTTAGTCTATACCCAGGTGGCCAGGTATATAAATAAATGTTTTAAATAGTAAATTCCTATAAGAGTTTATAATTTTCACAGCTTAAACATAGTCATGTAAAAACTGTAAAAGAACTACTGATGCCAAATATGAATGTATCTGTAAATTGTATAAGAAAAGAAATTGATGGAACTGATAAACATGACACCAGCATCGAATCAAATGTAAAAAAAATCAAATTTAACACAACACAGACATCTTTGAAAAGCTTCATACGTTCAAAAGATAATAACATAAGTTTAGTTTCTCAAGGTAAATATGTACTAGAGTAAATAAATACTTTTTGGATTAGTTTTTTAAATCAAATTTATTAATAATTAGTTCTATATTTTAAACTGTAAAAAATATTTTACAACCAATATTTTGCTTAATAGATAAATGTTAAGAGCTGTTGCCTGTTTGTATTTGATAAAATGATTTGTGTAATTGTTCAAAACTATATAAGGTTTAAAAAAGTGCTGCATTATTTATTTATTGTAAAGTAATTATTAATAATTGTTTTTTGTTTTATTTCACAGATACTCTTAATCAAATGGTTCAAGATTTAATAATAAATGCATCTCTACCATTTAACTTAGTGTCACATGAAAATTTTAAGGATATTATTTCTAAAGGATTTCCAGGTAGAAATCTTATGTGTCGCCAGACTCTTATGCAAAATATTGACAAAAGTTTCAATATTCTGTTTGATAAATTGAAAAGTAAACTTAACTCAGTTGAACATTTAACAACAACTGCTGATGCATGGTCAACATTTAAAAGGTATATTTTTTAGATTTTTCATTTCATTATTTAATATTTCATAATATCTTGTTAATTTATTTAGATCTTATTTGGGTATAACTGTTCATTGGATTGAAGAAGGAAGTCTTGAACGAAAATCTTACTTATTATCTATTAAGCGACTGACAGGAAGTCACACTTATGACATATTAGCCAGATCTATGGAATCTGTCTATACTTTGTTTAGCATTAATAACAAAATTTTATATACAACAACAGATAATGGCAGCAATTTTGTTAAAAGCTTTAAGTAAATATTTTATAAATGAGTTAAAATAATGAGTACCGTCAAATGAGGTTACAAAATTTATAATACAATTTATAATGTTTTGAATCAAAATGTTTACATTTAAAATAAATAGGTAATTTAAACTGCAATCAATTAAATTTATTTTAAATTGTTTAGAGTATTTGGTGCAAAAGACGATGATATCAATGCCTTGGATGAGTTGAATGATACTCAATCAGATAATAAGACAGCCAAAATGCTATACAGCACCTTTATTCCTGATGAGGTTGATGATTTGGATAATTGTACTATAAGAAATGAAGATGAAGATAATGATTTTCAAGATATATCCCATTTTAATATTGCTGAAGTATTTGAAGAGACAGAAGATGAAGTATATATGTTACCAAAACATCATAGATGTGCAGCACACACTCTCAATTTAATTGCTACTAATGTAAGGGAACTTTATTTTTTAATATTTTTAAATTTTAGATTCATACTATATATTATTATCTCTAATTACAGGATATTCGAAAAGCTATTTCTGGTGCAAAAAATGCAGTATCCCCTCTGTGGAAATATAAGCAGCAAAGCAGAACAACCTTTGCAAAATTAACCAATCTTTGGAACAAGCAAAACCGATCTAGTAAAATTGCTGATCTTATAAAAATTTGTTTTGGAGTATACCTTCTCACTCCAACAGAAACTAGATGGAATTCAACTTATGATTCTGTAAAATTTTTTTTGAAGAATTCCAAATCAAAATCAGGACAATTGTTTCGATTGTGTGATGATATTGACATTGTCCGCTTTAATAAAAATGATATAGAATTCCTTGAAGAGTATACTCAAATGATGGAACCAATAGCTATTGTTTTAGACCTTTTACAAGGTGAAAAAAATATGTTTTTTGGTTTTCTAATACCTTCTATTACTGAGTTAATATACAAGTATGAACAATTATTTATCAAAAACCAATTAAAAATCGGTTTTCCATTGGTAGAAGTAATAATAAAAAGTATTGAAAAAAGGTTTGAAAAAATATTAAGTGACCAATTTTTGACAATAGCAGCTATTTCACACCCATATTTTAAAACTGTTTGGATAAAAAACCAAGTTAAAAAAGATTTGGCTATTTCAGATTTTAAAAAAACAGTTTTAGATATGTTTAATGCAAATAGAAATGAGTCTACTACTGATAAACCAGTAGTTGACAATAGTGAAGATGAAGCAGAAGATTCTTCTTTTTTTTCATGGTCTAATGTCACTATTGATAAACTTCAAGAAACGTCAACTATCTCGGTGGAAAATGAAGTGTGCCTTTATCTGAATAGAAGCCCTACAAAAAAACTGACATCCCTTAATGAATTTCCTAATGTGAAAAAAGTTTTTATTAAACATAATACTCCATTGCCTAGCAGTGGTCCTATTGAACGTGTATTTAGTGTTAGTAATGCCATACTAACAAAACGTCGAGGAAAAATGGAAGACAAAACATTTGAAAAAGCAATTTTTTTAAAATATAATTCAAGTATTATGTAATTATTGTAATTCATCATATTTTGTATTATACCAATAAACTGTTCTACTATTATATTATATTATATTCATGTATTTTATGTTTTATTATTCTAATTATATAACATACACTATTATCTACCTCGCTGAAGTTAAACTTATTAGTAATTAAGTAATAAGTAATTAATAATTATCTATTGACTATTATCTTATATCTGCTTGTACTTATTAAAGTATTATTAAGTCATTGAAACGTTTATAAATAAGTTTAAATACCTATATATTTGCATATAGTGTTTAATTATATATATTAATTATTATTTATTAATAAAATTAACATTTCAATATGAAATTTATTGAACTAAAAAAAAGTATTTTTAAGTATTTTGAATACTTTTAAAAAGTATTTGTATTTATATTCAAATACTTTTAAAAGGAAGTATTTGAATACGTATTTTAAATACTAATGATAACAAGTATTTAAATACGTATTCTGAATACATTTGAAAAGTATTCTTAACAAGACTGTACATATGTCACAATGAAGACGTTATTATAAAATACGTATTCATTCGAAGAAAAGTTAATAGAAAAATCGAATAGAATTAAATAGTTATCATAGTTATAAAAGAAAATGGCTATTGAAATGCTAATAAAGTACATGTTTTTTTTTCATTTAAATTTAAAGTCGCATAAATCAAGTATATCTACTGGGTGTTCAGTTGTTTCCAAAAATTCCCTTAGATATGAACAAAGTGGTTTGCGTAGAGGTCTTAATGTTTTTGTTAAGTCGTGTGAGAAGTGATTAATTGTACGAGTGAGTTCCAACAGCTCCACTGGCGTATACAGTTGAAGTAAATTTTTATTCGCCGTGTCTATATGGTTAAGCATACAGCGCGGAATTTCGTCGGGATATAAAGCCGTGTGGCAGTGCTGTTGTACTATTAACGTTGTACGGAACGTGGTCATAAAGTTTCTTCGTTTGTCCCTAAAATAATAATAAAAGAATTTGGTAGGAAAAAATTTATAATAAGTAGATAAGTTAAGAAAAATGAATTTGTAATAATTTATTCGGTATCGTCATCGTCGTAATAACGTTTTACGTTATTTTTATGTATACGATACTCGCGATTTCCTTTTTTAATTGTAATATTTTCATTGTCATGTACTAAGAGTACCTCAAAAGGTCCTTGCCAATTTAAGCTAAGTGCATTTTTCTTGTTGTGCTCTTTGATAAGAACTTTGTCACCTACATGTAAATCAATGACATTTAGGGTCCTATCGTAATAATTTTTGTTTGCCTCTTTTTTCTTTATTAAGTTATCTCGAGCGATTTTATGTGCCTCTTGCATAATCCGCTTAAGATCGAATACATAATTGTCGTAATTATATTGTGGTTCGGGATTTTTATTGAACGCTGATGGAATATTTGGTTTCCTTCCGAATACTAGTTCGTAAGGCGTAAAATCCGTAGAAGTATGTACTGTTGTATTATAACAAAAAGTAGCGTAACACAATAATCTATCCCAATTACTGTCTTTGTCTACGAAGCTACGTAAATAAGTTTTTAATGTTTTATGAGAACGTTCTAGAAAAGCGTTGCTTTGTGGATGCCACGGTGTAGTTTTAGATTTTTTTATGTCCAACAGTTTACACATGCTTTTGAATACATCGGATAAAAAATTAGTTCCACAGTTAGTCAAAATTGACTCGGGTATACCGTATATACAAACGAAACATTCTACGAACGCCTGAGCTACCGTTTGCGCGTCTGTGGCGGATAACGCTATTGCTAGCGAGAAACGACTTAGTTCGTCTTGTAGAGTTAAAATATACATGTTTCCTGTCAGTGTTTTCGGTAAGGGTCCTACTGGCTACTATATCTAGGCAAACCCTTTCGAATGGTTTAACTACCGTGCTAGTAATTAACATTGGTTGCTTCGTTTTTACGTGTGATTTATTTTTCTGACATAATTCGCAATGTTTAATATAATATTTTACGTCTTTTTTCATGTGACGCCAGTTATAATTAAGTTTTAATCTTTTTACGGTACGTGATACTCCAGAATGTCCACCCAATGGTGAATTGTGGTGTTCATAAATGATTTGTTGTTTTTCTTCTGACGTTAATTGCTGACCTACATATATTTTTACTACGATGTCGGTCGCTTTGAAAATGTGTCGAAACATCGTGCGAATACGCGGATAACCGGTATTAGTGAGGTAGGTCCGTCTAATTTATTGGTAGAGAATGCATTTATTTTATTCGACATGCAAAATGTTTTTATATCGTTTATAGCTAAGTAAATGACCTCGGCGTTAAGCGGTGTTGTATGAGTTGGCTTTAGACCATAAAATACGAGTAAATTCGGTTCACTGTCGATAGTGTAAAACTTGTTTGTATCCGAAAACTGGATTTTGTTTAAATCTATGTTTTTTATTACTTCACGCACTGCCGGGTTTGTTATAATTTTATCCTCAGGAATCATTATTATTACGTTTTCTCTTTCTATGGCCTTGACTAGGTCATCGTCGACTTCTATAATTTTTGAATTAAATATGGGTTTGCTTTCCGCAGCTCGGAACGTGTCGAAGTCGGTGGTCATACTAGTTGGACCGGGTTGTATCATACGAATTCGTGACAGGCAATCTGCGTTCGAGTGTTCGGGTCCGGCCCTGTACGTAATATCATAATCGTAATCGGCTAGTTGTAAGCGCCAGCGCATTAACTGCGATGACGCGTCCTTAATACCAAACAGGTATGTTAACGGTCTGTGATCGGTTATAATATTAAAATGTCGACCATATAAATATGGTCGGAAATATTTCACGGCCCAGACGATGGCTAATAATTCTTTCTGAATAACGCTATAGTTACACTCGGCTTTATTTAATGTTCTACTCGCATAAGCGATAGGCTGATCTTTAGGGACTTCCCCTTGTGATAAGACTGCTCCTATTGCATATTGGCTTGCGTCTGTCATTAAGTTGAACTTTCCCGCTTCCCAGTCCGGATAGACCAGTAATGGTGGGTTCATTAAAGCTTTTTTCAGTTCTTCGAAACTATGTTCGCAATTATCAGTCCATTCGAATGGTACGTCTTTTTTAAGTAAGTAAGTTAATGGTTTTGCGATTTTCGCAAAGTTATCGACGAAACGTCTATAATAGTTTTGTTACTACGGTATTGTGGACTGTATATGATGGTCTACTCAAACAACAACTCGTAGGTAGATTAATGTAAAGTGCCGGGTGACGGCCTACTATTGGTAAAAACAAGAAATAAATATTGTGACACAAAATGTGCCGGCCGGCGTGGGGCTCTTAACAATCTAATTTACAAATATAATATTAAACTAATAAATCAATAATAATAATAAATGAATAAACCGTGATAGCCGGACGCAGAACGAAGGTGACGAGTGACGGTAATGATACTGGTGACGGTGACTGGTGATGGTGATTGGTGAAGTGGAGTGACGGTGATTGACGGTAACAGAACAAAAAAAACAAATCGGAACATAAACAAAACCCACGGTTCAAGGTAGCAAAATATTACGCACAGCAACGTATAACGGCTACGCACGCACAGTCCGGTGGCGGAACATGAACTAAACGTCGTCTGCGGTATAGCTTAGGTACGGTGTGTTCGTTGCGCTATCACCCGATTACGTAAATGCCTGAACATACCGCCCACCTTGAATGGTCCCACATTCAATCACAACGGTAAAGGGCATAACTTCACCACTGGCCGCTTGAGAGTCTTGCCATTAGCTAATTTGACATCAGCTACTCGGACGACATTGTCTTCGCCAGGGTATAGTTTGACAACGCGCGCTGTACTCCATGTGAGTGGTGGTGTGGGTTCCTTAATGATTACCAAGTCATCCACCGCCAGGTTCCTGTCTGGGCGTTGCCACTTCTTTCTCGTTTGCAGATTTTGTAAGTATTCCTTTTGCCATCGCTGCCAGAAGTGAAGTTGAATCTGTTGAACTAGGGTCCAACGTTGACGTAGAGTGTAGGCTAGTGGATGGTCGTGGGTATATGGTTGTGGTATAGAGGCTGGTGGACCCATAGTCAAAAAATGCCCTGCCGTGAGTGGTGCTAAATCGTTAGGATCGCTGGAGAGGGCGCCTAATGGCCTGGAGTTTAGGGTTGCTTCTATTTTGTGGAGGACAGTATTTAGTTCTTCGTACGTAAGGACCTGATCGTGAACTATGCGCCGTAACAACCCCTTGGCCGACTTGACTGCCGCTTCCCAGAGGCCACCCATGTGCGGCGCAGCAGGAGGATTAAAATGCCAGGTTACTTGATTTGATGAAGCGTAGCGGATGGTCGTAGGTGACTTCAGAATTTCTTGCACTTCCTTTAAATAATGATTAGCTCCTACAAAATTAGTCCCACAGTCAGTGTATATGTCCGTGCAACGTCCTCGTCGTGCGATAAAGCGTTCGAGGGCTGCAATAAATGTGGGCGTCGACAAGTCCGAGGCAAGCTCTATGTGTACGGCTGTAGTCGCCATACATACGAATATGCATATGTACGCCTTGGTGACCTGCAGTCGGCGTAACAGAGCAGCCTTTACGTCGAATGGTCCCGCAAAATCAATACCAACTTTTCCGAATGGTTTGATTTGGCCAAGTCTGTGTGGCGGTAGATCTCCCATGATCGGTTGAGGAGCCCGAGGTAGTACTCTGAAACATGGTATACAACGATGGAGTTGCTTTCGTATTACACCTCTTGCCGATAATACCCAAAAATGCTGTCGTATAATGTTCTGCACGGTTTGTGCGCCTGGGTGACCATTGCTTCTGTGTACCTGGTCGATCAAAAGCGTAGTCATCCGTGCTTCTTTAGGTAATAGAATTGGACATTTTTGATCAAATGGTAAATCTGCACGCTGTAAACGTCCACCCACCCTTATCACGTTGTCGAAATCGAGAAATGGAGCAAGCTTCCGCAGCTTGGATGAACATGATCGGTTGTGGGTCAGATTATTGAGGTCATCAGAAAAATACACTCGTTGTGTCCATTGTACTAATGCCCGTATGGTCTCATCGACCTCAGCGGAAGTGGGCGGTGTTTGACGGTCCGGAATTTCCTTTTTAAGGAGACGCTTACGTACTCGCAGCCAATAGCAAGCCAAACGCGTAATTTTTGTCCAACTGTCCGACTGGTACAATAACGGACATTCGGTCAAGGTTTCGGTCGTAACCAACGTGATTACCTTCGTCTCAAGTTGCTCCTCGCGCGACTCATCGGTTAACATCACTGCTTCTGTGGATGGCCAATAGTCTTCTGACAATCTGAGGAAAGTTGGTCCCATCCACCACTGAACGTGATTGGCGAGTTCTTTTGGCGACAATCCCCTGGACGCACAGTCTGCCGGGTTCTCCTTGGTTGGTACATGTCTCCACAAGTATGACGTGGTCGTTCGCTGTATTTGTGCAACTCTATTTGCTACAAATGTCTTCAATTGCGCTGTTGGCGACTTTATCCATGCCAAGGCCACTGTAGAATCAGACCAGGCTATCACCCTTTCGATCTTGATTCTAGTTAGGTTTTGGCACACAAAATGTAATAATCGAGCTAATAACAATGCACCGCAGAGCTCCAATCTTGGAATCGTGTTCCGTTTTGACGGGGCGACTTTCGATTTACCCATTAACATAAAACATTTTGCCGAATTGTCCGGTGCCACGACACGGAGATATATCACCGCGGCATATGCTGCTTCGGAACTATCAGAAAAACCGTGCAACTCATATTTTCCGTTGTTACTTGTCACTCGACGGGGAACTCGGATCGACGACAACTCTGGCAACTCTTGGTGATAACGTGTCCAAGCCTCTGCCGCTTCTTGTGGTATGTTGTCATCCCAACCAAGGTCTATAGACCAAAGGTACTTCATTAACCTTTTAAGCTCGGTTGTGACAGGTGATAATAATCCAAGAGGGTCGTAGATACGCGCGATTTCCGAGAGGATGGCACGTTTGCTATAACGCACTGGGTTCGGTCGGACATTGTAGCTTAACTTATCCAGATTTGGAATCCATTTAAGTCCTAGAACATTGGTGGTCCCACCCTCGGTTACATCGAAGGTGACTGGGTCCGTTTGTCGGTGTGAGCTTGGTACAGCTTCCAAGAGCGCACGAGAATTACTACTCCATTTTCGAAGCTCAAACTGCCCTTTCCCCATTACTAAGCTCAAATTGCGTTGTAATTCTAGTCCGTTTTCTACACTGTCAGACCCAGTGGCAACATCGTCAACGTACATGTCTTCTCGTACAACTTGTCTCACTTCAGGGTACTGTTTAGCTTCATCCTCTACTAATTGATGTAGGGTTCTTATCGCGAGAAATGGAGATGAACGCTGCCCGAAAGACACGGTTGTCATTTCAAATTCACTTACTGGTTCTGCCAATGAAAACCGGTAGAGCAAGCGTTGGTATTGATGGTGTTCTGGTGTCACTTTAATCTGCCGGAACATCTGCTTGACATCAGCAGTAAAGACTATAGTATGCAACCGAAAACGTAAAACTATTCCCGGTAAATCTTGTTGCAATTTTGGTCCCGGGTATAGATTATCATTCAGCGACATCCCAGAGGTCGTTACAGCCGAAGCATCGTACACCACTCGTACTTTTGTGGTGGTACTCTCGAGCTTTATCACTGCGTGATGCGGAGTATAGTAGACTGGTTCGACCCCACACTGAGCCTGTGGTACTTTTGTCATGTGACCGCTGTCTAAGTAATCCTGCATTGCTGCATTATATTGCGTACGAAGGTCTTCCGACTTTTCTAATCTGGTTTCAAGTCGATGAAGTCGCTTAAGAGCCGTGGCCCTTGACTCTCCTAATTTCGGTGGGTTGGTGACAAATGGCAGATGAACAATGTATCTACCATCATCTTGTCGAGATGTAGTGCTGGTATATATTTCCTCACATTTCATATCTGCTGGCGTATTCCGTTCAGCCGTAGGTACTTCTTCCAACTCCCAGAATCTTTGCACAGATTGGTCTATGGATTCTAAGGTTGTATACAATGCATTCGTAGTCCTCTCTTCCGTACCCGCGATACGTCCCATCAAGATCCATCCAAATATGGTGGACAACGCGACGGGTTCATTCAGACCACCTTCTCGCTTATCCCCACAAAGGAGATACGGAAAAACATCAGCTCCGAAGAGTATATCGATTGGTAGTGACTCGTGATACGCAGGATCTGCTAGAGTTATATCTGCTATGTGAGGCCAGTCGTTCTTCCATATTCGAGCTGATGGTGTTAGCCCGGTTATGCGTGGTAAAATGAGCACCTCCACGGTAAGGGTTGGCGACGTTTGTTCATTTGGTCTGACTAATACTTGTGTAAATCCTCTTACTGTTGGCACGGGCGTACCTGCAAGAGCTTGGATAGTTACATTACTTTTGCGTCGAGACAAACCTAGGCTCTTGAAGCAATGTTCGGTTATAAAACTGCTCTGACTTGCACTGTCTAACAGTGCACGTACCGATCTAAACTGTCCATCAGAATCTTGTACGGAAACCGAAGCAGTTGATAGAAGCACACTGGTACGGTAATTTCGAATGTCAGCCGATACGTGGACTCTAACTTCTGGTTCTATCGTATGCCCATCTTCGCTAGCTGAGTCATTCCGGGTGCTCAGATGCAGCCACGTATGATGCCGTCCGCTACACTCTACGCATACTCTGTCGGATTTACATTGTGGCGCTAAATGTTCACTAAAACACATAAAACACCTCTTAAGGTCCTTGATTGTCTGATGTCTTTGTTTTGGTGTCATTTTTTTGAAACGGGTACAGTGTATTAGTAAGTGTCCAGGTTCTGCCTCACATACTTGACACTTAAACGTCTTCTTCTGTGGTCGGTTGGATGGTGAACTCACTTCCTTGGACGGTGCTCCGCTAAAGAGGGCCATAGTCCGGTTAGGTTTGATCCATTTGTGTTTAGGTTGTCCTCCGTCAGCTTTACCTTGACTAACTATAGCTGACTTACTAAACTTGGTAAGAAAGGTTACAAACTCAGCTAAGGTGGGATCGGTGGTTGTGTCAACTGCTAGTTCCCACTGGGCTCGTAATTGATGGTCGAGTTTCTTTTGTAGTTGGTGAAGTAAAATCGGACTCCACTGATCCACTGGATACTTAAGATTTTCTAATGCCCCAATGGCACTGGTAATAGTGTTCAGAAGTTGAACGATAGAGTTTCCATTCCCGACTGTAGCGTTCGGTGCATCAAACAGTTCGTCCAAATGACTCTCTGCTATATATCGTCGATTTGCATACCTAGCTTCTAATTGCGACAGCGCGAGTTCGTAGTTGCTATCGGTGAGCATTAAATTCGCAATTAATTTCAAAGGCTCCCCTTCCAGATATGACTTTAAATACCCGAATTTGACGACAGGACGTATATTTGTATTTTCATGCACAATCGTATCAAACAGGTTCCTAAATCCAGTATACGCCTTTGGATCACCACTAAACTTAGCAATCGTTAACTTCTCAAGTGGAACGACGCTCGCATTACTAGCACGAGAACTATTTGATAAGCGCGATTCCTCGGAATTTGCCATGCTTGATTCTGGTAGAAACTCGTCAGCTAGGATTTTGCAACTGAAGTACTGCTCCTCGAACTCAGCCCTCAGCCCATCCAAATTAGGGACAACATCCTCCGTCCCAGGTTTACCATTGTGCTTAATTAAAATTCCCAACTGTGTTTCAAAATCTTCGTACATACGTTCCAAGGTTGCATACATTACCTTAAATTTTGATTTAGCAGTTTTATCATTTTTATTCTTCGATAATGCCTGACCTGCTTCATCTATCCGTTGGACCCTCTTCTGTAAATCTTGCACACGGATTTTCGCTTCTTCAAACACCCCCATAGTTAAAAGGGAGAAATAGGTACAATAAAATTACTTTAATAATTTATTTGTTTCTGTATACACTCTGTATACACTACTGGTACAGATATAATTAAATTGTCTAATTTGGTAATTAATTAGGTCAGATTGCGGCGGTACTCAAGCCGCCCGCGATCTCAAGGTCGACCGGTATAGCGTCTTCGTCGTCGACAAGTTCGGGTAACAAGCCACGACCACGGACAAGGTTCAAAGTCCAACTTTACAAACTGGACGTGCTGTCTCCTACACAATATATAATAACAACCACGGAATGCAAAATTTAATTATTCTCTCTAATAGTCGGAGTTCTGACTCTTAGGACATTCAATATATTCAATTAAAATATCCTAGGCACTAAGGACCAAATGTTACTACGGTATTGTGGACTGTATATGATGGTCTACTCAAACAACAACTCGTAGGTAGATTAATGTAAAGTGCCGGGTGACGGCCTACTATTGGTAAAAACAAGAAATAAATATTGTGACACAAAATGTGCCGGCCGGCGTGGTTCTCTTAACAATCTAATTTACAAATATAATATTAAACTAATAAATCAATAATAATAATAAATGAATAAACCGTGATAGCCGGACGCAGAACGAAGGTGACGAGTGACGGTAATGATACTGGTGACGGTGACTGGTGATGGTGATTGGTGAAGTGGAGTGACGGTGATTGACGGTAACAGAACAAAAAAAACAAATCGGAACATAAACAAAACCCACGGTTCAAGGTAGCAAAATATTACGCACAGCAACGTATAGCGGCTACGCACGCACAGTCCGGTGGCGGAACATGAACTAAACGTCGTCTGCGGTATAGCTTAGGTACGGTGTGTTCGTTGCGCTATCACCCGATTACGTAAATGCCTGAACAAGTTTAGTAATCCCAAAAATGATTTAATATCTTTTGCGTTTTTTGGTCGAGGATATTCTTTGATACATTTTAATTTGTTTGGGTCCGGGGAAACTCCCGTTTCGTTTATTACGTGTCCTAAGTACAATACTTCTTTCCGTAAGAAAGAACATTTATTAGGCTGTAATTTGAGTTTGTGTACGCGCAACCGATTAAATACCTGTTCTAATTTCTTTTGGTGGTCCTTTAAACTGGATCCATGTACTACAATATCGTCAAGATATGCAGTGCACATTTCCTCAAGGCCCATAAGTACAGATTTCATTGCGCGTGTGAACGTAGGTGGAGCTGAGCTCAGCCCGAAGGGCATGCGTAAAAATTCATAGTGACCGGATTTCGTAGAAAAAGCTGTTTTATGTGTGTCAGCCGGGTCTATATGTATTTGATGATAACCGGACGCCAAATCTAATGTACTGAAATATTTAGATGATCCTAGAGATTCTAATATTTCTAGTAAATTTGGGAGGCCATAAGCTTCGTTCTCGGTTACTTCGTTAAGTTTTCTGAAATCTACGCATACTCGTAATTTGGGTTTCCCTGTCGGATCTAAATTTTTCTTCTTCACTACTACTAGTGGAAAATTAAAAGGTGATTTAGAATCGCGTATAATATTGTTATTTTTCATTTCTTTAATTTGTTTTTCGATTTCATCTTGGTACGCCCAAGGTAAACGATACGGTCGTATATTAATGGGTTTCGTGCAACGCGGCGTGTTTATAGTGTGTGTCACGATTTCCGTGGCGCTTAAATAGTCGCCCGGAAGGTAAAACAGGTCCGCGTAATTACAGCATAGTTCAAGGATACTTTCGCTTTCCTCTTTATTTAAATCGTCGGTCTTAATTTCGCGTTTGATCTGTGTTATACGGTCGGTTTTTTTTTTCATCTACGAACGATGCAGTTAATACATTTTCGGTATACGGCTCCCACTCGATATGTTGCGTGGTAAGCTCGTCTATTACGAAAGGTTCTTCCGAAATATTTATTACGTTACTAATAATGTTATTTTTATTGACCGGACTTATGCTGTTCGCGATTATCACGTTTTCGTTTACGTCTTGTTTTTTAATAGTAATATTCTCGTGACTTATATTTTCGTCGTTTTTTATAAGTAGTACACAATTGCTACGCGGCGGTAGTATAATTTCTTTGAAACCAGTTTTTTCGGGTATCGTTAATAAATTTCGGCTATAGTCCATTATGACTTTGTTTTGTTTCAAAAAGTTACGCCCGATGATGCCTGACTCGTTTATTGGGAAATCGCCAAAAACGACGTCGAATTTAATAAGCACCTCTACATCGTTAATTTCCATACTGGTTAGAATTGTGCCTACGGTGAATATCGGAATTTCGTTAATGCCTTTAATTGTGCGTTTCGCGGATTCGTTTACCACGACGTGTCCCTCTAACGCGGTTATTTTAATAAGGTTCATTTCCGCGCCGGAATCAACTAATAATTTAATTTTATAAGGTTTGAAATTATCCGATGCACATATTATATGTTCCTCTTCGAAATTAGCTACAACTCTTACATGATTTTGGTTGATTTCGTTTACTGTACGACTGGTACTAGGAATTTCACTTTCCTTGTTACTCGTTTTTTTACTCTCGTTATAAATACGCTTCCTACAATCTTTTATATTGTGGTTTGTTTTTTTACAGTACGAGCAGAATCTAACTTGACCTTGGTATTCGTGTTTTACTACACTGGTTTTATCGTCACGACTGCTAACGGGATTTCTAAAATTGGTGCTGTATGAGGTACCGGCGTTACTGCGGCACTCGTTTGCATAGTGACCCATTTTGCTGCATTTATTACACTTAATATTTTTTTTATTCGCGTTATTTTTTCCGTAAGTTTTTTCTGAATTAAAACGTCTATTAATGTGTTGGAGGTCTTGTTCATCCTCAATAGCGATAGTAATGGCTTGCTCGAGAGATGATACAGCGCGTGCTCGTAAAAATGACCTAATTGTTGGTTTCGCCCCGTTAATAAACGCAGTAAGTGCCAATGCTTTATGCGATGAAGCTACAGCTGCGGCTGCTGCTGGTTCTAGTCCTAATGTTAATGCTCCTACCAATTCGTGATAACATTTTTCGGTTCGACCGGCAAAACTACGTACGTCCTCGTCGGATCGTTGTCGACTATTACTAAGTTGTGATTGCAAGTAATTAATCGAATGCGGTGCCCCAAAAACGTTTCTAAGGTGGTTTTTAAGCTCTGGCCAGTTTTCAAATTTCCGGTAACGAGTGGCCTGGTATGCGTCTCCCTTTAATTTAGATAATATATTGTGAAATACTACGGTTACAAGATTTTCATGGATATTTTCCATTACATAGTTACATTCGGTTATATATGAGGCTAGTTCTACCTCGGAACCCCCGCTAAAGTTAGGTATGCCGCGCAAGGCGGAGTCAATTCCTAATGTTACGCTCATGACTGTCGTTTGTAAAGTTTGCGGGTTATATTTAACTACTGCCCAACACCTTGGACTCTCAGACATATACTATATAATTGTTTAAAATAACAACTTACAGTGCAAAATTCATTGTATTCTTGTCTGGTCCTAACTGCTTGCGTGCTGACGGCTCTGTGGACTCGTCGTTGATGCTCCGCTTGGCTAGTTGAGTAAAGTTGGAATGTTGATTGAAGTTGATGGCTTGGCTCGGCTTGCTTCCTTCCTAGGTAACAGCAACGTGAATAAACTCGAGGTCCGCTGATGTACTCGACTCCAGGTTGGTTGCTGGAATTCTTCCTTCAGGTGACCCCACACCTGACACCAAAAACGTGTAGTGATCCCTCACTAACGCTTATATTTTGAGTTTGACGACGTTGATGATTGAGTAGGAGAAAAGGTTGCAGAGTTACAAGTTACAACGTTATAATTTAAGTAATTTATTTTAAAGTTAATAATAATATAATGGTATTACATTTGAATATAGAAATTTGAGGACAGAGCGATAAGCGTCTGCCCGAGAGATTAGTGGTTAATACTAAGTACTTGCAAGTATGTACGTCGTACTAGCACTGAACTAATTCTAATTTAGATACAGACGGAGACTCGTATATACAAAGTCTCCCTAGGTTATTAGGTACACGGTAGAGACTCGGAGGTGGATCAAAGGAATACCGGCGGTATGCAAGGTACCGGCGTAAATGTTAAAAGTTGTCGAATAAACCTTGAGTTGTGAACTGGTTTATTTGGCAATATGTATTATTAGAAATCGTTATGCGATTTTTAAATATGTAATAAATCCTCAGGGCGTGGTATAGTCGTTGATCAATATATCATATAGTGCAAAGTCCTTATGATGTATAATTATAGGAAAGCGACTATGTCGGTTTACTACAGCAGTAATAAAAATATTATAGCGGTGCATGCGAAGGTGATAATAATATTTTTCGTGAGAATTCTCGCTTTATTATTTTTATTCGACTGCTCGTTAAGTATATGTCGTTTCTGTACGACATAAGTCAGAAGTCGTAACGTGTACACCGCGTATAACTCAATATAGGTACCTCTACATATACCAAAATTTTAATTAAGTTTTAAATTTAATTAAAATCGTAACAAGAATATTTGATACATTTGAATCGTTTTAAATATAAATAATATATTATTAAATAATTTAAAAAAAACCTTTTTATTCAGAATGATTTATCTGGTTATAAATTGTTTGTATTTATTGGAAATGTTAAGATACAGAAAATTGCTTCTCCTGAAAAATCAGTATTTTGGCAATAGTAAGTTTAGGATTTGCACCACAAATGTTTAACTACGATAAATTTGAGAGTTTCTTAAATATTTTTAAAATTCATATTTTAAATACTTTTAAAAAAATCTTTCATATTATTATGGATATTTATCAACTACTATTATAAAAAATTATGAGCAACCTATTGTATTATATTTTCAGGCTTTTTGAAACAACGAATACAATTTTATAGAAATACGTATAGAATTAAAAACTAAAAAGAAAGAAAATTTCAAATATCTATAAATATCACAAAACTAGTCAAACTATTTTGTAAATTGTATCACTTATTTTAAAACTATAGAATAAACATTTGATAAAAAATTCAAGAACAAATGTTAATAGTTTTTGAAAAACGACAAAATAAGATAATCGTTGCATGAGAATTTGTTAACTCAAGGATGAATCAGAATATCCAATGCCTAACTTCAAACACACTTAATAAAAATTAATTTCACTTTTCCGTAGACTTTCTATGTTTGTTAAATGTAGGAATATTAAGGGAATTCTAGTATGAAACTTTCAAATGATAAAATACATAGAAAACTGTTGATGAATTTCTAATTCGAAATAGTTTGACAATTTTGGAAATTTTGATGAATTTCGTCAACATTTTAAGAGGATGCTACCCAAGCATTTGTTGTCTCCGTCTTACACACGTACTACATACCAAATTTTCGTTCACTAGTTTCAATAGTGAGATGATAATTTTGATATTACAGTGATTTGATCTATCATAAATTTTTTAGATAATAACATCATCTGTGCTTAAGCGTTGGCTTTTCTTCGATATGTTAATTTACAAGCGAGATATTTCGCATTTTTAATTTTTGATATTTCGCACACCCATATCTTGCTTAAAAATAAAAAATTCGAAAAATCGGCAACGCTTAATCACAGATAATGTTCTTACCTTTATAGTATTTCAATTCACTGTAGTATCAAAACTAACAGCACACTATTGAAACTAGTGAACGAAAATTTTTGCTATGTCACGCGTGTCACGGGAGACAACAAATGTATGGGTAGCGTCCTCTTAACTTTAGACGCAGAGACGCTCATAACATTTTGCTGTAGATTTTTTAATTTCCAATAACCACGACCGTTGTATTACATTTTGCGAAAGTTTTTTGTCGATAATAGTTAAAAAATAACTATCTATGTTTAATATTTATATAGGTATTTTTTTGAATTGTCGATTACACAGTATGAACAGTTATCTACACGAACTAACAATGTTAAAGAAATAAAATAAAACATTATCTTGGACTGACCAATTGTCTATTTGTCTCCCTTCAAAATCATTTTTCATCGTATGGGTGCAATGAATAATGATTAAATTCATTGAATTAAAATTTAACACATCCATCAAAGTGAACAACTCAATGACTTCCGATCAGATAGAGTTTCCGGTTTTTATAAATATACGATTGTAAAAATCGTTTATCATCTAAACTCAAAATAAAAATATTCATAGGTAATTGTATATAATAATAAATGTTATTACATAATATGTAGTTACTTAACTTAGTTATTTATATATAAATTAACTTTAGTTATTTCTGTTACACCCAAGTCGAGATTATATAGATAAAGGGGGGGGGCTGGTCCCAAGGGCCATTGATTTTGGGGGCCCATCTTTATCCCCAAAATATATTTTTTTAACGCGTCCAATACAGTTTTCAAAAAAGTGAATTACTATTTAAGTAGGTAGGTATAGAGGTAAATATTATTATTAATAATTATAAAATAAAATTGTTCTCCATTTTATACCTCGAAAAATTACTATGAATAATGAACTATATTTGCCAACAAATTTGTTTGTTTGTTTTTTTTTTTTTTTGAGCATTTTAGATTACCGATTTAACTATTTAAGTATACAATAGATAGTTATAAGAAAAAAATATTTAGCTCTTGTAAATTAGGTATTTCAGTTAAAAGTATTAATGTATAAACTAAACTTAAGAGGACCATAGTTAATTACCTAGCGAACTAAAATTGATCATTTGACAGTCAAAATGTTCAGAAAAAAAGCTATACCAGAATCCATAAAAAAATATAGTGGTTACCATTTGAAAAAATAAAGTCGATTTTATTATTGGTACAACTGCGCGTTTAAACATTTTTAAAATGTAATAAAAAAATTGCCTATTAAAAATAAAGAAACACGTCTTTTTTGGTTTTAATGAAATTCCATATTATCGTTCCATAATTGTTAAAAAAAAATCCTAGTACAATGACATAAGATACATTCTGTATATTTTTTGTATAGTAAAAAATTATACAATAATATAAAGTCGTTAATATGAACTGATACAATTATTTTGAAGTTAAAGTTGAAAGGGGGCCCTCTAAGTATGGTGTCCCGGGGCAAAATTGATCCTTAATCAGCAGATGTCGAATCAACGTGTCGATCGACTAATGTCGATCCAGTATTCCAGTGTAATATTTCCTATATTAACAGGTGATTTTACTCAATGGCTATTTTTACTGGGGGAGTAATAATTATCGGGAATTAATATTTCCTATACTAACAGGTGTATTTAATCACTGGTGATTTCTACTGTGGGAGTGATAATTAACGGGAGTAAATATTTTCTATACTAACTGTAGGCGATATACTTACTGCTTGTCGATTTTTACTGGAGGAGTTATGATCCTGGGAAGTAAATAATATTTGTTTCCTATACTAACTGGCAATTATAACTACTTCCCACTAGGTACCAGTCTTGTTTAGAATACTTTTTAAATGTATTCAGAATACTTACCTACCTATTTAAATTTTAATTAGTTCAATAATTTCAGATGTCACATATCTATAACTATTATATTGTGAAGTTAAATTTCAGCCAGGTAGATATTATGCATTTTAGGTATTGTGTCATCTGCGTATTTAATGAAATTTTAAAAATTCTTAGAAACATTATACGTTTCTAAAATATTATTTTAAAGACCAATTTTTAAAATTGTAATATATAAAATGAAAATATTTTTCTCTGAAATACGACGGTAAAGAGTAAAAAAATATTTAGTAGTCTGAAATAAAATCCAAAGTAAAAGTAGATATTTTGAAAGTATTTAAAACAATACACTTGTCAACAGTGATATAGTCCTAGAAAAATGCATGGGTACACGCCTTAATCATTGTAAAAAATAACTTGGGGCGGGCTATCATGCCCCCAAACCGCCCAGTCCTCCACCATTATTTGAAAGTCGCACAATAGGTACTTCATCTATTTGTCTATATAATATACAATAGAATCTCATACATTTTGATTGATATATTCTTAACTCATAATGCATTAAAAAAAATGCATAACTATAATTTTTCTTAAAATATAATTAACAAATTAATGAATCATATTATTATTATTTTTTATCATTATAAATTATTTTTATATTATTCAAGTTGTTCCCGTAGTTTGTATTTTAGGTCTTGGTCTGGGTCTGTAGTGGTATATTAACTTTTCTTGACTTTTTGTCATCAGCATCTCTATGTGAGGTTAGAAAAGTTTCGATATAGTCTTTTCTGAGTACGGGTAAACAAGGATCTAACATAGTAACATCATGTTGGTTAACGGGCTCGTTTTCTAGGTTTAGACTTTAGATCATAGATAGGTAAACGTAAACCTAATCAGCTGATCGAGTTTCGCTTCTATATTTTTCTATGACAAATTTATTACTATTACTATATATAGTAAGCAAATTACGCTTATCTTTTTTTTGTTATTGAATTATTGTTTGTAATTTAATATATTATATTACCCAATAATATTTCCTAAATACATTTTATTGACTAAGTATAATTGGGTAACGTTAATACGGATGGTTCATGGTCCGTGTACCCTCAAACCACTATTTTAGATAAGGGTACACGAATTAATTTAAAATTGGGAGATGAGTACACGCCGTGTACCCTCCACTACACCACTGCTTGTCAAATAGTATCAAGTACGTGTATTCGAACTTCGAATACCTACTTATATAAGTTATAACAAGAGTACAAGATTGCCCTGTGCCCACATCTATACACATTATTTCAGACCCATTGACATTTAAGAGTTAGAATGTTATTCACACTTATTACACTTTCAAAACTAATAAGCCTATATTCTGTAATAGTCCTAAATTTACATTAACAATAGTTATACGAACTTCTTTATCATCTAGAAATATTATGTAGCTTTTTTGATATTAGATGGTTATTGATTATAGATGACGGGCACGACGCACGTACACAAAAAAAAAAAATGGAGGGGGGTCTTGTTTTGAAAACAATTGTCCGTAAACAATTTTATAATTACATTTTTTTATTTTTTTATTCTATGAATATCAATAAAGTTTTATCTGTCTGGAAAAAGTATAAAAATTAAATACAAGGCTAATGATATATTGTTACAATAGCAGTTGAAAAACATTAAAAATACATGGGCACAATTTTTTTTGTAAGCATTTAAAGTTCGAATTTTTACAAAATGTATCTAATTTAAAATGCCTATAATACCTAATTATTTTGTAGATAAAAAATTATAAAATGTTCAACTTTTATAGCTAAGGTTTGAACATTTAAAACAAGGTTTCACGTAAATAGGTTATATATATATTATATTACTTTATTCACAATAATATCATCAAATATATGCGGAAAAAAATTTACTTCCAGAAATCCAATTTTAATTTCGAAAAAATATAATAATTTCTCCGCTTTTTGTATGTGTTTTGTAGGAAGCGAAATGTTTTTTAGTAATACTAAAGTAAAAGTAAATTTTGAAAAAAAAAACAATTAGGTAATATCCATCTATACTAAAAACAATACTATAAATCAAAAATCCATTTCCTACATAACCTAGAAAAGGGATTAAGCAATTTAAATATGTTTTCAAAATTAAAATAGGGCTTTTGGTACTGGGTGCATTTTTCTTCCGCTTTTTGGGAGGTTCGTGGCACATTGTTAGTTGAACATTTTTTGTCACAAAATATGGTGATGTGTACTTTACTGAGGTCCAAGAATATTAGCTGTCGTTTATCTTTAATTACATAAAGCGTTCGGGGAACTCACACACACTTATGATCAGTCACTAGACACACAGTCACACAGCACTAACGATGGATGTACAATATTTCCTAAATCCGATCCCTTCGAAATGGTTCGCTTTCGACAGCCTTAACTTTTAATTTTTATCAAATGTGTAATATTATATAAAACAAGCAAAAAAAAAAATTCCGGGGGGGGCACGTGCCCCCGTGCCCACCCCCTTCTATGTCATTGAATTGTATACATAATGTATGCTGCATACCTACATTTAGTAATCTCAATATCAACGTTAAGATTTACTCATATACTGATGACACAGCCATTATAGTAGGTACTAGGATTTGCGTTACCCCAGCACCCGTACTTTCAAAATCATGAATTGCAATCACTCAGTATTATGTACTTTATTTTGTACAATTGTGTTGTTAGAAATTTAATTTTTGTTGTACAAAATTGTACAAAATAAAGTACATAATACTGTACTGTTCAAAGTTGAAATTCGTGAAAATTAACTGATCCAGGTGCTGGGGTAACGTTACCGCAGAACCCGTAAGATGAATTTGGATTTTTTTTTTTTGGGGGGGGGGGTTGAGTATTGTACAAAATTTAATTTTGGTTGTACAAAATTGTACAAAATAAAGTACATTAATACTGAGTGATTACAATTCATGATTTTGAAAGTACGGGTGCTGGGGTAACGCCCCTGGTACTAGGTACCTGACTCTAACTTAGAATTGAGATACAACTTGGAATAAATGTGTAGCTTATAATATGTTAATAATGGATAAGTGGTTTTCAATTAATAAATTAAAAATAAATTATGACAGTTAGACAAAATAATGTAGTAAAAATCATCTTAAATAAACAGAAAACATTCCCTTCTTGTGAATTATTTAAAATGTTAAGGGGGCTGGAGCGTGAATAATTTTCGGTCGAAAACATAGCTCACGACTTCAATCATTACTCCCAATATAATGTTCTGATATTAATGTTGAAAGCAGATTTGAATTCGTCACTAAATTAATTATCCATGCTCTGAAAATTTTACTTTTCTGATTTATATTTTTTTACTTAGAAATTTACTAACAAAAAGAGTCAAAATAGATTAAATTCATAATTAAAATTGAAATATATTGATATAGAATATGAAAAATGTACGACAGTCAAAGCATAGTAAATTTAGAGGAGAATTCAAATCTGCTTTCAAAATTTAAATTGGAACATTTTACTGAGTGTATAGTGATTGAAGTCACTGGCAGTATTTTTTGAAAAAAAAATGTTTGTAATTTTATAAAGTAATAAAATATGGTGACATACTGACATGTGCATGCTTGTAGGTAAAATTACAGACGTATTATGACTCCACTTTACAACGTGATTGGTACTATGAATCACACACACTAATGTTCATTTACTATTTTCAAAACATTCACAAGACCCATTTAACTTGAAATATAAAATTCCTAATTTTTACTCCTTAGAATTGATTACGCTCCAGTCCCTTAAGAGAACTTTATATTAACAATTTATAAAAAAAAACATGCAATATGCTTTACCTATTTACAAAAATAATTTATTTAATACCAAAAAGCAAAAATATATCTTCAGAAAAAATAATCTTGTAATACCATTCGTTAGACTAAAAAAGCTCCAATGTCTTACAAGTTGGTTTAAGGTCTCTAAATGTTATTGCAAAAGATTAAAGAATTACTAATTTACATGATCTCTAGTAATAATTTCTATTTTTTGTAAAATTTGTATTTCTGTGTATTTCTCAGATAGAAGACAAAAAAAAATACCAATGGGAAAATGGTTACAACCATGATTCGAGGTATTCATAAATCGTGGTTACAACCAGTCTTGTAAAAAATACTTTTGAAAAAGTATTAAAATACTAATACTAGTATTCGCATAAAAAAAGTATTAAAAATACTTTTAAAATACTTACATAAAAATGTATTTTACGAATACTCACAAAGTATTTGAATACAAATACAAGTATTTTTTTAAATTTTACACCTTATAGTAGCTGTTTCCAAACATGTTTATTAATAAACATGAAATAACTTACAAATTAGGCTAACAATGTAGTACATACTGCTCATATTAGGTATTATCAATATATAATATATTTATACCTAATATATACTTATAATTTATCAATATAATAATATATAATTTAGCATAATTATATATTTATGGTTAATATAATTTAACATTCGTATAAATCAAATATTATACATTTATACAAATATGAATATAAATTAAATTTCTATTCAGAAAAAAAAACTAACTGTAATAATGAAATAATCTTTATATTTTTACTAAAGTTTGTTTCACAATATTCAATAAAAATTTTATTTGAAAAAAAAAAATTAAAATCTGTTATTATTTAGAATTTAGATAATTTTAGAATTACTTTTCAATAACATGGTTCTTTCAAAATTAGAATTACTCATCTTCCCTCTTTTTTTTGTTAAAATACAGGCTCCTATACGAAACACCCTTTCAATAGGTGCACTTTAGGGGAGGGGAGTATTATACTTTACAAAAACCTTTTTTAAAATTGGAGTATAATTTAGTACGTTGATTTTTTTAGTTGGACTCTTGTTGAGAAAGTCAGCAATTTCATTTTCAACTAATACATTCCGACTTTTTTTTGTTGAGGCCCACGAATATTAATAGTAATTATATTCTGTTCAAACTAATAAAATATGTATCTGTTATAATACTATAGTGTTATACATGGTCTGTTCTCTATACTATATTATTATTACTTTTTTTAATGTATTTATACTAAGTTTATAGTATTTAAATACAAGTATTTACATTTCGTTAAAAATACTTTTAAAAAGTATTCAGAATACTTAAAAAATACTTTAAAAAAATTGTATTTAGAATACCAAAAAATACTTCAAGAAGTATTTTAATACAAGTATTCAAATACTTGTATTCGAATACTTTACAAGACTGGTTACAACGAATACAATTACCTACCCATATTATTAATTATTATCATAATATTTTTATTAAATTATTATTACCATAATACTGTGGCGCGCCTAGGTTTTAGGTGAGGTTCACGCAACTTACGCGGCCAACATAAACAGGGGGAATGAAATAAATACACTCGGGTTGGTTTTGCGAGTAGACGGTATTTATTGTAAGTCAGATGTTAATGAACAGTTTAATATTTGCCAGTGGCAAAAGCGGCGGCGTTTCGTGTGCGGCGTCGTGCTAGTCGTTTCGCGGTTACGGACGGAGAGCCCGTTGGCAGCCGCCCGACACTTCGCGGTCGCGAACGACGCGGAGGGCCGAGCGGTGCTGCCAACACTGGGAGCGCGACCGACATGGGGAGGGAGTATGTGGTGAAGGCACTGGTTCGCCACAATATTATAACTATTCATTAACATCTGACTTACAATAAATATCGTCTACTCGCAAAACCAACCCGAGTGTGTTTATTTCATTCCCCCTGTTTATGTTGGCCGCGTAAGTTGCGTGAACCTCACCTAAAACCTACGCGCGCCACATTGGTGACCTCTTCAAAAACGAACACGCACGCCGAACACGTGCTCCAACACCGCGTAAGTCGCGCACGCCGAACACGCGCTCCAACACCGCGTAAGTCACGCACGCCGAACACGATGACAGCTCAGACAGACCAGCAACACGGCTTCTCCGGCGCTCCGGGCTTCACCACGGATCAGGTACTCAGCCGAGCGCACATGGTTGTGCTCAACACCTCGACTCCTCTGGTCAGCTCCGTTCGAGTTCTCGCCATTACGTACCCGCTGCTCATCGCGCAGGCACGCACTTCAGCCGTCGTCAAAATTCAACATTAAAATTTCAACTCCAGCTATCAATACGTCAAATTCTAAATCCCGCTTCACCTCATTCATCATCTCAATTCCCAAAATCAACGCAAAATTCATTCCCCCTGTTTATGTTGGCCGCGTAAGTTGCGTGAACCTCACATAAAACCTACGCGCGCCACAATACTATACTCTACACTACGATTTATAGGTAGTTGATTTTAAGGTAGGATTAAATATGACAATTTTTATATACTTTTTTTTTTATATGACATTTTTACGAATTTAGGGGATAATATCAAACATGTGGAAAGGCAATTTGAAGAAGACTTGACGACAAATTCAAATCTGTTTTCAGAACTCTTATCGCTACAATAGATCAATAATTATTGGAATGTTTGGTAAAAAACGCGTCTAAAATACTATGTACCTACGTCTAAGTAGTGGTCTATATCGAGCGCGTGTGTTAAACAAATACAGAAAATCATGGTATCGAATCCCCTTAGTAGTTAATATATTTGTTTAATTTCGGCCAGTCTTTATTTACCACATATTAGGTAACCCATTACCTATATTACTATAATCTGTGGGTACATTTCTGGCACATAACAGGCATTAAATGTATATTAGGTATCTCAAAATTCAAATATAAAAAGGTATTACAGTTCAGTTAATGAAATGACAAATGATAGGCAGACCGAAGGATCTGAGTATCTGACATTCTGACCGTCAAAAAGTAATGACTAACGATCATACCTTGTTGTTTATATTATCATGGTTCATGGGTATTAATTTAATTTAACTATGAACAACGAATCGTGGGGATCAGTTATAATTTTCTATAAAAAAATGTGAATTCATTTATTTTTTTATTATTATTAAAGATGTGTTGAGTATAATGAGCATATTATTAAGTAATAGTTCACAAAGTAAAAACTCTTGAAACATCAAGAACAGAATATGAAGAATTCCATAATGTTTGAAAAAATTAGTTAAATTTGCTGATGAAAATAACATTAACTTACAAATTCCAACTATTGGTAATTATATGTATATATTAAATAATTTTCATTTTAAAAATAATTTAATTTATATTTCGGTTTAAATTTTTAATAAAAGGCTTCAAACGTCAAAGAAAGGAAACTCAAAATCTTCATGATTATGTGGTGTTTGCAACTAGTGGAGCCGAAAGTATATTCAAACACTATGGTTGGAGTGTACTGGGCGAAGAGTAGAATACATGCCTGTAATCTATTCTGTTATAAGAAACCTTAAGTATAGATTATCTAAATGAGAGTTTACTCATGGCATGCTCTGTTGAATGTTTTATTAAAATGCATTTTATTGAAAGTTCATATTTTATAAATCATTACAAGGTTAATATAACATTTTTAATAATGTTTTTTTACAAATTAATTTATTGTAATATTTAATTGCCTTAGGCATAGGCGTAATTTCGTTAAAATTCAGGGGGTGCAAAACTAATCAGGAAAGTTACAAACTTTCTACACAATTGCAAAATACCGCTTGAAAATTTATTTACCACTTTTTCAATTCCAGTTCCCCGATCAAAATTGACTATTGTATACACAATTTAGTATCATCATTAATATGAAGTAAATAAATTTTATTATACAAATTAAAATAATTAGTCAACACTGTAATTTATTACATTGATATAACAAATATTAACACATATTAATTAACAAAATTATATTAAACTTAAGCGTCTACCATGTTGTTGCTGCATTGAACTCGTCGCTTACAATTTCAAAATCTATAACTCGATTTTTATCAATTTGTAAGTTGTAACATAGCATTCTTGTCACATAGTTGTTCTGAGGTAAGTCTTAAGCCTTCGTAATCAGGAAAAACTTCGTTCACAAGACGCAGTGTTTGTACTGTTTGTAGGTATTGTCATAAATAGTTTTAAAATTACAGATAATAAAGGAAACCCATTTTTAATTTCACCTTGTTTCATATAATCTGATTTGTTTTAAAATACACTATTATTTGACTTAGTTTATTTAGAATTGAACATTCTATTAAAGATATTTAGTTCTACTTGGAGTTCATGATTATCAAACTTATAGGCCTTACAAATAATGTCTAATAATGTTAACATTATTTTATAAATGTTTAAAAAATTGGCAAAATTATACATTATAAATATAGAAAATTTAAACACTAGGCATATAAGAGGGTGTAATAAATCAATTATACACCTGTAATCAATTTTCTGTATGTAAAGAACAATTATTATCTCCTGAAAAAGTTGCTATTGACCAATCCGTGCCCTTAGGGAAAGCTTCCACTACAATTCCTCAAACAGGTGGACAGGGGGTACTTGAGATGGAATTGTAAGGCAAAGTGTGTATCGAAGAAGTGTAGTTATAGATCGTCAGGACTTTTATGTAGGTAACTCAAAATGTCATAATAGTTTATCTTGGTGCAAAAAATAATTTATAATATAAAATAAAATAAATTTTGGCTTGAGTACCGAATTAATGTGTAAAAATTATTTTTTAAATTATTCATCTTTTTTACAAAATGTCGAAATTCACCTTAACATATACATAAATTTATGTTTGTGTGTAGATTAGACGTTTGTGAAGAAGATAAGCTAATTTAAAAATGGTTAAATTTGGTTTTTTTTTCATCTGATTTTAGTACAGGTAGGTTAGGATTATGTATTAATCGGCTATTTTAATCCACCATAGGTGGGTATACGACAAACTTGGTATAACTTTGGTATTTTAGAGTTTATTTTAAGTACGCGTATGAACTTACAAACAGTAAGTGGGTCCGCGATCTACCGCAGGTAGACTGCTTACCTGATAATGTACTGCTGCGCAATTAGTATTTTTATACCGGACAACGCAAAAGTTAAGATAAATTTTAAACACCATACATCTAATATTAAATAACGAGTTGAACAAAGTTTGAGTCATATATAGTTGGTACATTTAACGGGCAACGAGATGCACGGGGATCAGCTAGTTTAATACAAAAATATTATTATGTAGATTATTTTGTTTAATATCTAATTAGTCTCATAAACACATATTCGTTTATTTTTTGCTCGCAATTGGTTCATGTAGGAAAAAAAGTTAACTAGGTGGATTGTTCATCTCTGTGTCATTTATCTCTGCAGGGCAACGCTTGCAGGTAATACAATCATGTATAAAATCGTGCATAGTGACAACTAAAACGATTAATATTTACTAAAATCATCATCTAATAATTAATATAAGAAGTAATGGAGTAATCCTACCTAAACATTAGTTAAAAGTTTTTTTTTTTATCCTTGCAGTTTATTTGCTCCCGGCGATCATTACTCCCCAGATAAAGTGGAGTTAAAATATAAAGGGAGTAATAATCGCCGGCTAGCTTAGGAAATAATTACTCCCGGCGATTATTACTCCCCCAGTAAAAATCACCGGGAGTTAATTTCACCGGTCACACCTACTTTAACTATCGACTTACCTATCAGCCTTGTTGTTAAAATCAAACAAGAATGATTTTAATGATCCTAACGTAGAAAAAGGTGCTCTGCTGTACAGTAGGTTACAAGTGGGTCACTGTATAATGGATAGTATTAAATTTGGATTCAATGATATAATATCATTGTATAAGAAAAACGATTCTGAGCGGAGACGGTATGTCAGTCTAGGTATAAGACATTATATACTTATCTATCATATTAAGGGGTAATTTAATAAGGGGTCGTGTATAGGCAATTCGATGTATTATAGTCGTTTCGCAGTGTGTTTGTGAACACGAAGTAAATGATCATTATAGTGTGCGTAGATACGTTCGGAATCATTGGTTCGCACCCACATGCACATGTCACATAATAAAATATTTGTTCCAACGAGAAACTAATTTCAATCAATTGAGACCTAAAAGCCTGACAAAAATACGATAACTTAGAATGATCGGATTTTAGTTCTGTAAACCTATTTGAATTCATCGTTCTTTTTTCTAGGTTACTGTGGGAGTCGATTTTTGAATTACTGTTTAACTTTTTAAAGAAAGACACAAACAATTTTAAAAAAATTGAGAAATCGAAATATGATTTAACGTGAATTCTAAAAAAATATCGAAAATTGATTCCCACAATAACCTAGGAAAATTGTCAATGAACTCGAATCTTTTTACAGAATTGAAATCTGATAATTCTAAGTAGGCGTATTTTTGTCAGGCTTTTAGGTCTAAATCATGAAATAAATACGCTGCATCGAATCCCCTTAAAAAAAAATTACCTTAAATATAGGTACCTATAATAAATTTCAAATTAATCATATCACAATATCCATTACGTACTTATAATGCGTTATACGTCAACAACAAACCCTGAAACTATCATAGTCCATACTCCATAGATATATAATAGTGTACTTGAGAGCACCTTTTTTTTTCTTTAAAACTAGTCATGTAGAAAAATTTGTCAACGTCTATAGTTCGTCATTAAGTTACATTAATGATCAATCTCATTCTGGAAGGTCTTAAGACAGTTATACTTCTTCTTTAAAATCTAAGTGGTAACATAAACACCACTTGAAAATCTATTTTCCATCTCTATGCTATGTAAAACTACTCAGACTTAAATTTTTGAAATTGCTTTCATTAAAAAATTTAGGTCGCAGTTAATAAAACGTCATTCCTTAGTTTTTACGTTCGGCCCCAAAATTTAAAAACATGTAAAATATGTAGGTATTAAATTAATTGTAACCAAATGTTATTATTTAAATTTATTGCAAAAATGTTGTTGTTATATTTTACAGAACCAAATAGTGTAAAATCTAAATGCATATGCGATTATGGGAGATTAGGTAATAATAACAATATTTTTAACAAATCAATGCGATTTTGAAGGACAGATTTGTATTATAATTTATAATAAACGTTAAAAGATATAATTAAAATGAAAGTACACGAAATAAAATATTATAATATAATATTATAGTGGCAATCGATGATTCGTGCGAAATTAATTTTATAGCTGGAACAGGGTAGCGGACACTAAAATAAACCATATTATAGTCGGTGGCGTCACAGCGGGGGCTGCTAACATCCGGCCGACGAAGGCTGCTTGTCCTGCATGGTCAGCTGTATGGTCTCCATTAGCCGATCGATGATCGCCGTCTGGTCGGCTGATCGTTGTCGAAGCACGGTAAGTTCGTTTTTGTGACGGTCGATTTCACCGGCCGATCGGCACTGATCGTCGGATAGACGGCGGTTGAGGTCGGCTAAACTGACTGTTAGTTCGCTGTGCTGTTCGTACAGCCGCTGTCCCTCGCAATCCACCCGGCCCACTTCGGTCCGTAGCCAGTTGATCCTGTACAGCAGCTTCTTGATGACCGATTGCTGGGCGCCGTCGTCGTCCTCACTCCTCGCGGCCGGCCGCCTCAGCGATTTCGTCGTCGGCGAGCGAAGCAGGTGCGCGAGTGGCCTGACGTCCGTCACCTTCGGCAGCCGCCGCCCATCGCATTATCGTCCGTTTCAAGTACTCATCCGGTGTATCGGGCCGAGAGCAAACAATATTAGTACACGTACTCGGACACCAAATCATTTAACAACGTCACTAACACCTAGGAACGTATACTACAGAACAGCTGCGAGTTTGTTGTAGTTCATACAGCAGTGGTCGGGGTCGCCGAGCAAACACTGTAGAACTACGTGGTGCGTGTTCTGAAATATGTGTGTTAATGTGTGAAACGTGTGTGCGGTTGGACGGACTAACAAACAAATAACTAGATCGAATTTGATGGTAACTAAATTATTTTATTACAGTAAAAATATAATTTAATTTAATAATCAAGCCGGCCCATCAAATAACAAAATAATAAATAAGGGTACCTATATACCTAATCACAGCAAAATTACGGTATAACAATATAATGATAATAATACACAATAAAACACTCACAATAAAAACCGCAGATGGAATTTAAAAACACCCAACTGGACATTATTCAGTGATATTATAGAGGAAGAAATTACCAAAATACAATATAATGACCAATCCAATATAGAAAACGCAGTCAAAATATTAACTAACATAATCACCTCACCAGCAGAAATATCAATCGGTAGCTGTATAAACCATAACCAAAACCCCAAAGTTCCTTGGTGGAATGATGAGATTAAAAGAGCTATATTCAATAAAAAGAACGCCTTAAACACGTACAAAAAAAATAAAACCTTAGAAAATTTCATACAACTCAAAAAATTGCGTGCCCAAGCCAAATTTTTAATAAAAAAAAGCAAAAAAAACTCATGGAAAGAATTCACAACCAGCATAAACTCCAAAACTAACTCATCCAAGATATGGAGCAAAATCCATTCATTGAAAGGTTTAAACCGAAACCAAGAAATCCATATAACTGACGAACAAGGAACAACATCAGCTCCAGAAGATGTCGCCGAAAAAATCGGCGCTTACTTCCAAGATAATTTTAGTAACAAAATCTACACACAAGAATTTATCAATGGAATAAAAACACCAGCCGAAAACTCACAAATAATCTCAATGATAAACCCGAACAATAGCGACCAAATTGTCTTGAACTCCAGTATAACACTCAATGAAATGGAAACTGCACTTAATAAATGTCAAAGCAAAAGCCCTGGACCAGACAGTATCCCATATTGTTTTATTATAAATCTAGGCATAACAGCAAAAAAATTTCTATTGAATATATACAACAATATATGGCACACAGGAGTTATACCTAAAGAATGGAAAAAGGGAATAATAATTCCTATTCTAAAACCAGGGAAAAACAAACATTCCACTGAAGGATACAGACCTATCACACTCCTAAACACAATGACAAAAATTATGGAAAAAATTATAAACTTAAGATTAATATGGTTCTTAGAAAAAAACCAAATACTTTCTAAAGAGCAAAGTGGATTTCGCCACACCAGATCAACAATGGACAACCTAATTACAATAAAAACTGAAATAGAAAATGCATTCGAACATAAACAAATACTCGGAATGATCAGTTTGGATATAACAAAGGCTTACGATTCTGTATGGAGACATAGAATACTAGCTCTACTAAGCAAAATCTTAACAAACGGCAATATGTTCATGTATATTACAAACTACCTAAAAGAAAGACAATTTCAGGTCAAAGTATCACATACCTTATCAAAGACGTTCTACCAAGAAAATGGTATCCCACAAGGATCATCACTGGCAGTCACACTCTTTCTCTTGGCCATTAATGATATTGTCGAAACAATCAAAGTTCCTGTAAAAGCTAATTTATTCGCCGATGACTTTAACATTTTTTGCAGAAGTAATAACCTAAAAACCGTCCAAGAATTACTCCAAATAAGTGCTAACAGCTTATCAGATTGGTCAAAAAAAACTGGCTTCTCATTCTCTAACCTCAAATCCAAAAGTATTATCTTTACAAAACAAAAAAAAATAAAAGATCTCAATATAATACTAGACAACTTAGTTATACCTCACCATAATAAAATTAAAATCCTAGGAATAACATTCGATTCCAAACTTAATTGGATACCCCATCTAAAAAATATTCGTGACTCGTTATCTCAAAAACTCAACATAATCAAAATAATTGCCCACACATCATGGGGTGGCGACAGCGCATCTCTTTTAATGATTTATAAAGCGTTAATTCGATCTAAAACAGATTATGGATCAATACTGTTAAAAAATGCCAAAACCAAACACTTAAACATGGTTCAAACTAAACTAAATACTGCTATAAGACTTTCAATAGGGGGATTCAAATCCAGCCCAATTGAGAGTATTAGAAACATTGCTAATGAAATCCCACCTAACCTTAGAAGAGAAAAACTACTGCTATTATATTGTGCCAGAACCAAAAGAAATATCAACAATCCAGCCATCAAAGTAATAAATGAACACATACAGCAAGCCGAAAAAGAAAATATAAAAATAAACAATATTTTAGAAAGAAAACCGTACAATTTTCCCCCTTGGAACACAACATTCAATGTTAACCTTACTTTAACTCAATTCAAAAAAGAAAACACAATGCCCTCCATATATAAAAACATGCTCAACAACATATTGCAAGAACACCCAAACAGCGTACACATATACACTGATGCATCCAAAACAAATGACGGTGTCGGTCTCGCTATGATAATAAACAATCAAACAATAGCATACAAACTTCCACCTCAAGCATCAATATTCACAGCAGAAGCGATGGCAATATACAAAGCTGTAAAATATTTCCACACTGAATATTCAAACAACCAAACAAAATGTATAATACTTAGCGACTCACTCAGCAATTTAATTGCCATCACAAATACTCGAAACCAAACATATATCACTAAGCAAATACAAGAAGAAACTTTTCTTGCAGAAAATAAAAATATATACATACAGTTTGTATGGATTCCGGGCCACATAGGCATTCCAGGAAATGAAAAGGCTGACCTAGAAGCCCATAATGCAATCGCCTCCACATTAACTGCAACCATAAAGTCCACCACATTCGCAGATGCAAAAAACGAAATTAAACTTCACACAAACAACAAATGGCATTCCCACTGGCGAAAACTCAACACCAAACTCAATAAAATAAAAAACAATATAAACCCATGGATAAATCCTGAACTCAGTAGAAAAGAAGAAACCATAATAAACCGTCTACGAATTGGACACACACACCTAACACACAGCTATTTGATGACCAAAGACGATCCTCCACTATGCGACGCGTGCAATGTACTTTTAACGGTCAACCACATCATCACAGAATGTCAAAAATACAACAAGTATCGAAATCAATACCACATCTCAGAACAAATTTGTCAAGCACTAGGACCAAACTCTCAAGACGTTAAAAACTTAATTTTATTCTTAAAAAAACAGAATTGTACAATTTAATTTAATGTAACCATGTAAATGCTAAAATACTAACAATGTAATCTAAAATTCGTGTACTAATGGCCTAGTTGTCGATGTATAGTTCAGATCAATAAAAAAAAAAAAACACTCACTGATATGGCGGTGCGTGGCTGGCATAGATAATAAATACATGGATATTCAAATTACTCAAATTCATTACGTATTAGTTTTGAGGTCCAACATAGATAAGAAATTGAGGCGATTTGCTTACATTTTTTGTTGACAGTCGATACTCCATATAGATATACTTTATTTGGCCTCAATTATTCCCCTGGAAGACCGCTGATAAGACCATTATGTCCTATCCATATCTTTATTATCCATGATGGCTGGGCAGCTGCTACCTGTGCCTGTATAATTGATAATACACAAAACTAATAATTTATACACAATTTTAATAACTGATACACAATATAATATATTAAGCTGGCGCTTCGCACCACGACGAAGAACAATATAAATAAAAGTTAGCGATTAGCGCCTTACAAAAAACAATATAATTTACTGGCGATTCGCTCTCTACAAAAACAATATAAATTACTGGCGATTCGCGCCTAATAACAACAATACAAAAAGCACGGCGATTCGTGCACGAACGAATCACTCGTTCCGCATAGACACTACGGAACGGACTGCTGGACTCCGGCGCCTGTAGTGGGTCTTCGCAGTTCGCGTCGACGACCGCTCGCGAATAATCTACGTGTTACATAATCTAGACACGCGGTAGCGTGTCAAGCCAAGTTCTAGCTAACAGAACTGGCGAGCAGCACCGCGTGTAATATTACACGAACCATTTGGAGCCACTTTTGACCCCCTCATAACTCAAAAACTATTCCACATAAACATGTCAAATTTGGCTCATATATTGAGACTAACGAGATACATATGTGCTATAAATTTCATAAACATACTTCAAAAAACGAAAATCGTCCGAAAATCGTCATTTTTATCACTGACTTACCTATAGATCAAAATTCTAACCCAGTTCCAGATGACCTAGAAAGTTCAAATTTGGCATACAGATAGGTAGTTAGGTAAATACAAAGGAAAAAATCAGAAACTTGAAAATTTTTAATTTAAAATTTTTTAATTTTTGATTTTTAATTTTTCAATTTTTAATTTTTTAATCAATTGATTTTATTATAATTTTGAAATTATTTTATCTATTATGTTTAATTTTTCAATTTATTAATGAATTGCCTCTAATTTAATGTAATGTTGACTTAAATAACCTTTCCCGTATCGCCGCTCCAAAAATACGACTAGCCGAATATGTGTCGAATGTCGATATTGTCGACCCGCGCGCAGCAACATAATTTTTTTTCTATCTATGTATTTAATTAATATTATTTTTTTTAAATATTACAATTAAAATAATTAAATAATTATTCTTACAAATTATGAATTATCCACCCAACAGTAGAAACTACAGTCAATAAAATTATGATAATTAAAAATATACTCAAAAAGAGTTAAAATAATTGTATAACAATTTTACATATATTTTATACTCTGTATATACAACGGAAAATATTTTATAATAAATATTATTATTAATATTAGTAACTGAATTATATTATATAGTAATAAACTTTATTTATAGAATACGTCATGGCTAGGTTAGGTTAGGTTATAATAATTTACATACAAAAAGTAATGATATCCCACCAAAAACATATATGTAAAATGAGAGCCAAGTTCAATACTATAATAATATATACCTTGGTTGTTGACTTCAACGACAAAAGAAGTGAGATCTAAATGGGTGCCAAGTTAGGATAATATATTGAAGCCTAAGGTCTGACTTGGCTACGAATTATATATTATAGCATTTGCAAGTTCTAAAGCTTTGAGTTCTTATTTTATTCTTCGGAAAATCATCTTCACTCTTCCATTACTGTTTTAGTAGGTACCTACTTATAATAATAATTCGTATATGAAAAGTAGCCAAGTCACACCTTAGGCTTCAATATATTATCCTAACTTGGCACCCATTTAGATCTCACTTCTTTTGTCGTTGAAGTCAACAACCAAGGTATATATTATTATAGTATTGAACTTGGCTCTCATTTTACATATATGTTTTTGGTGGGTTTAGATAACAAAAAATAATACAAAAATAAAAGATAGTGATGCGTGTGTCCAGCTGTTCTGTAGTATTGCTGATACCTACTTAAGATATTTAAATTAAAATGATCCGGATAATTAAATCATTCTGCGGCGGAAACATCCGGGTCCGCCTGGTATTTGTGCCAGCTGAACACTGGCATGGCTTCCCGCAGGAAATCCATGGCCAGGGTAGCCCGGTTCAGCGTCCGGTCGTACAGATACGCGTATTTTTCGCACAGTGCCATCTGCTCCTTGGCCAAACCGTCGCTGATGTGTTCCGTTCGGCTCTCGAACACGTCCGACACGAACGTCCTGAAGTCGTCCACCATAGCGTCCGACAACTTCATCATCAGTGCCCCTTCATCGCACGTGCAAAGCGCCACCTGCACAGTCCAGTAAGCAAATTATTATTAAATGATATATTACGTATATTACTGAAGGATGATTGATGATTCACCAAACATGCTCTCCCCGTTTGTCCTCAAACATATACATGCTACATTTACGAATATACAATATTATATACCTAAATGTATTCAAATTCTGCACATTTTTAAATTTGTTAGTACCGATATATATATATATATTTATTTTTAAGTTGGTAAACTAGTTATTATATTTTTAGTAACCGGGAATTTTTGTAAGCATCCTGCAGTTGCAGAATAAACATTGTTTTTTTCCAATATTCAGAACCACCTGCATTTTTTTATGTTCCTAAATAGAAATTCAACTAAGTTGTAATGGGATTACGTAATATCATGTATTTGCTCATAAAAACAACCAGGAATGCGACCACACCCAAAAGTGTTTTCGACTAAGAATACCACTCTTAGTCGTGAGGTCCATATCAAGGACGACTGTACACGCGCCGCTCACTTCAAAGGACGCCGCCACCATATATATAGGGGACAGCGAGACAGCCTGAGTAGATGTATCCAGAGACGAGAACAACACACGATTCGCTTAGCCGCCCAGCCATCACACACAACTTACACGGAGATTATCAATTTTGGAACGAGCTACAATTCGCTACAATCAACACAACTGTTCTGCTTATTTTGTCTGGTTTAATATAATACATTTGATTACTATACTAATTTGACTATTATTATTTATCAAAGTACATCAGCTTTTGGATCCCTGAAGGGCCGCATGTAACAGAGTAGCAGCTTCTCTGCTTCTGAGATATTAAACTTTGCGTTCTAATAATATTAATAATAGTTAATAATAGTTTTACATCAAACATACAATAGTTTTAATATATTTTAGTCTAATATTTTACTCGAACAATTAAAAAATATGTAATATAATATAAAATATTCATATATTATTGTGTATAGGCATCTATTATTAATTACCTATTATAATATTTATAAATTATCATAGCCCCCACGTCTTTAAACCCATTATCATGAACTATTTTCTTTAGTACATTCAAAATTCTGAAAAAAACTAGTTTGAAAAGCATCGACATTTAATAAAAATCAACTGTTATTAAAATATACAGCACAAATGTGGATAATTTTTAAATAAAATAGGAATTTTCATTACCACTGAGCATTTCTCAAATGGCATAAAAATGTAAGTACCTACCTATTTAAGAAAAAACCTGTGTATTATAATGTATGGCAAAGTAGCCAAGTAGGTACTGTTTAATTATCAACTAAAACGTAGCACGCTACTCGATATTTTCCACTTCGAAGAAAATGTATGAATCATAAATATGTATTAATAATAAGTAACCATTAATTGTATATTATATACCTATTTACCTAGTGGGAATTAAGTAATTTTTACATTTTATCCTTTTCTATATTTATAAACAAGGCGTTACGCAAAATCAATTAGATAATAAAAATATTTGTACCCAGCTCAAAAACATATTTATGTTAATAACCTAAGTACAAATATATGTACTAATTTTTAAGGCGTATAATGCAGTTTATGTTGAGTGATTCTGTACTGTCTCATGAATTGAAAGATAAAAATAGTGTGATATAATTTGTGTACATACCTACACTAGCTACTTAAAAAATCAATAAATTCATTACAAAAGAAAACAGGGACGAGCATGTGTGTTGAATAAACTGGTAATGTGTGATAATATGTATCTACTATCGATATTGTACATTTGTACATTTGAAACTATATGTTATAAAATCAATATTATTATATAGGTACGCATTAAAAACAGAATATAAAATGAAAAAACCTGAAGTTTTTCAACATTTAAAGTATATATTATATAATTTAAAAGTATAAAAAAATTACAATTAAAAGAATAGAAGAAGGATCAGAAAAGTCAAAACTTTTTTTTTGTAATAAATTAAATTATAATGTTTTGGCCTACTACAAAATACGGACTAATGTGACTAACTTAAAATTGCTTTTGCTTCAAAGCAAAGTTGAACATATTAAATTCGGATTTCACCAATGTTTCAGTATACAAAAATACACAAATTGGAAAAAAAAGATGTCTATTGTTAAAGTATAAATTAGAAATTTAGAGTAGGTATTATTATCATAGTCTATTATGTTATGTTGATCCCAGTAAAATAACGTTCTCACCACGAATAATTGTTCCAAAAATATTATAATTATGTAGTTGTGAGTATTTATTTTTGAATTTTTAATTAATACATCTAAGATATATTATATAAGTTTTTTATAATTTATTTTTCCAGGAAAACAACGTGTTTTAGTTATAGTGTATTTTTTGGAAAATCTTGTTTTCTGGAAATTTCGATCCCCATAGTATTAAGTTATTAACTGTGATTACTGTCAACCATGCATAAATCATATTATAATATTAATTATTATATGTATGATACAAATTTATTTTTATTTTTTTTAATCACGCGTATAAATATAAAATTTAACATACTTGTATTTAAAATGCCAACAAAGATAATTATAATATAATATATTTATGCCTGACAAAAATGTAAACATTACCAGTGTTCCAATTAAAAAAAAATTCAAAATACTTTTGTCAACATAATTTACTTTTACTATTTTTGGCTTGCTACATAAATAAAAATATGTTTGATAATGAATAAAAATAAACTCCGATAATAAATAAATTAACAATAATTTTGACTAATAAAATTATAAAATATTTTAGATGGTTTAATCGAATAATCGTGAAAATTTGTAAATAATCGCATAACTTAATAATATTAAAGTATAGTTTAATATTTATTTAATTAATTAATTATCTATAAATTTTGTTTTATCATATTATTATTAATATAGCATGTAATATGGTTATTACCAGTAGCGGATTCAAGCGGGGTAATGAGGTAAATACTCCCTTTCTTGAGTGGTTTGGTATATTATATCATATTAATTTTTTTTAGTACCTATTGGATACATTTTAATTACCCCTCCCCCTTTAACACATCCATGATTATTTTCTGGATATGCCACTTGTTTGTACAATATTGGTATTGTTATGCTTACTTTAGTTTATTATAATTTATTATTATATATGGTTAAAGAATAAAAATGATAAAATAGCTATATGTATCAATTCATTTTAGTTTATTTGAAATATGCTTAGACGCAAATCCATTAAAATTTCTGGGGGTCTAACATTTTAAACATCAATGTGAGTGGTGAGGCTTCTATCCCACACAACTAAAAACCTTGTAACTCTGAAAATTATTTAAAATTATTTAAAATTATTTTAGGATTGTTAAACATTGACATTTTTGTAACTATTTATTACTGTGATATTCATACGTTATTTTAACTTCAATTACTGAATAATTTTTTCTTTAATTTGTGTAATAAATCATAAAACTTATTATAGCAGAAAAAACGTAAATTAGTATGTTGTTTATTTCTTTACATTTAATGGATCTATTAGAACGTATTAATAATTAATAACAAATTCAATTCTTATTTAAGTTACCAATTTATTTAGTTAATAAAAATCTAAAATTAAAAAAAAATCTAACGAATAAATTGTTCAAACTGTTCTCCGCCGTGAACAAAACATGATTCAGCGCAAGAAAATTATTCAGTAATTGAAGTTAAAATAACGTATGAATATCACCGTAATAAATAGTTACAAAAATGTCAATGTTTAACAATCCTAAAATAATTATTTTCAGAGTTACAATCAAAAAGCTGAAAATCGAGCGCATTTTTTTTTCTATTTTTTTTTTTTTTTTTTGATAGGCTGTAACTTGGTCAATTTTGGACTTAGAAAGTTGATTCAACTACCAAAATTCATTAAAAAAATAGGCAAAAAATAATTAGTGGTTAAAGCAGGGGGTTGCCATTTAAAAAAAAAAGTTGACATGCGCATGCGCGTGACTAATTAAGTAAAAAAAATTCAAAGACCATAAAAATGTGTATTTTTATGTCATAACAACTGCCAAAAAAACGGAATTCAAAAAGCAGGTCTCTACGCAAAGATATTGAGTGTTCTCGATTAACGTTTACACACTGTATAATCATCGTCTCCTAAAGATCAGAGGTTTTATTTATCTTCAGCTATAATTGACTATTGTGATTAACAGCAATAAATGCTGTGTGACTTGGGAAAGTTGTCCACCTGCAGCTATCCCAAAGCCACGTATAATACATATATCCACCCACCTGGAAGTAAAAGTCTTGTAACGTGGTGGTGTCGTCGACATTCTCCAAAATCTGCAACATCTCCGGACAGACTGTCTTCTGTTCGGCTTCAGTGAGTACGGGCAGCGCGCAGTCTCCCAGCAAGTCCCTGTAAGCTGCGTCCAATGGTCCTGGTTGTTTCTTTAGCAAGTGCCGTCCGAAATTGTCCAAACACGGATCACACAATTTGGTGAATGGGTTTTTCTTTGAGGCTGGTCCACGGCACTCTCCCCCACCACCACCCGCCAAATGACCGTCGCGTTTTGCCTGCACCCCGTCGTCTTGGCCAATGCCCTCCAACCGCGGTGATTGCAGTTCTCCACCGTTGCTGTGCAAGTCTCCAACGACGTCACCGTTTACTGTCGTTTCGTCGTTGCGGGCGTCGTTGTCTACCTGCTCTTCAAAGGCCTCGTCTTCATAGTCACCGTTCACATCATCGCACCTCGTCTGCGCTGCCCTGCTGCAGTTGCTCGTCTGCCAACACTCGACCCCGCCACTGTCCCGGGCATGACCACTGCAAGGAGGTGGATTTACGTACCGACTTAACGGTACCAGGGGACCCGGAGGTGGATCCCTCGCGAACGGACCGTTGATCCTCCCCCGGGCCATCATGTACTGCAATAGTTGAAGGTACTTAAGCTCGTTTGCGCCCCGGTTCTCCGCAGTCAGTTTCAACACCCATTTTTCTATCGTCATAGCCAACTCGGGATCGCGTATTACAACCACCTGCTCGGAAATGTCGTTGGCGGCCACGTCAAAGTCCATGTCGTTATACATTGTTATTCTGTTTGACTCAAAAAATCATCTACAGTAGAAAAATACCCAGCTGTATGGGATCGGTCAAGAGTTGTTAGCCGCCTGAGTATAGTAAACTATGTTTTTTTTATTATAATATTATTATAGCAAACACTTTATAAAACCAACGTTACGCCACAATTGTATTTATAATATTTATTCAAATAAGAAATATTGCGTGAACACCAAACAGCAACCGTTGGTGATTACATTATTTATAGATCCACATAATTACAAATGCTGCAAACATTATGATATATTTTAAAGAAAATAATATGTATATATTATAATAATAAATATATATATATATAATAAATTGTATCTTATGTTTCAATTGCAATTTACAAACATAATATTTTTAAAACCAGATCGAACCGTCAAGGTCCAGAACAAAAAATAACTAACTATGTAATACAGTTTACAACTAATAGATTAGCGTTGATACATTATGTAGTTATTGATAACATAAAGTGGACGCCCGGCGAGAATTGGCTCATTAAGGACAAAATAATTTTGGTGTCAATATAAGACATGGAGGCAAAGCCCCTCATGGCCTCACACCCTCATAACACTAAATTTATCGGCATTTACTAGTTGGGTCAAAAAACCATTTCCTTACTCATTTTTACAAGGGGTGTCTCCATAAATTAGAACACATGATTAAAAATGTTTTTTTTTTTAAGTGTCTAATATATATTATATATTAATTATTATTATAGTTGATTGAATATTAGTATACTAGTAAATGGTAACATTTTAAAAAATTCACGTGGTTGGTAAAAATTTAAATGAAAGAGCTTTTACAAAGTCAAATCTATTTATTTTACCCAAAAAATTTTATTTCAATAAAATAATTTTTCTTTTGTTCTGCCCACTTCTTATTTTTAAGTAATTATCGTATTATTTTCTAGTCGGACCTAACTATAATGTGTTATCGTTTTTATATTCGGACCCAATTAGTATGTTACCGTTTTTATAGACGGACCCAATTAGTAGTTTATCTTTATCAAAAATATTATCTAGGGCCCAACTCGGATACGCCCACATTTATATAAAATCTTTATACATATCAATGATCAGCATATTATATAAAACAAGGAATTACAACATAGCTTATTTTGGTTAGTTCAAAATTACACTGGTCAGTAATTTATTAATCACAATATAAATTCTGTCATGATATTAAATAAAAAATATTTTGACCAGTGACCACTCAAGCTCAACTGCGGAGTAGGTACAAAGTAGATAATAATAATAATAATAACTATAATATTATATTATCACATAGGTATCACTATTATCTAATTAAATATGATGTCAAAGTTTGTAAAATTAAAATTCAAAATATGGTATGTCCGTCCTTTCATGACTGTAGTACAGACGTACAGTGTCAGTGAACCCATGACAAAATAAATAGGTACGTATGTCAGCCACAATACGAATTTTTTTATTTATTTGAAAAGTTTAAATTAATGAAAACATTTTCTTAGGTGGTGCATTTGCACCATTTACCTCCTTCCTCCTACGGGCGTCCCTGACACATAGTTTATTACATAATAATCCAAATTATTTGATTTTTAGCTTACCTATATCTATATGGCTATGTTTAATATTATGTAGGTATGTACATAGTACATTTATTTATAATACATAGATATTTATTTCATACTCTGTTATAATATGATCTTAAAGTAATTTTCTTAACTTAAGTAAATTAGTATATATAATATCAGTTAAACTAGTTAAAGCCTAAGGGTATTTAAGTATTTTCAAATTTACCATAAGAGTACACCATTTAATCACATTATTGTGAAATTAGTTCAATTTGCTTTAGAATTTGGTTAATATCATTTGGAATTCATCTTAATATGGCTTAAATACTATAATGGAACTTAGCAAATTTCAAAGGCCTTGTGTAGTTGTGATATGTTTACGTATAGATGTTTAGTATTATAAGTTAGTTTTGAAATTTGAATACATTTTCTTCCAATGTAATTTAATGAATTCCCCCTCCCACAATTATGGTAATCGGGAAGGATATCCAACTCTGAATAGAAGCATAATGCTATCGTATTGTGATACATAACATTATTATCTTCTTAATTTCTCAGAAACATTCAATGATGGCAGTCATCATATTATTTTCTATCACTATAGAGTATAATATATACTATAGATGGTCAATTACATTACATTGTAGTACATTTAACTACAATGAGTTGGACCATAGAGTTGATTAAATAATATTGTTTATATAAATACAATTTATAATATAAGATACGCGTATAGGTACTCTTCTCCTCTCCCAAAAACTTAGTATTAATTATTAAGTAACTCATCTTATAGAATAAACCGATATAATTTATTATTAGTACCTATACATGATTATGCGCATTGCGCATCAATATTTTCAGAAAAATAATCTTAATTTGAGAATTCAATATTAAAATTATATGTTACCACATAAAAACGAAAGAAAGACGATTACCCAGTTCAAGAAAATAAAGGAGGAGGAGGTAAAATTATAATAATGTTATAAAAAAATACAGAATTCCTAATATGCAGTTTAAAAATATGAAAAAAATAATATTTGTCTAGATAGGTATAATGATTATTGATTAATCATACATACGTTCAAACTGGTTGATGCTTGAAATAAATTAAAATACCTAAAACAATAGTTAGTACTTATTGCTTTTACAGATGAAATACCTACAGCAGACGGTTGCAAGTGATATAGTTGTGGTCCACAATCCCGATCTTAAGTCAAAAACCTTTTGTTTCTGTGTGGTGGCAACAAGTTTTACATGTAGACATACATATATTATACGATTGCTCAGCGGTGTCATTAAGGGGCCTGGTCGCGACCTGTTTTTTTGCTCAAAAACATGCCATACAGGAAAAACTCTCACGCCTTGTAGATTGGTCCGATTTCCGTAATTTTTTTTTTGTTAAATAGAGGAAAACGTATTGCAGGGCGCATTGGACTTGGATTTTCAAAATTATTTTTCGAAATCTTATATTACAAGTTTGAATTTAATCCATTTTTACAACTTTTTAGTTTTTGTATTATTATTTATTTTTAGCAACGTAATCAAAAATCAAAGTCCAATGCGCCTTGTAAAAAATATTCTTCTATCTAACAAAAAAAAAAATTACGGAAATCGGACCAATCTACGAGGTGTGAGAGTTTTTCCTGTAAACTGTGTTTTGACCAATATAATACACCCTATCAACCCCCCCCTAAATAGGTATTGGGTAGTAGATTAGTGGAAAAGTCTTATAATTGAGGTGGCAACTAAAATATAAAATTTAATTTTCAATTTTTATAGAATTGCGGAAAATTTGAAAAATTGCGACCAGGCCCCTAACGTGGGACTTGTATGTATGATGAGTGGGCAGGAGGTGGGATTCTCGGTAAAAATTAAAAATACAAAGTGTGTATGTATTGTTTGGTGGTTGGCAGCGGCGGCGGCGGAACATGTCCCGCGCGCGCGCAACTCGGCCAACCAATACCCGCCTCTTCAAGCGTGATCACCCGTAGTTACCTACTGGTACAGGCTGGTTGTTGAGGAGGAAGTGAGCGGAATCGGAGAGCGGTTTTAGTGTGATCGCGCGCCGACGGCTTCCACGACGGAGTCTACGGCTACTACGACAGTCTACGTCTACTACGACAGTCTACGGCGGGACGACGGACTACGATCAGTCACCAGTGTGGTGTATTCCGGTGAGGTCGATGTTTGTCTGTTGTTTGTCGCTGTCCTATCGCGTCTCAAAATCGTCGTAAGCGTCGTGGCATGTCACCAACTATAATATTATAAAATGACTGTTCAGCGTTTCGTTTGAAACAATTGAGATCACGGCTTCTCTTCGTCTCCATTCTAGTCCAGTAATTGAAGTTTACGAAAATGTCCTTTGGCCGCCGCTTCCGTAGTCCGAGGTGGTTCTGCTGCTTACTGTGACGACAACTTGTTCCCAGAAGTTGACGAAGCACAGCAGCTGTACTCCGGCGTTCGGTTCACCAAGGAACTGAGCACCACTGAGTACGGGCCCCTCAAATCATTCAAGACGCTTCACTGTTGCGGTGAGAGGTATTTCAGTCTCGAATGGTAAGTATCCAAATATATAGGTACCCTTATTAATTATTTCCTTGTGCCCCCATATGGTCCATGTGGAATATATTGTATATTATGCTTACCTAATTAGTTCCTATTCATGTCGATTCACTACAACTAGGTATTGAAAATTGTCATTAACTACAATAAAGAAAGCAATCTAATGATAGACCTGTTTTATACTTTTATAATATATTTATTGATGTATGTTATATGTATAAGTAATTACTAATTTCAAAAAAGTAAGCAGTCGCGGGCACATCGGAATTATTTTGTATAGAAAATATGCATGGAAATCGGAAGGAAGTAAATAAAAATAATATAAAGTATAATCGAAAACAAAATGTTTAGATTTTTTTAAGAAAAATTATTCTTTATTTTAAAGGCGCATTCGATGTTTCGAACGTGTGGCTTTGCAAGTTTGCGCTTTGCAGTTTGCACTTTACGAGTGCGCCAACAGATGGTTTCACCCTCCGCATTAGATGTTTCACATCAATAAAAACGAGACTGTTTAAATTTAATATAATGGTTGTTGATTGATGGTACTGTAAATTTGTTAGGTACTGACTTCAGATTAGTAAGTACCTGCAGATAGGTACAAAGTCATATATAGGTACGATCTATGAGCATCCCCACACGGTAGTAATTCGCACGTGGACTGATCTTGTTTATTATAATTTATAATACGTATTCGAATTAGTCGGTATGAATGAACGTCCAAGAGTAATATTGTTTGTGGTTCTTTCAAGAACACGATAGTGGCTTCTTGGTAGGTACCTACGCTGAAATAATAATCGACCATTATTTTTATAATATATATGCGTGTTTATTCGGAAATTGGATGTCCTTTATGCGTTTATCGACCAACACAGCCCGCCGGTTTAGACAAGTTCTGTCAATGTATAGTATGGTAAGTGGATGAAGGTGTTACTGACATTTTTTTTTAAATCGTTATTATTATACAAAATTATGCATCATGACGTATTACATATTAAGCTATACAAATATCAGAACAAAATAACATATATTTACGGAGATATCAAATTGATAAAGGTGTTATTTATACAATCTGTCGTTTCAGTTTGGTGGATTAAGATGTTATTGTATTAGTTCATTTATTATGAATACAGCGTGATTCTTTTATCAAACAACACTCATTATTTCAAAAAGTGTAAATTTTTTTGAAAATATTTTTTTACATAGTTTCAAGTCGCTTATAAAACAACGATTTTATTAAAAAATTATCTTTTTAAATATTTTTTATCCTTATAATTTTTTAAGTTTTTTACTTTTTTGAATAGCAACATAGGGTTTTAATTTTATATTCCAAAGCAGAATATTTTTCTTAGTATTTTGATACATGAAAATCGAATTTGGGTTGAGTAGTTTATGAGTTATAAGTATTTAAAGTTTAGACGAGCGGAGTGGAGTGGTTCGGGGTTACCCCGCCAAATGTTTGTCCACTTCACCGCTCGTCTAAACTTTAAATACTTAAAACTAAAACTGTTCTCTTAAATAATTTCAAAATTGTGAGTTAATACCTTCATCCATTAACCCCTTAGGTTATTGATTGATGTTTGATGGTACTGTAAATGTGTTAACTACAACAGACTTCAGATTGTTAGGTACCCATATGTTAGGTATATATAACCATATAGTCATATTATAGGTACAAACATTATATTATACCCATTTAAATGACAAATTTAAAAACTAAATTGTTCATCTGTCTGTTCATCAGAATTTAGAACATAAAGTCTAAAGTTAAACTTATAAATCAGTCAGAACTCAGAACCTTTTGGTTCCCAGAGTAATACAACTTTAGTGTGCAAAATAAGCAATATAAAAGTTATAGATAATATTATTACTTTGACGTACACATTATTCTTATTATTTACATCCTGTTTGTCCTAGTCTAACAAAATTTGAAAATTAATTTTTTAATCCGTAAGAAGGATAATATTCCATCGCTAGTCGAAAATGTAACGATTGTAAATTTGTATGAATCTACAGGACAGGTGAAGAGTGGACGCAGCTATTGATTTATTTTGATTCTCTAAATACAATATGGACGTGGCTCGAAGTATTAGATTGATTTCATAGAATTTGCTGCATGAAGTTCTCAACAAAATAATTCTCTATTTAATGTATTTAACTATGTAAGCTGCAGTGAATATTTAGTACAGTCTACAAAACAGCTATCGAGCTATACATAATATTAGCTGTACCTATAGCTGATTATAGGTATAGTTATTTTTTTGTTGAGATTTTAGGGTCTATGTGCCTGTTCTATAATTTCGAATTACATACACTTATTAGATACTAAGAGGTAGTCACTTAAAAATGGATTTAATGATTATATATATGTATATTATATAATATGTTGAGGTTTTACTTACCAATATTATAATATGCAACTATGCAATATTGAAATAAAATTCATAATAATATAGTTACATTATTTAAAATGTTCACATGCATAATACCTATTGGCATTTTTATAATATATTAACGGACATTTAAAAATGTAAAATAGGTTAATTTATTTATTAAATAGTTAAATTTATTGAATAATGAATGTAATATTGGGGGACGGAGTGGCTGAGCGGACTAAGGTTCGATTCCGGCCACGGGGGTAATTTTTCTTCGGGCAGTCATGGTGTCATGTTAAAATCGTATTTTTACCAAAAAATATATTATTTTTGTTATCATCAGATGCTTATTAATTTTATTTACATATTTATTTAATATTAAAATAAGTTTATCCGATTTAATATTATTACTGCGAAGTACCTTTCGCTAAGAGTATACGGTTTACATGACGTAAATATCGCTATAAGCCACATTCTAGGTATGCGAGTAGGTATACATAATAATATATTATTTAGGTATAAAATGTTTATTACAATATACTCGGTATACTATTTTAGTTATCCCACTGTAGTCTGTAAGTAATAAGTATTGTATTCAATGTGCAGTGCATGTATGTTATATGTATTCGGACGTGTTTCTTGAAATTTAATATTAAATCTCAATTTTTTTACTTTGAATTTCTGTTATTATACTAGCTTTTGATATTATTTCTTAGATTTGGTTAAAAAAAATGTCCTAAGTATTTTGAAACAATTTTGTGTATCCTATGTAGTGCGTTTCATTTATTGTATGGCCAAGAGTTGTAGGTCATAACTGGCGGAACTGAAAACAAATTTCAGCGGGGGGTTCAAAATATTTTTATTTACTATATCTATACAATACGTCTATACGTCAATACGTCTATACGTCAATACGTCTATACGCACATAATTTTTAAGTCAATATGTTTAGTGCTTACATATTTATATTTTTTCAAAGAATTTTGTACCTCTGGAGTCTGGACCCCCCAGTTACGTCTTTCTAATTAAAAATAATGTAATTCAACATTGTTACATTTTTTTTGGAACCAAATTATGAAATTTAAGTTCCCTATGAGAAATTTTTTAAGTTTCTCTCGGCCGTTGGGTAGATTTCCCGAACAATTATTTATTGAATGGAAAGTGGAACTTTGTAGGTATAATTACAAATTTAATGAAGTGTACCCAATAGTTTTTTAACTAGGAGTTGTTTGTTAACACATGGGTAATGTATGAAAATTACACCTACCCTTTAAAAAAAAAAATTCTGTAAAACAGTCATACTTTTTTGAGTATAATATACGACTACTTTTATTTTTTTCCACTCTCCTCTTGTCAATTATTTTATTTAAATCACTTTAATTAATTCCGTGTAAACAAATTACGAAAGAGAGGAATTTTTAAGCAAGTTTTGAGAATTTTTAAATTGTAATATTTACATATATATAGGACTATTCATAACTAGCATACAAATTTATTTTTAGGTTAGGTTAGGTTAGGTTAGGTATTAAAAAAAGGTGAGAAAGTGGGTTTCACTCTGCTGTACAGTAGGTCGCAAGTGGGTCACTGTAATGGATTGTGTTAAATTTGAATTCAATGATATAATATCATTGTATAAGAAAAACAATTCTGAGCGAAGACGGTCAGCCAGCCTATGATATTACTATTATAGTAACTATAATGAGTACATTTGATGATATTATTGTGAATAAAGTAATTTATACATAACATATTTACGTGGAACCTTGTTTTAAATTTTCAATCCTTAGCTATAAAGTTGAAAATTTTATAAATTTTTAAATTTTAAATTTGATAAATTTTGTCAACATTTCAAATTTAAATGCTTGTAAAAAAAATTGTCCCCATATTTTTTTTAAACTGCTATAGTAACAATATATAAGAATACTTGTATAAAATTTTCAACATTTTTGACCCATCAAATAAAATTTAATTGACAATAAAGATAAAAATAATATAATATAACAATATAAACAATATAGATAAAAAACTAAAAAAATTGAAAAATCTCCACAAACACCTCAAAAACAGTGAAAATATTTTGAATATTTAATTGTGTATAGCTAATGCTAATATAAATGTTCAGCAAAAATGTCATGTATCTACGGTCATTTATTTTAGAGTTACGCCAAAAACCAAGATAGATTTTCTTGAAAACAGATTTTGCGTAAAAATTCCCGTTTTTCCTTAATTGTTTTTTCCGGCTCTTTTGAAAACTATAAGGTATTTTTTACTTTTGAACCCCCAATAGTATCAACTAGATTCTTTTTCCTACCAGAAAAGATACTGTCGAAGAAAATCCAAGCATTTTTCTGTCCTAAAAGGTGATGACAGACACATAAAAAAAAAAACACACATCATTGTAAAATCAATACATTCATCGCTTTGCTCAGAAACAACATACTAACACAAATAATATTCTTACCTTAAAGCCTGAAACAGTAGGTCATTTCACTTTAATATTAAAGCTAGTACAAAATACAAATTTTCCATATTGTATGTTTGTAATTTTGTATTTTTGTAAGACGGAGACAATAGATGATTATTAAATAGATTTTATAAACTAAATGTAATGTTATCTAAATTATATTATAGCAGTGTATATTTTCTCAATTTAATTCAAATCATAAACTTTATTTTATCATGCTAAGATAATTGTTCATACATATAGACTATAATAGGACGTTTATATCTATATGTCTTTTTTATTTCTTTGACAAAAAGTATTAAATTTAATATTAAAAAGGTGGGTAAATGGATGTCGCTCTGCTGTACTGTAGGTTACAAGTGGGTCACTGTATAATGGAAGGTATTAAATTTGAATGCAATGATATTATAATATCATTGTATAAGAAAAACGATTCTGAGCGGAGACGGTATGTCAGTCTAGGTATAAGACATATTACATACTTTTCTATGGTATTAAATTATATGGAATTTATGAATAAATTCCTTAAAATATGCATAGTCTTATCATGAGCATAATTCTTATTCCTTATACTATGGTAGATTGTATGGATAGGCCATAATATTTTGATTTTTCAGTTTCATATATCCCCGAATAATATTTTTAAATCACAACAAAAACAAAGATCATTAATATTGATTTTAATATGTAATTTCGTCCAAATTTGAATTTAAAATGTCTGTAAAAAATAACTGTGTTCATATATTTTTTAGATTTTTTGGTTACAGTATGAAATATTTATGAGAAATTTTGTTTTAAATTTGCAATCTTTAGCTATAAAAACTGAACATTTTATAATTTATTAATTACAATGATTGATAATTTTCGAGATTTTGATAAATTTTGTCGAAATTCGATGTTTAAATGCTTATAAAAAACAATTGTGCACATGTATTTTTAATATTTATCAATTGCTACTGTAACAATATATCAGGAACCTTGTATTCAATTTTTACACTTTTGGGCCCAACAGATAAGACTTTATTGATATTTATAGAAAAAAAAAACTAAAAAAATTGAAAACTGAAAATGTCCGTAAACAGCTCAAAAAGAGTCGAAATATTTTCAAAATTGTACAGTGTATTGGAAATGCTAATCTGAACATTCAGTGAAATTTTCATGTATCTACAGTTATTCGTTTTTGAATTACAACAAAATAAGGAAATCGCTACATGAGAAATCGAGTGAATATCCAATGTTGTAAAAATTTGAATTTTAAACGCTCATAAAAATTTAATTTGACTTTCTTATAGACATTTTTTTTTTGATAAAGGTAGATAATCTTATAAGGAATCTTGTATTACATTTTAAAACGTTAGATTTAAAAAGAAAAATTTTTACGAATTTTTAACTCAAAATAATTTGCTAATTTTCGTGATTTTTTCATATTTTGTCAATTTTTGAACTTTAAATGCTTATAAAAAAAAAAAATGTGTCCAAGGATTTTTAATATTTTTCAAATGCCATTGTAACAATATAGTAGGAGCCTTGTATTATATTTTCAAGCTTTTTTAACCAACAAATAAAATGTTATTGATATTTTTAGAAAAAAAACTAAAAAAAAAAATGGAAAATGAAAAAGTGCCTAAACAGTTCAATTAAATCAAAGCATTTTGAAAATGTCATCGTGTATAGAAAATGCTAATATAAACATTCTGTCAAAATTTCATGTACCTACGGTCATTTGTTTAAGAGTTGCACCAAAAACCAAAATCGATTTTTTCGAAAACAGATTTTAGTGTAAAAATTCCCGTTTTTATTTAATTTTTATTTTGTTTTTCACGCCACTTTTGAAAACTACTGGGAAATTTCACTTTTGACCCCATAGTACCAACTAGATTCACTTTTCTATCAGAAAAGCTACTGTTGAAGAAAATCCAAGCACTTTTACTGTCCTAAAACGTGATGACAGACACAAAAAAAATAAGAAAATAAAAAAAACCCACAAATCATTGTAAAATCAATACATTCATCGTTTCACTCAGAATCTAAAAATGTTGTAGTTTATGGATAAATGTGAAATTTCGTTTGATACAAAATAATATTAATTTTTTTAAATATTAATTTCGGATATTTATAAAGTAAAGAGATGAGCTTAATTACGACTTACGAGAGTTGTACGTGTAATCTTTTGTAGGCTGTATCAAAATTATTTTCGTAGTTCATTCCAAAAGAGTATTATAAGTGTCGTCGACGATAAACAATTTTCCAAGTAGGTATTACTGTAGTAGTACCATAGTAGTACTGTTGACTGTAAATACTACAAGTATAGTAGTATTTATAGTGGTATTTATAATCAATGGTGGTACAGATTAATTTTTCTTATTATCAATTAAGAATATAAAATATAAAATTTTTGAGTATTTTCAAGTAAATAATAATGAGTAGGTAGGTATGTATAAGTAATACTTATAGTAACACTTAAAAACGATGTACAAAAAGTTGCATGTGAATTGAACAAGTTAAACCCGTGCCACAAAAGAGTTGAAATTGTCTATACCTATTTTTTTTATGAAAATAGCATATTTTTCTTAGATTTTAAACATAGTATATTAAATAATGATTCTATACAAAAAAACAATAATACATAATTTGTTAAGAAAAATATTTTATATTATTTATAATCTTAAACATTTTTTCATAAACTTAATATTTATCTCGAAAATTATATTTTAAAAATAATAATTACACAAATCTTGCAAAAAAAAAAAAAAAATTATTTATTTTGTCGATAAGTAAATATTAACATTAGACTATTAGTAAAATATTTGTTGTTATAAAATTACGCTAAATATACCAAGACACCGATAATCGTAGTTTCATGTAGTGGTTGTGATCAATTACTTTTTGTCCCAGCTCTTAATACTGGAACAGGGATTGACCAGGCAGATGCAATTTTTCATATGCTCAATGATTGGTGCATCACAGAAAATGTTCAAGCTTTTTGTTGTGATACTACGGCATCAAACACACGTTCGTGAAGTTGGCCCACCTAAGTACTTAAATTTTTTTTAAAGCTATGCCATTATTTTGCAAGTTATTTGCAAGTATTTGCAAGTCTATTTTTAGAATTTGCAAGTCCAAACTTTCACCGTGAATCCAAAAATTGTAAAGGTGGGCCAACTTCACGTAGCCCACCCATTTTGACCGAGAACTTCAAAACCGGTATCAAACGAAAGCTAATGATTAGCAAGTATTTGAAAGCCTCTTTTTGAAATTTGCAAGTCAATCAGGCGGCCGTTATAAACTTTTGAACTTGTGAAGTTGGCCCACCTACTTTGTCCTAGAACTTCAAAATCAGCACCAAATGAAAGCTAACGATTAGCCAGAATTTGCAAGTCTGTTTTTAGAATTTGCAAGTCCCCCGTACGACCACTATGAGCTTTGAAGTTTGGAAGTTGGCCCACCCAAGTTGTCTCAGAACTTCTAAATAGGTATCAAATGAAAGCTTATGATTAGCAAGTATTTGCAAGTTCGTTTTTAGAATTTGCAAGTCACTCGGGCGGCCACTAAGAGCTTCCAAAGTTTGGAAGTTGGCCCACCCAAGTTGTCCTAAAACTTTGAAAATGGTACTGCACAATAGCTTTTCATTTGCAAGTTTTTGCAAGTCCAGTTTTAGAATTTGCAAGTCATTAAGGTGGTCGCTATGAAGTGGCTTCTTACTTTTGAAGTTAGAAGTTAGAAGTTAGTAATCAAAACAGCGAGGAGTGTCGTACAAATCAATACAAACGTGGTACAAGGAAGGGTATAATAATATTTTTGAAAGCCTTAATTAGGGGTGATAAGATATGAAACCCTGAATAACTTCTAAATTGTAAAAGCGAGCTACAAGCATACTTTAAAATTATTGGCTTTATTTGATAACCAATTATAAAATTCTCGATCGAAACAGTTAGCCCAAAATTCCCAGTTTCAAAAGCTAATGGTAGCCGCCATAGTGACTTGCAAAGTTGTAAATGTTTGTTATAATCATTACCTTTCGTTTGATACCCACTTTAAAGTTTCAGGTCTTTGAGAAACAGCGAGACTACTTATAAGGAATACTTTATTATTTTATACCATAGGCGTACACAGCCTTAAATTTATGGTCGAGCCTGGAACAATAATAGTGCCATACTGCCATAACACTTTCAACACATCAACATATAATCAATCATACATTAAAAAACGAATAAATGTGTTATTGATACCGATAAAAATAAAAAAACTAATTTGAATATAAAATGGCAACTGCAAAACTTCAAAAGTAAGAAGCCACTTCATAGCGACCACCTTAATGACTTGCAAATTCTAAAACTGGACTTGCAAAAACTTGCAAATGAAAAGCTATTGTTCGGTACCATTTTCAAAGTTTTGGGACAACTTGGGTGGGCCAACTTCCAAACTTTGAAAGCTCTTAGTGGCCGCCCGAGTGACTTGCAAATTCTAAAAATGAACTTGCAAATACTTGCTAATCGTTAGCTTTCGTTTGATACCTATTTTGAAGTTCTGGGACAACTTGGGTTGGCCAACTTCCAAACTTTGAAAGCTCTTAGTGGCCGCCCGAGTGACTTGCAAATTCTAAAAACGAACTTGCAAATACTTGTTAATCATAAGCTTTCATTTGATACCTATTTAGAAGTTCTGAGACAACTTGGGTGGGCCAACTTTACAAGTTCAAAAGTTTATAGCGGCCGCCTGATGGACTTGCAAATTTCAAAAAGGGGCTTTCAAATACTTGCTAATCATTAGCTTTCGTTTGATACCGGTTTTGAAGTTCTCAGTCAAAATGGGTGGGCTACGTGAAGTTGGCCCACCTTTACAATTTTTGGATTCACGGTGAAAGTTTGGACTTGCAAATTCTAAAAATAGACTTGCAAATACTTGCAAATAACTTGCAAAATAATGGCATAGCTTTAAAAAAAAATTAAGTACTTAGGTGGGCCAACTTCACGAACGTATCAAACACTGGCAGAATTAGAGGTGCTTGTGCGCTAGGTATTAGAAAATTACTTAGAGCGTAACATTTTATATTTACCATGTCGTCACCATATTTATGAGTTAGTTTTAAAATGTGTTTTTGATACAAAACTATGCACGACATCTGGTCCAGATGTACCAATATTTAAAAGGTTTCAACAATATTGGGGAAATCTAAATACCGAAAAATTTGAACCTGGAACTATAAATGAGTTCATACAAAAAAATGTAAGTGATGTGCGTTCTGATGTAATTAATTTTGTAGTTGATTATTTACAAATTAAACAACCAAGGGAAGATTATAGAGAGTTGTTAGAATTGACATTTATTTTTCTTGGGGGAGTGCCCCCTCGAGGAATTTCTTTAAGAGTACCCGGAGCCATCCATCATGCCAGGTGGATGGCAAAAGCTATATACTGTTTGAAAATATTTTTATTCCGAAGTAAATTTCGTTTAACACAGAAAGAAGAAATGTCTATTGCCAGTGTGTGTGTCTTCATTATTCGACTATTTCGACTATTATTTGACTTTCTTACGACTGATCCATCAAAATGGAACGATGATGAACATTTTAAAAAATCTACTGCAATTGTCACCAACATAAATGTAGTCAATGATATTGCTGAAAGAGGAGTTAAACTTATAGAGGAATACAATACAAAAATTACCAATGATGAAACTCAAAAACAATATTTGCTCCAAGTTGTGTGTGACTACCGCAATAAATACCCAGACTCCAAGAAGAGTACTATTTTACATAAAAAGTTTTAAAAAAATTAAATCTGAGTATAAACATTAATAAAATAAAATTTTTTTTTTTAAATATTTGTTTTATGAAAAATGTATAAGAATAAAAAATACACAAAATGTTATTTCAAAAAAATTATGTTCTTATACTTTTTTCGATACAGTCATTATTATTTGTGATATACTTGAAAAACATATCAAACTATGTTGTTTTCTACAAAACAGGGATTCGCAACTTCAACCCTTTTGTGGCACGGGTTAATATTGTCCGATTCTCCTAAAACTTTTTATACATCGTTTTTATAAGTATTCAAACTAATTTAGGTTGTATAATTAACACATTTTCAAGGTTCAGTTTTAAGGACCACCCTAATAAGTATAATATTGCTACCTACTGTTTTGATTTTCGTCGATAACAACCAGTTTCCTACGAAAATCACACTTCCATATGGGTCACAATTTGAGTACAGCGCGGGCTTGGAATCAAAGAGCTCTATATCAAACATTTTCAAAACGGTTTTTTTTTTCTGTTCAGTCGAGAATTATTTTTCTCTGTTTTTTAGTCTTAGAAATAGTGAAGTCGATCCAATATTTAAAAAGTTAGAAACAAAAGGTTCTATGTGACCCTTATCCAAACAATGTGTTGGATACATCGATAGAACATTTTGTTTTTTAATTTATATTTAAATCAAAATGTGTTATCTAATAAACCAATTAGCTATTGGAAACAAAAAGTGTTATAGGAAATTAGTGTATGTAAATATACAATATTTATAGTGCATCTTTGTTGTTGGTATTTATAAAAATTGGCTCATTTCACACACGGTACGTCGATGGTACTAAAATACCTAAATAGGTACCTACCTACCTTAGATGATCAGGTCAGTACCTATAATGAAGCACAAAAAACAACACTTTGTTAAAATTAAAATAGAACAAATCAATTAATTTCGGATCAATATGTTCTATCGATAGAACGTTTTATTTAAAAAAAAAATAGAATTGGAAAAAAAAGTTCCATCAGTAGAACCTTTTGTTTCCAAACTAGGAATTTTTTAAGTTATGTAATATTTTGAGTACTTACAAGGATTTATTTTTATAATACCTATAAATAAATTAATAGCACTGAAGATTGTGGATTTTTCATTGTGGAAATATTTCAAAATTGCTTGGGCAAAAATACGTTATTTTAATTTTTGAATCTTAAAAGCGCTCTACTGAACAATTTTGATATTATCATTTATCACATACAACTCTTTGATTCCAAGCCCGCGTACCTATTTGGCCAATATTATTAGGATTATTTATAGTTATAAAAGGTTATAACTATGAAATAAACTAATAATTTTTTAATAAAAAAAAAACACATCATTGTAAAATCAATACATTCATCGTTCCACTCAGAATCTAAAATATGCATAAAAAATGTGCTTATTGAACATTTAATTCAAACAATATGTTTAAGACTATGGAACAGTACTTTATTAAATACTTTTCTTAATTTTATGTTGTGAGCGGAGCGAAAGAATGTATTTTTCTTTACTTTCATAATTTTGTAGGTAGTTTTAATTTGTATGAAAAAAATGGCAATCAATTAATATGAAACTATTTGAGAAAACCATTTATACCTACAAGATACCTATTAATTTATTTAATTTATTAAACGAAACTATATAATACTTTTTTCTTATACTACTATTATAGTATATATTTCATAAATGTCAAAAAAATAAAAAAATAAAACATCGAAATATGCACTAAAATATGAAATATGCAATTAATATTGTAAAATAAGCCCTTAAAGTAATCGAAATATTCAAAAATATGCACTAAAAAAGTTTCTTTTTTAAATCGCTATGTCATGAAACAAATTCTCTGCTCACTTAGTATATGTATAGTATATCATACGACCAACCAGAATAAATATTCAAATGGATACAAATCCGCGCTCTAATGATTATGTAGTTCACTAATTCAAAAAAAAAACAATCGATTTGATAAACGATGAATATTTAGTTTGGCGGAATACACAGCGAACGAAAAGCGTAAGAAAACGCAGTGTGCCCGTGTATTATAGCACTATAATAGCCCCATTGGCCCAGGCCCAGCTAACTGTCTGTATACTACTATTTTAATAATGCATTTTGTAAACTATTCTAATTTTAAGCTGTATATTGTAATATTGTTAATCATCTGTTATTGTTTGTATACTTTTTGTAATTGCCGTTTGGCGTAAATAAAGTAAAATAAAATAAATAAATAATAAGTGCGAATTATAAATATATGTTTACCTATACTGTATCACTCTGTGTTTAATTTTTAAAAAATGTTTTTGTTTCTTTGTAAACGTAGGTACATTTAAATTGGGCTTGTCCCGTATTATATTCAATAAATAAATAAATAAATAAATATTGAACAGATCTTATAAAATATAATATTTAGAAATAGTATGTAGTAATATTGTGCAAATCCAGATTTAAGAACCTATTGGGCCCCGGGGCTGAAATTTCATATGAGCCCTTTTGACAAAACATGCTTTACAAAGCCGCTCGCAGCAACATACATTTTTCAAACTATTTCACAAATTGACAATTGCATTATATAATTATAAAATTAATATTTAAATGTAATTTATGTCTATAAACCTACTCATTTGATTGTAGTGTAATAAAAGTTAATACTTTATATTTCATTAATTTAAATTCAAATTTTCATAATAACTTTTAAATTTATTAACAGTATACTCATTTACATTCACTTACAAAAACCATTTTATCAAATAATTTTTTTTCTTGCTTTACTACTGTTGAAGCCAACTCTCTTAGTACTTAATTTATGTTTAATGATTTTAACAAATCATTTTCAGAATATAAAATCATTAGTATGTCTAAGTTTTCTTGGGTTCGACTGACTGGTTATATACTTTTTTTTTACTCTAGTTAATTTAGAAAACAGAGGGACTGTACATAAATAACATTATTAACTATTGATGAAAATGAAAATATTAAATAAGAGTAAAATGCGTCTTTTCTACCATAGTTCTTTTGTAGGTAGGTATTTACTATTTAGTTGTTATTATCGATAAAAACAAGTTTTTAAAATATAAAAAAACTTTTCTTTAAAATCACTAAAAAATGTGTATCGGCTGAAAATTGTTTGGGTCCCTTTCATTTTGGTACTTGAGAGGGCCCCGGGGCTCCCGTCCCAACTACACCCCTCTTAATCTGGCCTTAATATTGTGTAATATATTGTTCATAACATTTATGAAAGCTTCAATTTTATATTTTGTTTACAGTTGTTATTTATTTTCGTTTACATTATTCACGGCATTATATTAACTAATTGTTTGATGTTTATAAAAATAAAAAAACTCCTTTTTGATCCAATTAAATTCATCGAGTAAAAAATGAGAAGTAGTTAGATAACTATAATAATTATAATTATTTTAGTTGTTTTTATATGGTCGAAAGGTTGGGTATGCCCCTATAATATTAAATCTATGCTACCTACTATGTGATTATTAATAATTATGATTATTGTTGTGTGCACACCAGTTTTATTTAACAATATATTTATTTTTCTTCATAAAACACACACACATGCGTCCAAATATTAATAATATATTTCAACTACTGAACTACATATTAATTAATAATTACCATTTTGTCATTGTGACAATAATTTCTTAGTACCTATGAAATTAGTAAACTAATATCTTTCAAAATTATTACAAAAATAGGAATGTTTTTGCACCAATTAAATATAATAATGGTTAAACTCAAACAACGGCGAAGTATTATGTAACCAGGATACCATATATTATTATTATAAACACCCAGCTCAAACATATTATGTTTTTATGTTTTTAGACAGTGCAGTTGAACAAAATTGTCTGTTGATAGATACAAATGTGAAATATATTGTAATGGACGGTGGCATAGATCCTACGTGGATTGAGTCATTAAACACAGTGATGGATGACAATAAGGTAAGAAATACTTTATGATTATACATTACCACACTTTAACGAACTCTGTTGATATAATATAATATTATATACATTATACAGGTGTTGACGTTGGTGAGTACCTAATGAACGTAGTGCCCTGACACAGACAATGAGTCTACTGTTCGAGATTATATCCAATTTGAGGTCCACCACGCCAGCCACTGTTTTCCGGGTTGGTATACTCTACTTAAACCCTCTTGATCTTGGCTGGAATCCGTATGTCGCTAGTTGGATTGACAATAGTGATAATGTATCCGAAAAAGCTGCTCTTCTGGTACTGTTTGATAAATATGTGCCCATATCTGTTTGGAAGCGCTTAAAACAAAATTCAAAATCATGACACCCATACCGGAAATAACGCACAAACAAATGTTGTGTGTTCTGACTCTCATCAGTTGTCCCCCGGAAACTGCTATTGATGTGTACGAAACTTATTTTGTGTTCTTTTGTCTTTGGGCTTTTGGTTCAGCAACATTACAAGATCTGCAGGTGCCTACAATTAGTATTATTTTTTAATATAGTTAGCGCTCATAGGCGCAAATTGACTAAATTTTTTGGGGGGACTCAAGCCCCCTCCACAAAGGTCATAGTATAAGTAAAACAAATGTTGGAGGGAAACGCTCTCCATAAAATCCCCCACCCACTGAGCAACTATCGTTACGGATATATAAAAATACAAAGTATTACATTTTTAGAATATATTTATTTTAACACAATTCTCCGTTCTTTTTCGGCAAATACATTTAAAATACCTTCTGTATTTATATTATTAGATAAATCCCTCTCAATATGTAGGTAGAATAGATAGAGTTGAGAACTTAGTCTGATCCATAGTTGACCTCTTCCAGAGATTCCATTATTCCAATAAATATTAAAATATAACCTAACAAGTAAGTAATAAACATATATCTTAGTCCGTGGATCGTGGTAACAAATAATAATTATTAATGATAACAAAATGCTCCGTTCAAAAATTAGCTCGTAAACCGTCGATTGTGGAGGTCAACAGCAACCACGGCATTATTCTTTGGCTATAGATACTATAGCCGTGATCGTGACACGACAGCCCTCATAGTTTATCACCTATAAATTACTTATCAGTTATCAATTATCAGTTTGACCACGAGGCACGGACTAAGATATGTTATAGTATTTTTTATAAAGATTTTAAAAAAAAACTAGCATAATAATAATTTTTTTTCAATAATTGTATTTTGTAATTTGGTTAAGTTTTTAAAATATATACATGTTTAGTACTACAGAATATAATAATTAGTACTAATTACTAGATTTTGAACTGGGGGGACTTGACCGAAATCTGGGGGGACTAAGTCCCCCCAAGCCCCCCCTATTTGCGCCAATGTTAGCGCTCCATACTTATACAATTAATAAAATTGTATTTAATGTATTATTATACTATACCTTAGACATTTATAATAGAAATGTCAATTATATTTTGTGATCATTATGCAAAATTGGCAATTTACATATAGTTGATTGATTGACGAGTTGAATTTCCCAAATACCTACACCGACATTTTCTGTCTTAGGAATATCAATCTTAAATATTCATTAGAGCATAGAGTATACGTAATATATAATATAATATATATTATTAGAGTAATTACAATTTTAGTGTATTATAATTTTATAACTTAAGCCCTTTTTATTTTAGGCGATGAAAAAGTTACCCAAAAACATTGGTAACTACCATCCAGTGCAATTGTTAAATGAACTTCTACCGGGGCTAGAGTACAGAGTTACTGTTATTTCAAATCCTCTGGCAGACATTATGGTGCAAGTACAATAAATGGCTTATTAATTGTTCATACCCGTAGAAATGGGCGAGTGCTTCAACTGCAATTATTTGCTTCTGTGCTTATTAATTGTTGAACGATGTCATATTTTTATAATGCAACATTTTATTAGGTATTGATGTTATTAATATAAGTTTATAATTGGTTTCAATATTCCTTTTATTGTAAACTCAAATATGATCTATTATTTTTTATGAAATCACTTTACTGTAATATACAACAAAAATAAATATAATTATTAGTCAATTGCTTAAATGCAGAGATTGTTTTAATAAATAAATACACAAAAAAAAACATTACTATTTTGTAAATATAAATTGATTTATTTTTTGTGTACTAATAAATAATACCTATTCATGGAGATTTAAAATATGAAAAAGTAAGTGCTGTTATGGGACACTCAGTAGAAACGAAGTTTCTTTTCCAAAAATATTATAGATTACAATTTACAAATACATTTTAGTGGAACCATTCAAAATAAAAGTAAATGTGAAAAATAAATGAAAATGAAAATGATTATTATTTTTACTATTTAATTACTGTTATATTAATCATATTCAACAATCGAAATTACTGGCCTGTGATAACTGAAATATGATACGTATGTCTGTGATGTATTTTTTTCCAAATACATGTCTTGAAAATACTGCATTGATAGTGGTGTCATCTCTCGTTATTGTAGTCTTGTAGATTCTGCTGGATTGTTTATCATATTATATATAAATTGAATGTGTTCATAAGGAAAGTTTTAAAAGTTTCCGATTTCTTATCATTAAAATTGATGTTAAAGTCACCGAATTGTTATAATTTATAAATTATAATAATTATTGTAAATGCGTGATATGCAGATCTTATTACGCTGTTTCAAATCTTTTTGTTACACCCGTTTTCTATTATACCTACCTAGTCTATACCAAACGCGACACACAAAAAAATGTAATCCCAGCAAAGGTAAAGGGCTGTATAGGGATATATTATGCAACAATCAGATTATTCTACGAAAACAATTTCATGAAATAAAAACGTTTAAGCGTCGTGCAAGGAGATTATAATAATATGCATATGAGATATGTAACCAAAAGTTTATGATTTGTAAGGAGACCGTGGTATAGATTTCAGTGTCTGGTTGTGCATGGAATACGCGTGATATACGAGCCCAGTACTTCTGAGGATTTCCACTTTTTTCCCCGGCACTATGGGGATTCCCATTGGGGCCATTCCCACTTTACGGCCCACTAGATGGAAAAAGGTCGCTTTCCAAAGCTTCAACCGCTGTCGAAAACCAAACTTTCGGTGCAGGCGTGACAAAAAGTATATTACCTACGTACGATTTAATATTTATATATATATATTATATACTTATTACATAATATTATATTATTATTTATTAATTTTACCTAATAATTTTAAATGTATAATATATACGTAGTGTAGCGATGTATTATCAATAATTATATATATTATATAGGTATTTATTACATATTATATTATATTTTAATAACTAGGACTGCAAGAAATTGAGCTGAGCGAGTTAAACACACCGAAGCTAATTGAACTTATATTTGCTCCTTTTCTTAATCGAGGCATGTTTCAAGTATATTTGTTGTGAAATTATTGATTTATGCCGGATCTATCTTTCTATGGAAACAAAATTCTGGTAGCAAAATTAGTTTAAATTTAGTTTTTCGGTGATTATTCCTCGATGGTAGATCGGACATCGATCAAAACCACTTGTTGGCACTCAGCGATGTCCACACTATCACCGTGCCAATAGTTTGGTTCAGATCGGTTAATCCGTTGGAAAGAAGTATGCCGTTTAGTAAACGGCTATCCCGCGTATAAGAGCTTCGCCTCGCTCAGCTCAATTATACCTAATAATTATAAATGCATAATATTATACGTAGTATAGCGATGTAATATCAATAATTATATTATTAATATACGCAAGATATTTATAATCAATCTATTGCGGACCGTCTCTACAATACTTACCGCTCCCGCTTTTTTTTTTGTTCCATCCTACCAATCGATTTAATGTTTGCGTGTAGATTAGACCTCTGGGAAGAAGACGGGTTAATTTAAAAATGGTTAAATTTGGTTTTTTTTTATTCGTCGGATTTTAGCACGATTAGGTTAGGTTAGGATTTTGTGTTAATTGATTATATCAAAATAAACTTGTTATAACTTTGATATTTTAGAGTTAAATCTTACACTTATGTACAAACAGCACGGGCCCGCAATCTACCGCAGTATATATTATGATAATATACTGGTGTGAATCAGAATTTTTATTCCGGGCAACGCAAAAGTTAAGATAAATTTTGAACACCATAGGTATACACTGAATATTAAATAACGAATTGAACAAAGTTTGAGTCATAATATAGAGTTGGTATATATTTAACGTGCAACGAAGTGCACGGGATCGGATAGTATTAGGTACCTATATATAAATGTGTAGTAAATCGTGTTTGTTTAATCTATTGCACCCAATTATTATGCTTAAATAAGGCGTTATTCAAACCTTTATTTTTAGAACTATCACGTTTTCTTATTCAATGCCATGATAATGTTCATAGTAAAATTACATTTTCTGTATTTTCGAGGACTGTTTTATGGCGACACAAACTTTTATTTTTACAAAATTATGAGAACATCCAATATTGACTCAATGAATTACATCCCTTACCCCCGAAAAAAAAATTAGTACTACCTATATTATTTTATCTTAACGGTGATTTAATTACCTGATAGTGGGCTCAGAACCAAAATGTGCCAAATCAATTTTTTCGATAATCCATATTTTGATACACACAGGTTTAATGATTAACGCTCTATAAACTAAGCTCACAGCCAACCTTGTAGGTCCATTATTTACACTAGTAAATGTTATTATTTTAATGCCCATTTGGTATTTAATAACAGATTTGATATTTTAATACGAAGTAACTGTATTTTTTTTGTTATTATCATACAGCAATATATTCAGTATAGTCTGATTTGCTACCAAAGCTTAATAATGAAAATTGAAGCATTTATTCTGATCCAATAAAGTCACTTTTCTCAAAGTCTAAAATGTACAAAAAAAGTGTCTACAAAAAGTGAAGTAAAAAAATCTTAGTGTTTAAAAAATACTGTTTGTTTAAAAATAGACGTACCTAAACATATCAAAAACAAAGTTTCTTTCTTCTTGTAGAATGTAGAATGTAGATGATAATAATAATATGCAATTTTAATGTTTGGCCAAGGTCGGGGATAAAACCTGTAATATAATAATATTTATACGAGTTATATACGGTGTTATTTATTAATGAAAAAATCACATAATTTTATAATAATAAAATTATATAGTACTGTAACACCATATTCTAAAACGAAATTGAATAAAATTCGAAAAATTATAATGACAGACGGCCGACGGCCTCGTCCTCTTCGCCGGCTGTTGGCCCGGGTCGGTGACCGGAGCGGTCGGCGCCGCGTGCACGACGCTGACGCGCTGAGGCTGCGGCGGGCCGCGTCCGATCGGGTGATGCTTTCCGCTGTTCTCGTCCATTTTGAGGTGCCGAGCGTAACTATGAGTACGAAGCTCCGTGAACCAGGTGTTCGTGATCGTATATGGCCGGCTTGGTGATGATCTCGTAGTGCGACGTCTTCCCGTATAACCATCACCTCCGCCACCACCGCTGCCACCACCACACATGGCCGCCATCAGGGTTGGGCAGTATCTTCGATACAAGTATCTAAGATACGTATCTTAGATACATTTGTATCTTGTATCTTGTATCTCGATACAATTATGTGACGAGTATCTTGTATCGCGATACATTTTTAGTCAATGTATCGAGTATTTCATGAATTAATTTAATCGAAAGATACTCGATACAATAATGCGATACTTTGAAAAATTAATTGTTTACGATTATTTTTACTCGTCAGAAACCACTTTTGAAAAGTGACTAATGTGTTATTATTACTGAAAGTGTCCATCGGCGTAACTAGGGGGGCTGGGGGGCTTAGCCCCCCTGCAGTTGTATTTAGCCCCCCTAGAAGGTTTTACATTTTAGCCTCAAATCGAGCCTATAGCTAAAACCCAAATCCGAAAAAATAAGAAAAAAAAATGTTTAAAATAACTCATAATAGTCATAATTAATAAATATTTTATACATATTGATATTGTTTTATTGTGAATGTACAAAACAAATTTATAAGTAATTGGTTACCTATAGTTATAGCGGAAGAAATTGTCTTGACGTATTTAAATCAAAAGCAAGTAGTGCTAAGAAAACTAATAATGATGCACCAAAAAACTATGACCCAAAACAGATTTAGTGATCTGGCTATCGCTATGCTTAATATAGAAAGAGAACTATCTAATGTAATAAACGATGATGATATTTTAAAACTATTTTCATCAAAATATAGGCGTATACAGTTATAAATTATAATGTAAATTTGTTTTTATTGACTAGGTTATACTTTGATTCTATGGTTTATTTTAAATTTTGATTTTAGAGGACTCTTGTGATTACTAAATGCTAGGGATGCTAAAGCGACCCACAAATTATCTTGGACTTGGGTTTTCTAGGATTCCAGCCCCCGTAGCTATTAAATCCTAGTTACGCCCATGATAGTGTCAATGTTTTTTATTTTATTTTTCATTCTAATTACTTAATGAAGTGGCCATACCCACAATAATAAACATAATTTTTAAAAATCCAGTGACTAATTTTATTAAAATGTATTGAGTATCGAGTATCGAGTATCTTGTATCGCGATAGTCCAAAGCCAAGTATCGAGTATCTAGTATCGCGATACTCTAGAGCCAAGTATCGAGTATCTAGTATCTCGATACTCCAAATCCAGGTATCTAGTATCTACTATCTCGATACTGATTTTTGAGTATCTTGCCCATCCCTGGCCGCCATGAGCGCTTTGCCTGACATTGCAGCCAGCGACGAGAATGCGATTGCCGCCAGCGTGCCGGCCGACCTCAGGGCTGCTTTCATACCGTCCTTCTTTCCCCGTCCTGAGTGTGGACAAACAAACAAATATGAACGGTTACCAAAACGGTCGTCACCGGACAACGGTCGCGGTATGTACCGTGCGCGGTGCCTTGGTTAGAACCATATAATATTAACGGTACTGTACGGGTTTTGTCAGTATTCAACAGGTACTAGGTGGTATAGGGATACAAAATCTGTGAATATTTAATAATGTTTACCTATACCTTTGAACTAAATATTAAAACTGCATAATATTTTTATCGGCGTTGCAATTAAAACAACTTAACCTTGTATTACATTTTTCAAGTTTTTTTACAAATTTATAGAAAAATATTGATAATTTCAATTGTCCATAGGTAAGAATAATTTTTAATTACTGAGCAACATTAAATCGCAAAGACGCAAGATCGGTTTTCAAACAAATCGATTTTAGTTTTTGGTGTAAATCTAAGACAAATAACCACAGATACCTACAGGACATTTTCACTAAATGTTTATATAAGCATTTCTATAGGCGATATAATTTTTCTAAGTATTTTGACTTGTTTTCTGCTGTTTACGGACATTTTCAGTTTCCAATTTTAGATTCTGAGCGGATCTAGGAAGCTAGTGGTTTTATAATGGTATTTATTTTTTTATATCCTGTATACAAAATTTCTATCAGAAAGAGTGCTTTGATTTCAACATATAGTACCTTATATTTTAGAAAATTGGATCAAGATGGTACTTTAAAGAGGTCGTTTTTCGATTTTACCAATAGTTATTTAATGCCACGGAAAAAACCACCGAAAAATTACGAAAAACCACATGGCATTTTAATTTCTAACGCCATGTTTATCATCATAGAAACGAATAAAAAATTATAGTATTAATTCAACTCACATGATAATATAATCGACTAGCTGAACCCGTGCTTTTCGTTGCCCGTAAGGCCGTAAAAAATCTCAACTATTAAAAATATTATGATTGTTCAACTCTTTTTGGGAGTAACTTGCTGCGGTAAGTGCAGCTCAGCCACCCTGGTAGGCAATGTTCAATAATATTTTCAATATTATTTCATAATTCAATAATATTCGATTTGATGCAAGCTTGTACATGATCTTTCCGAATAACCAATGGCAACCAATAATAAATAAATACTAATTTCTAATGTAGACTGTAACCAATGGCAACTATTCATAAATAAAAATAAAATTTCCAATTTCCATCGTGAACCTCAATGTCCCTGTTTGAGCACATATTTAAAATGTGAATTTCGGCAAATCATTTCTTATTGCTCGGTGAAAATATGAGGAGAACCTATAGTCCAAATTTCAAGTTTGTACGTTGCGTAGTTTTTGACTTACAGCGATCAGTGACTAAGTGGTATTTGGATTTTATATGTATAGATAATAACAATATAAAATATCCAGACTGACAAACCGTCTCCGCTCAGAATCGTATTTCTTATACAATGATATTATATCATTGAATTCAAGTTTAATACACTCCATTATACAATGACCCACTTGTAACCTACTGTACAGCAGAGGGACATCCACTTACCCGTTTTTTTTTACACTTGATAATATATGAATAGTTGACATAGGTATAAATTTGTCATCTATTATCACCTATAGTGGACCATTCAATATCTTAATCAAATATAGTTTTATTTCTAAAATCAAAAATTAATAAATATCTTAAAAAAAACAACCGATTGGCACTCTAAGTTATCATTTATTCAATGAACTTTGTGTTAGTCATGTACGTTGTAATATTATCTATTGTATTGAATTTAGTTTAGTATATTAAAATTAAATTTTTTCGGCGTGTTTCCCATAATATTTAATATGTACAAATATGTCTTAAAAAAGTTACAGTGGTCCAGCCAAAAACCTACGTGCCAAATTAAGTTGGAGTAAATCGCTCAAGAAGCGTAATTAATTTCTAATATACAATATACTGATATGTTTAGAAAACAGACAAAATTTGGACCAGTAAGCAGTAATAAAAAATAACATAGTATTCATTTGTATGTGCAATTGTTTTTATATAATATTTGCTACCTTAGATTATTTGCAAAAAATATTATTACCTAGTTAATAAAAAGGGTTGCAACGATTAGAGTACACATATTTAAATTATAAAATATATGAGGTGGGAATGGTAATTTCATAAAAATATATAAGAAAATATGTGCTTGCAAGTGAAGGGAGTAGTTTTTTATAAGTTACCCATTTGGGCTGGTCAAAACGTTTGCCACTCTCTATTGAAATATTACATAACGTCATTATTATTCAGTACTGACTACTAACACAATCCTACATTTTTTTCTTTATGACAATAGTAATTATTTAAAAAAATTAAAAAAAAAAAAAACCAGTTATATATGCCCTAAATTATGAAATATGCAATTAAAATCTTAAATTAAGCCCTCAAAAAAAAAAGGGTAAAATATGCATCATAAAAGAATCATAGATTAAATCCATAGGGATGTCTACGGTGGTAGCCTAGGTTGCCTGATGGACTGCCCCTACAATTTTTGAAAGGTGCCGGTCAACCGAGTTTTAAATCAGAAAGGTGTGAATATTTATTATTTTTTTTAAAACTTGATTTTTTTGTGTGTATCGTTATCATTACCATTTACTTACAAAGATATGTTCAACAAAATTAGGTAGATAATATCTTTATTTAACATGTATTGTCAAATATTGATTTCTTGACTCCGAAAATCAGAAAATACTACTATAAAGACTTGAGGCAGACGACGACGGTAAGGTACGTATCTATAGGTATTATTGATATTATGGTTGTATTATGTTTGATTTGTAGTTAGGTGGTGTAATCCAAGGCTGTAGATGAATAATATTTGTGAAGTTACTGTAGATTATTATTGTAAATAGATAATTTAGACTTTTTTTTAAAAATTATACAAATATTTCATTAGGGGGCTTAAAAATACGGCTTTGGGTGTATAGGGCTTTTTTCGGTTCACTAATAACTGTAATAAGGTAGCACCGATCATTAGCTATAGGCTGCCCCTGCCGATGAAGTCTAGTCACGCCTATGATTAAATCGTTATGCCTTCACACAAATTGTGTGCTCAAGTATTAGCATATTCGCTTATTCGCTTGGGCTGATCAAAACTAAGTTTGTCCCATGTGTTGAAAACCGAACATTTAGTACATGACTACTGACACAATCTTCAATGTTCGATAATTATATACTTAGGTATAACTAGGGCTCAGATTTATATGTATTTATATAACCAAGTATGTATTTATACAACAAAAATTTGTGCTAAAGAATTCAAAATATGTATTATCAAAAAAAAAAAAATAATCAATTATTGCTATTGATTTTTATGCGCAGTAGATACAATACAAAATGTTACAGTCACTTTGTAAATGTTCATTTGGATATTCAGAAACACATTTCATTGCTTTGCAAGTTTTAGACGATCTTCCTTTTGGCATTACCTATTGGTAATATATACATGTAAAATATAACAAAAAACAAGGCCACGAAACACACACTACTACGATGTCACATTAAAAGCTACACACTCGTCGCAATGTTCGCTCGTTAGTGTTTAAAAATGTGTTAATCGTAATAAATTACGATAAGATATCTGATATTTCAATCGATAAAATCGTATCTAGAAATAATTGAAACAGTTTTAGTGCCACGGTCATTTAGCCAAGTCAAAAATACGTCCGGTGGACCTGAACTCTGAAGAAAAGACGTTAAAACAGTAAAATTGTCTAAATATGTGAAAAAAATTGAATAATATTGTGAAATATGTAAAAACACGTAGATGAGGTGCTTATTTATGACAAAATATGTAAAAATATGTAGAAAAAAAAACACACATCATTATAAAATCAATACATTTTTTCGCTCTGCTGAGAATTTAATATATTATAAATTAACCTTCGTACGTCTTAAAATATCAAATGTGTCGATAAAAATTTAAATATAAATATAAATTTTAGTTAGTCAGCATGTTTTTCTATATATATTATAGCTAAGTTGGTGCCTGGTTTTGGGACAGTGCGCTTCGAAGATAGTTATTTTTATAATTTTCAACTTAGAAAATTTAATTTTAATCATATTAACTCGTTTAAAATGCGATACATTTATTTGACGTCAATTAATATAAGTAGGTTTAGGTAGTAAAAATTACAACAGTTGGAGTATATAAATGATACATTTTTTTTCGCATTTACTTGACTTTTTTATTGTATCTATAAAAGCGGGGCCTGTCCAACTATAACCCTGCCCGGGGCGGGGGCCCCTTTAGCCCTACCCCAGGGACGGCCCTGTTGATACCTACATACTTTTATTAACTGTGTTCATCTTTCTCCGTCAAATTATTCACTCTATTATCGGATATTGTACCATACGATTTTGTTTATAAGAATAACATTAATTATGTTTGACACATAAACCAAGTTATATATATACTTTGATCAGTTTGATTATTTCTGGCTTAATACAATAAATACGATCATACTAAATATGCAAAAATATGCATTAATCTCGATAAATATATATAAAAAAAACATGCAAAATAAAAATAGTACTATTATCATCTGCAGAATGATATGAACCATGGAAATTACTCACTAAAACTCCACTTGGACGTTTCAAAAAAAACCTGGTGTTGCATAAAAATCTATCCCTTCTAATAAGTAATAACTTTTTGCAGCTGAAGTAATGTACATTTTATGATTTGTTTAAGATAGAATATGGCTTTAGAGTACGTACTCGACATATTATATTATACCGAGTTATGCAGGTTTTTTACAAGTAAATGAGGAAAATTGGAAAACTATTTTGAGTTGGAAATTCATAATAAATGTTATATATATATATCTAAAATTTTAAACTTTCATACAAGATTCCCCTTAAGTTTACATTTGACATGAAAAAAAGTTAGAAATCTGAAATTAATTTTTTACTATACCGTTTAAATAGTTGGACATTGGATATTGACCCGTAAATTAATAAATTCTCATAGAACAGTTTTCTTTTTTTTATATATATTGACTCGTTTTGAGTTATTTATAGAAATTTGAGTTCATAACGAAATATTAAATATTTATAACATACAATTTTACCAACTCAAATATTAGGGAATTAAATGTTTGTTGTCAATACAAAAATAAAATAAAGTAAAACCATATTCAATTATGTTTATCGTTTCACGTTTATTGATTTACAGTTTTTAAAAATTTTATTGGGAGTTATAGGTATTTTGTGCATGAAATGTCCATATTAATATAACTACCTATTTTAACGCTAGTTAAGGATAACAGAATAACATATTAGCGACAATATAAAAGCACCGAACGCCAGTCATGAATAAAAGATTTATTTGATTTTCTAAAACGGTATATTTCTATACTACATCAACTTGTTTCAGCCTATAATCATACAACATTGTTTGTCAATAAAAAAACGTTAAATTCCTTTAATCAATAAAAAAATATTATAATATAATTTTAGGTTTTTTCTTAATACCTATTAAAATATTGAAAAATCTAAATAAAACGATCCCTAATCATTATACCTTTTAATAGCTTTCGATATAGTTTTTATGTAGGTATATATATTTTTTAAATTAATTAATTTAATATTACCTAGTTACTAATAATCACTTATATAGTTACCAGCTGATAGCATTTCGTTGCAAGTAAGAAACTACAACATTTAAAACAATTGTGACTGCTCATCTCTTTTTGGGTGCAACTCAGCTTCCCTGGTAGGCAATGTGTGACAGCATATCAAGTAGGCAATGTGCGAAAATTTGATTTGATGCACTCTTGCCCTGATTTTCCAGATTAACCAATGTCAACCAAATAATAAATACTATTTTTTACTAATCATTTCTCCTATAACCAATAGCAGTCATTTTTATACAATAAATGTCCACCGTAAATCTCAAAATCCCCGTTGGAGAACTTCCCCGGGTTGGACCTGGGTCCACTAGCAGGGTGAAAAATACTTTAGGCCTATTCTCATACCTACTAAATTTACAAAAAAAAATTCCTTAAAATCGGTTGAGCCGTTACGTGAGGAGTGTGACCACTAACACTGTGCGACACGAGATTTTTATATATTAGAAAATATATTGATGTATTTATTATTATAACATTATAATATTGTGATCAGAGATAATAAATGATAACGATAAACAGTGATGACCATGTAATTCTTAAGTCTTAACAATATATCAGTTTAGTAAATCACAAAATAACATAACAAATCTTCATAATTTAATCTATGAAATGTGATTGAAGTTGATGTCATGTCCACACCCCTTAATAAAACGTTTTATATTTTTACATATTGTAAGCCAATCCGATCCTGAACGCAACACTTTCCTGGTGCCAATCCAATTAGCGACATACAGATTCCATCCCAGATCCGTAGGGTTCAGATAGGGTATATCAGCCGGGGTATAACAGAGGCTGGCGTGGTCGACCGTAAATTGGATATCTCGGTCAGCAGACATATATTAAGGTTAGGTTAGGTAAAGAAGTTCATTAAGGCCCGACGTCAACACCTATAAAGTACATTTAAGCACGTCATTGATAATTTTCGTGTAAGAATCTTAGGTCGTATACCATGGATGGAGCGTATTACATCAATACGAAAAAACGTTGTCGATATAGGCGACAAATCACCGATTAGGTGGTCGATACGCGCATGCACAACGCGACTTCTCGCATATTTATTCACAGATACCTATTGTTCCTATGGATAAATATGCGAGGAGTTGCATTGCGCTTGCTCACATCGATCACCTAATTCGGTGACTCTTTGCTATATCGGCAACAAAATCGTACGCTGTGGCTCCATCCATAGTATATGATCTAAGGTAAGAATGCAAGAATTTTGTACCTCGCTGTCATCCACTTGTTGTTTTTCACTTTTTCAGTAGCCGAGATTGGATCCATGTTGTATAATACATAATCCAAATGGTTATTCATAATACTATGAATACACAATATTTAATAACAATCTGTGCATTGTTATTATTAAATTATTTCCTCTAACTGGCTCTCACTTTCATATTATGATCAAAAATCAATTAATTCAATCAGTATTTACATGACTAAACATACTTTTGACTAGGTTATCAACCAGTTGGATCTGTGCAAACCACATGGCCTGACTGGAAATATCGGCCACTGAGCGAAAAAAAAACATAATATTCTCTGTAAATCAAAAAAGGAAAACAAATTAATAAATACACCAGGCATTATATTATTATAATATACCAAAATAAAGAGTTCCAGATTGAACAGTTTTCGAGACATATCTAAAAAATAAATATACCTAATATAAACACGTTTTCGTTGCTATTGGGATTACAAAACATAATATAGTAGTTGTTATGCAGGTAAAATAAATATGTTTAAAAAAGTAAGACAGAGACCGTTTGTCAGCTTAAGATATTATATATTATTATATTTATATATTGTTATTATTAATTTTCTTTTAACTTGACTGTACGGTTTTTATTTATTAAATACGGAATCTAAAAGCAACATTTTTATTTTAGTGGACATTACAATTTACAATACGTTTTTATCCAAACTATTATTCGAATAAAGTATTTTTTATTTTAAATACCCCTCACTACGAAGTACAAGAATATTTATAATACTAACCTTCTTTTCAAGAAGGGCTTGTACCAAACTTTCATATTCTTTAATAGAAAACTAACATATGACTTCAACAGTAGCATTATCTTCAAACCATCTATAATCAGTATGGTGCAGTCGTAAATATTGTTTTGGGTATACACCTAAATTGAGAAATATATAATACATGGGGGGCTCTGCCAATTGATCTATTATTATAAATTTATTTAGATACATAATAACATATAATCCCATTATAGCTAATTTGTATTATATTAACAACATCAGTTTGAATTGTTTTAGTCTGATTACTTGTCAGATCATTAATAATTTGTTCGTTGACACTTCTAATGAACTGTAAATAATAAATTGTCTCTTTTGTTATAATACTTAAGTACCTATTCATGTGGTGTTCTAAATACTTTTTTTTTATATTTGAAAATATAATACAACATCAAAATTGAATATTTTAATAGCTTATAGAACCATTATTTTATTTAAAAAATATCCAACAATAAGTGCTATAAAATAAACGTCAAAGTCTAACACGGCGCATTGGATAGGCATTTCTGCTACAATCAATCGGCGCGTGTATTGTGCCGGTTGTCCATGCCCGATCTACAACTATGATAGACTATTTCAATTGTATCATAATATAATAATATTTAACCAGGACGCATGTGTCTATTATTTTAGCATTAGTTCTGTATCATCACGAAGTCCCACCACATCTATAACAATGTTTGAAAAATTTTGAAAATATATAATAACGGTCCTCGCCTCCCCCCCCCCGCTAAAACACGTGTTCCGAAGTAGTCTCGTGTCGAATTTAGCATAAAAATTCTCTCGTTTTCCTCCGTTTGTTAGTAAGATAGTTAATGCCACGTAACAATATGTTATAACATAGTTGTTGAAACTTGAGGTGGGTGTATAAAATATCAATTTATTTTTACACAACCTCGTATAAATCATAATGTAAAAAGTTCTATTTACGTTCATATACGAATCGAAAGATTCTCAATACAAAATTTATGGAAATTACTAAAACGAAAAAAATAGGAACTTTATTTTTGTTGTATCTTAGAACCAAATCATGCTTGTCTGAGCATTTACCTTACTAACCAATTTTACAGGAAAAACAGCCGTTGTAATACATAATAATTAATAATAATATACATTGCCTACATATTATATTTTATTCTACTGCAATAGCAGTTAGCACCAAAGTTATTCTAATACATTCGTACACATATTGTCATATTTGTCATCGCTACCCTGTATCAAATGACTCGTTTTGTAAAAATATTTCGTTGTCACTAGGTTTGGCACTATTCTGTCACGTGTCTTAAAAAACGTATTGATATTATATATTGGAACCTACGCCGCATAAAAAAAAATTGTATATATTAAAAAACTAAAAACAATTAATGGCCAGCTACTTTAGTTGGTCTAAACTTTGGAGTAAACAATTATAATATATAAACAATTCATGAAAAAGTCTTGTGAAAACGTTTTAATTACTCTTTATGAAATGTAAAGTAAATATGTAATAGAAATACATCATTGCTATATAAAGCCATATTGTGCAGTCAGCTGAACATTTTATGACTTGACGAAAAGATATGACCCGAGATAATCTTGGAAGGGAGTGTATACCAAACATATTATAATATAATGTAATATTGTATATATATTTTTTTTTTAGATTGAATGAGAAGTTATACCATAGATTGTGACCAGTATTGAGAATTCTCCATGATTTTGGAAATCCATGAATATTCTTCAGAATTCAAAATCAGAAGTGCGAGATATAGATTCGATTTGACATTACCATTCTAAATATGAAATTATATTTTGAATATTTTTGACAAATCGAGGAAAAACTGTTTTCTTTTTTTTTTTTTTTTATATTTGTATTCGATGTTTGTGGGGAGAACGATGGATTTGACGTCTTATAGTTATTTGTACCAATATAGACATGATCATTTTTAAATATAAAAAGCCTATTTTCATAATACCGGGGTGAGCAAAAGTCACGCAACCGATTTGTAAAAAATGACGCAAAATATAAAAGGTTGTTTAACTTTATTATATAAACAAAAACAAATATATAGAGTTTAATTTATACTATATTTTTAATTTATACATGTTGTATGTTCAATATGACAACTGTCTTCATCAATACACGCTAAACAACGCTTTCGGACCGTTTGGCAGATGCGTTCTAGAAGAGCTTTGTCATCACTGATCACATCAAGTTCTGAAGCTGATCCAGAATTTTTTCGTACTGTGCTTTGGAGCGACGAAGCTATTTTTAAATTAAACGGGCGTATAAACCGACATAATTGCGTTTACTGGGCCCGAATTTAGTTCTACATCAGGAACTAAATGTTCCGGGAATCGTGGTTTGGGCTGGAATTTGCGCCCACACGATCGTTGGGCCGTATTTTTTTGAAAACGAAAAAGTAAATGGTACGACGTACTTAGACATGCTGCAAAATCTTAAAATTGAACTCGCAGAAAGTCCAGTGTTTGCTGGTCATCAAATGACATTGCAACAGGATGGCGCACCTGCGCATTTCTCAGTCCAAGTACGAACGTTTCTCAATGAAAACTTTCCGGGATGGATAGCACGCCGCTGAATAGTTGACTGGCCACCACGGTCGCCGGACCTTACACCCTGTGATTTTGCCTTATGTGGCATAGTGAAGGACAGAGTATTCGCCCGTCGGCCACGTTCCATCGAAATTTTGAAAGCAGTCATCACGGAAGAACTTGATGTGATCAGTGACGACAAAGCTCTTCTAGAACGCATCTGCCTAACGGTCCGAAAGCGTTGTTTAGCTGTATTGATGAAGACGGTGGTCATATTGAACATACAACATGTATAAATTAAAAATATAGTATAAAATATAAATTAAGCTCTATATATTTGTTTTTGTTTATATAATAAAGTTAAACAACCTTTTATATTTTGCGTCATTTTTTACAAATCGGTTGCGTGACTTTTGCTCACCCCGGTATAATTGTATAGGTAGATACGCATTTTTAATATTCTTTTGCATATTCTTTTTTATTGATGGTGCCTAATAAGTCATTATCATAACTGTTATTTTATTGAGTTTATTTTGGAATTTTTACATATTATATTACATTATTAAATATAAAATGTAGGTACACCGCTGGAGATTGGTCGGCGCCCGTTCAATAGCGACACTATATTACATCAGTATATCATAAAATTATTGAGATATAATATAATAATATTAATATTATAATTATTTGTATTGAGTATATGCGAACCGTACCGTTATACGGTACTCGTCCAACCATCCAAGTCGTATAATAATGCAATTTTGTAGTTGGCACAGAAACGTTTACGAGATTACAGGTGAAAAATAAAACGCGCTCAACTTTATTAATTATTATTATCGTAATATGCGCACGCGCCACCTCGACCATGTATGTAGGTAATATGTATACAACATAATATAATAAACAAAGCCGTTCGCTATCGCTTTCGCGCTCGCGGATTCGATAAAATAAAACCCGTATACAATATTATAATATATTCAAATATATAGGAGAAATAGAATATAAGGAAAAAGACCACTGCGCCGGAACGACCGCGATCTCCGGTCCGTCTTTCAAATCGATCAAACCCGATGACGGCGCTTACACAATAATAATAATCGTACCCCCATCGTCGTACGCGTTATTTTAGTACCTATATTATAATTAGGGTTCGGGACTTATTGCACACAAATTATAGGAAATATGCATGCACATATGCACTTAAAATAACCGAAATATGCACAAAAATATGCAAAATAGTGCCTGAAGAGGTACGTATGATACAACTATAGATCCTTTAAAAAATCCAAAACAAAATACTAAAAATTATTCTAAAAAAAGACTCAAGATACCACACTAAATATTTATATAATGACATGAATGTAGGTACTACCAATAAAACAATTATTTTATAAAGCGTCGGTACTTTACATAATTAAAAATAACCTTATACTTTTAAAACTGAACACGGACACGATAATAGGCAAATATATAATATCAAAGTACCAACTATGCACAAAAAATTAACACAATCCACATAAATACCTATATTTTGGTCCAAAAATTTTCAATAAACTACCAATAGAAATTAAACACAGCAACTCTTTTAAGATTCTTAAAAAAAAAATTACAGTTTGGTTATTACAAGAACAAAATATAGACAGACTCATAACAAACGTATAGGATTACTGCATTACTTATCATATTAGTTGTACGACTTTAGTAATTATTGTTAATTTTAGTTTTATATTACCATATTATAATGTATTATTTAACTACACAATTGTTTACATAAAACTTTATTATTTAAACAAAGATAAGAAAATATATATTACTTATATTATTAAAATTAAAGTTAGGTATGTGAGAAATGTATATTACAAATTGTAAATATTTAATTTATAAGAACTATTTAATGTATTTATATTTCAAATTGTGAATTCATGGGCCCCCACACGAACATGTTCAGTGGGGCTCATTATCTTCTTGAAGAATAAATAAATATAAAATAAAAAAAATAAAAAATAAATCGTAGCACATTTTTTCTCTTCATCAAGTGCAGTATTGATACGTTTTTTGACATTAGCTATGGCTAGGTCCGTGCTTCTATTAAGTCTAAAACCGAATTGATATTCATAAAGAAGATTGTTTGATTATAAGAAGAATATAAGTATGATTTTAGATTTTGAGTGAAACGATGAATGTATTGATCTTACAATGATGTGCGTCTTTTTTTTATTTATTTTTTTTTGTGTCTGTCATCACCTTTTAGGACAGTAAAACTGCTTGGATTTTCTTCAACAGTATGTTTTCTGATAGGAAAGTGAAACTCGTTGGTACTGTAGTAAGCAATTTACTACGTGACAATAAATCATAAATCACGAGTGTATATAGTCATTATAATATATAATAGGTCGGCATAACCAGATATTAAGGACAATAGGGTTCAAAAATAGGCGGTTGTCATATTTGACAGGAATACTGGACACTACGATGAATTCAATTATATAAGAGAAAATGATTAATCATAAACTAGTAATACATTCAATCGTAAATGCGTTGGCTAGAATGATGACCACACAAATCACATCCGTGAGAACGAAGATACCGTATCTGTAGGCGAGGGGCAAGGGGAACTTCATATATAAGGGAGCCCGAATAGGCCGGTTTTCAGTCGTGTACTACCACCCATTAGTGCAAGCACCTTCACGCCACTCTGTACGACAATATTTGAACTTAGAAAAATTATTGAAGTGTAATAATAAAATTCACAATTATAAACACTACTGTTATATCTTTATTCATCAACCACGACTATATCATCAAAAGAAGTGTCTGCGACCTGCAACGTTTACGTACTGGTAGCCACTTGTCTACTATTATTACTATAATATTAGAATTTCCTATATACCATACACTTTTGATAATATTTAGATTTTTTTGAGCTGTTGACGGACATTTTCAGTTTTCAATTTTTTTAGTTTTTTTTCTATAAATATGAATAAAGTTTTATCTGTTGGGCCATAAAGTGTGAACATTTAATACAAGACTCCTGATATCTTGTTACAATATCAGTTGAAAAATATATAAAGTACATAAGCAAAATTTTTTTATAAGCATTTAAAGATCAAATTTTGACAAAATTTAACAAAATTAAAATTCAATCATTATTTTGTAGTTAAAAATGTATAAAATGTTCAACTTTATATCTAAGGATTGAAAATTTAAAACAAGAATCCACGTTAGTAGTTAATTGTGTTACCAAAAAATATAAAAACTACATTAGCACAGTTTATTTTTATAGTCATTTAAGTTCAAATATAAAGGAATTACATATTAAAAAACCTAGAATAACTATTTTAGTTATTTGTTGTGATTGTATAATATTATTTATGGGAACTTGAAACTTCTAAAGTACTCTACTATATATCTATGATAGTATCAGGGTTTATTGTTGATGTATAAGGCGTTATAAGTACCTAATGGATATTGTGATATGATTAATTTGGAATTTATTATAGGTCAATTTTTTTAATACCATAGATAGATATAATATAAAATGTCTTATACCTAGACTGACATACAATCTCCGCTCAGAATCGTTTTTTCTTATACAATGATATTATATCATTGAATTCAAATTTAATACCATCCATTATACAGTGACCCACTTGTAACCTACTGTACAGCAGAGCACCTTTTTTAATTCAGAAATAGCTACAAAAATTACAGTATGAGTGATTGGGTTGAATTTATTAAAGCAAACCTTGTTTTGCGAATTTGTAGTGCAATCGTAGGTATTTTTACGGTTTTTTAATGATGTAATTAAATCGGTAGCTACATTTGTAAAATACTTGTTACATTTTTCAGAAAAACATATTCGGGGTTTTCTTCGGTATAGTTATTTTTGTTTTTAGAGTTATTTAATAATTCTTAAAGTTTACTTGATTTCTTATTTTTTGCTAAGATATAGTTATAAGTCTGCCGTTTAAGTTTTATGTTATTCCCAGATTTTAGTAATTCTGCTTTGTAGTAAAGGATTTTTTCATATTTTATTATATTTGTAATTTTGTTTCTAAATTTTACGTAGTTATCTTTTAATTTTAAATTAAGGGGGTGTTTCTTAACTTGTAAAAGGAGACGGTACTTGTGTCTTATCGGCCCATGGTTTAAATTTTTGGTGTTTGAGGATATGGATATGTCAGCCGAGGCTTGGTTTTTTAGGTTATTTAAAGTGCTAGTGAAATATTGAGTGGCTGTATTTACATCAGTGAATTCAAGTATTTCTGACCAATTGTGGTATTTAATTGAGTTTGATAGTTTTTGATTATCAGTTTTTAATATTTTAAGGTTTTGGCATATTATTTATTTTATCTAATATATTGCCTAAACTAAGTATTATCGGGTAGTATTCAGTAATGTTAGAGAGTACAATTATTGGTACTATGTTAGTGTGGGACTTTGTGTTAATAAAAATATGATGTGGTATTGATAAGCGATGCAAACCCGAACTGTGCCATTGCCAGTAGGTACTATTTTCGTATTTTAGAATGATTGATAAAATAAATATTTAAGTCACCTAATAACATTTTGTAACTATCTGTTTTTAAAGTGGAATTTAAAAGTATTATATCATTAAGCTCGAGTAAAGTTACGTCTGTATTACTATTAATCTCTATGGCTGTTAATGTTTGTGTATTGATTTCAGTGACAATGATATCACTTAATGTGTCATTTAAGGCTTTAAATAGACTACAACACCGTCATTTTGATTTTTATTGTTTGTGGTGGAATTTGTTGTATAGCCGTTTATTGCGAAGTTATTAATATTGCGTGGGCTCAGAACCAAAAGGTGCTAAATCGATTTTTTCAAAAATCCACTTTTTTTATATAAATGGGTTTATTGGTCAATGATCTATAATCCAAACTAACATCCAACTCTTTAAGTACATTATTTAAGGAGTTATCCAGAACTAAAAGGTGCTAAATCGATCAAATTTACACTTTTGTTATTTGATAGCGATCTAGATAGCACCATTTGGTTCTTGAGAATAGTGTTAAAACCAAAAGGTTCTATCTATAAGAAGAAAAAAATTAGTGATAACCAAAAAGTACAATATTATTAATTATTGTACATTTTTATCAACAATACAAAGATTTCTATAAATAATTTTAATAAATATACGGTACATTTACCTTAGTCCTTAATCAATATTATTATTTTGGTTTTATTTTAACGGGATGCCTCAACATTAATAAGTCTGATCCAAGATCTTGTCAATTATTATCGTTATAATAGAAAAAAATATGTTGTCATCGGGGTTACGAAACCGTACCAATAAGTTAATGAAGCTAGCAGAAAAACAAGTTGACATTAACAACAAGTAAGTACCTATAAAATAATACCTAATATATAATTTAGAATTAGGTATAGGTAATAGGTATTCATTTTAAGTGAGATATTTACCTAGGTACTTAAAATATTTTATAGATATAAATTATATTTAATATAATATTATCAATACATTTAATTTAAACATAATGTTTAATATTATTGCAAAGGCTTAAAATTGCTTTTACAAATGAATGCAGCTAATTGCTTAGTACCTACTTATGTTCATTTGATGGCATTATTATTTATTACCATTTAAAATTTTAAAAGTAGGTAACCCCTTCTCGGTAAAATACGATTGAGAACGTTACGGTTGAGAACGTTATTTTTGGTAAGACGATTGAGAACGCTTGATATTTATTTATTTTTTCCAACGTTGCCAAATGTAATTGAAAGATAATTTGAGCACGATAATCGGCTATCGAACGATAAAGAACGTTTTCCTTTTTGGCCGAACGATTGATCCGGTTGATATTTAATATTTACCGGAAGTTTATCGGATGTTATTTATAACTTAGATAGGTACCAGATATACGAGAGAATGACTTAATAGGCGTTGTAGTCGTCGCACAAACGTCAACGAAGTATTCGTCAGTTTATAAAATATTATATTAAAATATATTATTAAATATTATAATATATTAAAATTTTAAATTACTATTCGTCGAATGACGGAAAATAATGAAATTAAAATTATACGAGGTGAAGATCTAGTATTATTATCTAGATTCTAGATAGTATATAATATCGTTTTATTCGGAAACGTAAAGACACGCGGTTGAAATGGAAGTGTTCAAATAATAAATGTACTGCAAGTATTCTAACAGACTCAGAAAAAAAATTATTGATTCAAAGACTCGGTAAGCATTATCATTCCGATATCCCTACAACTCTACTATAATAGAACGTAAAGTTGTACGTGAAAACTGCAAGCGAAAAGCTTTTTCTTTTAAATTAATTAATATTCATGATAAATATATGTGGTATGTAGCAAATAAAAGTTTTTAAACATTTTTTAAACATATTTATAAATATTAAATGATAAGGCAACGTTGCACGTAAATTCGTTCTCAATCGTATTCTTTTTGGGGTTTTTTTGGGGTCAGTGGTAAGTTCTTTGTTATTTTTAAGTGTTCTCAATCGTTCGGCCAAAAAGGTGTAACGTTCTCAATCGTTCGATAGCCCCCCTTCTACAGGTACGGTCATGTATATAGGTTAGGTTAGGTATCTATTCTACTCAAGTGAAAAGCCAATGCCATGTCATTATTTATTATTTTGAGGTTGGTAACATCATAGTGAAAACATACATTTAATTAAAAACCAAAAAGTTCTAACTAAGTGAAAAAAAAATATTAACAACCAAAAGGTTCTATCTGAAGAACTTTTTGGTTCTTAACGGAAATTTTTTACATTTTTGTTTTTCTTACGTAACATTTTGATTCTAAGAAAACTAAATCGCTAGTGTTAACTCAGAACAACTTTGTGAATTTTTAGATGTGCTAATCATTAAAAATCATTTATTACGAAAAAAGATAATGCAGTTTTAAGTTGAAAATAGTTTAAAATGGCTCTCCTGAACAATTTGATATTTTGAGATATCACCTTTTGGTTCTGAGCCCACGAATTTGATATGGCGTCTAAACCTAGCCATGCTTCAGTTAAAGCAATCACTTCAAATTTGGTTTCAATGTTGGCAAGAATAATGCATAGTTCATCGAAATGTTTTTTAATACTACAGATATTTGTTGCCAATATATTTAGTGAGTTTTATTTGTATACTAAGGTAGGTATCTAGATTATAAAAAGATCAATTAACCGAGTTCACGGTATTTACGTTTTCATGTACAAATGCGTAATAAGTGTTATCATTCATTATAATATGGTGTAGGGTATGGTATACAATTTGTTATTTATAACTTAAGACTGATCGTAAAGCCAATTAGTGTTACGGAAACGCAGAAAGCGATATCGTTCAAATAATTATTTGAGAGAAAGTAATATAAGCTGGCTAAATGTACTTTGTAATTCTGGGATCGATATGGGGGCGCATATCGATTCCGACGATTTTGTATCGATTCCGCCGGCTATTGAGGTTCATTTCTCTGGCACCCCCACTTCAAAATTTTGGAACCGAACCCGGGGCTTTCGATTGTTCTTAATTTGTTCTTGTTTGTTCCGAAAATTTCGTTGTTTGTTCCATCACCGTTCCCGACTTATAGCCCTTTTACGGTGGGGTGCCAGGGAAATGCCCCCTAGTTTAATTTAAAAACCCTTACTTTTTAAATATATTCATTCAAAATCCATATAACCAGTACCTAATAAAAAAATTATCAACTTAAAATAAATTTAATTTTATTAATTTGTTAATCATCGTTTACAGTTATAAATATTATAACATTCAACACTATATATTTAATTTTTTTATAATAACAAATAAACAATTAATTTGCATTTATATTGTGTTATATTTACGTTTTATATTTACGTTTTGTAATATTTAACATTGTTAGTCCATAGTAGTACTGTTTTTTGACACAATTAAAAAGAATTCGGTTATTTTGGTTTTGACACAATTTAACCGAAATAGATTTTTACGGTTCTGACCATTTTCGGTTACATTATAATGAAAAAAAAAAAACTATGATAATATACAAAACACATTTGTTTTAATTGTTTTGGATGTTGACCGATTTAACAGTTTTGACTTGAATGTCAATATATATGTATAAATATTATGTATTATATGAATATTATAAGAAAATATGTATTGTTAATGTATATATTAATATAAACGGACAGAAAACCTAACGGACAGAAAAAGGACGCTTACCAACACTTCAACCTCTATCGAAAACCAAATCTTCGGTGCAGGTGAGACAAAAATATCTTACGTACAGTTTTATACTTATATAATACCTATACTTATTACTCATATATTTTATTAATTATAATAATTATAAATGCATAATATAAGTAGTGTAGTGATATATTATCAAATATCAATAATTTTATTATATTATCAATATAGGCAAGATGTTTATAAATTATAAATTAAAATCAAACTATCACTGACCGTCACTACAACTTGCCGCTCCTTTTTTTTTTTTTTGTACCAATCGGTTTAATAATGCGATAATATATCAGAAAGCTGATCTGAATTCGTTAGATCGTCTATTTGAGATAGGTCAGTCCACATTTTAAGATTTCTGCTTTAAGTTCCGAATAAATCCCCAATAATCAACTTTTAAAAATTCCGAAATTTCAAAATATTCAAGCTAAATGTTTAGAGGTTGGGGTGAAATAGGGAAAAGTGGACTTACCAATCTCAAATATACATAATAACGAATTCAAATCTTCCCTCTCATGTGGGATATATTTTCTCTCTCTTTCTCTCTAAGAGCAGTCCATCTATTATCAGGTCTATGGCCGACTCTCACCAGTTGTCACCAGTGCTTATTTGCTAAGTAGGTATATATTATACAACCGAACAGACGGGAATTCTTTGAGGCGCTCTGAGTGGTCGACGTCAAACTAGCCGTACGGCAGACCTGGCCATGTACCCACACAGTCCATGGTCACTTGAGACGATTCTTCAGAACATGAAGAAATATTTTAATGTGTACCTCATTATCAATAGCTCCACTGTGCAACAACGTTTCTTTTCGGATATGGCACCGGAGTGGTCTGAACGTTCGACAAACCCAACTTTCGCCTCACAAAATTGTTTTCCCAATTTTTAATTTTTTATCAACTCACTCGTTTTTGGTCGCCAAGTAAAAATTAACAATACATTACAATCGTCATTATTATAAACATATTCTGAATATTACGCGCATCTCAATATTTCATTGATACCAGTTTAATAACGGTAAATACCGCATACCGTAAGGAATGGTGTGAACGGGTTCGTGGTATTAAATAGCTATTACTATGAGTTTACTTAACGTTCTTAGTGTTAGGGTGTTACAATGAAACTAAAAAAAATTGCTAGGATTTTTGTAAATTTTTGTTTGGTTGCATCCAACAGACGGCACACTATTAGTATAATCACTAATCAGTAATCAATAATCATACATTAATTTCATAATCATTAATATTAATTTACAAGAATACAATTTGACCGGATGCCAGTCGTCGTTAACGACACTTGCATGTCTGTGCAGCTAATAAGAAGTGTTCCTATACATTAGAAAAAGGTTAGAGCTTTTCAAATTTTCAGCGATTCTAGAAAATTTGAAAATTAAATTTTATATTATTGTTGCCACCTTAGTTATAATATACTTCTCCAATAATCTATGCCCCGATGCTTAACATTCAAAAAAATTGGAAACATGAAATTGTGTGACTATAATCGTAAGAGAATTCAGTGAAAATGTGCTTATGACTGACGGAAATATTATATTTTGTAAATTGTGTGAAGTCAAAATAAATTCGAATAAAAAATATAACGTTCAACAACATATTGGCAGAGAAAAACACAAAGAAGCATTGAAAAAACTTGAAGCTGAAAAACATAATGCAGTTCAGCCATTCATTCAATAATTTTGTAAGTCTGATTTTAATGCTGACCTATGTTCCGCATTTGTAGCGCGAATATCCCCCTAAACAAATTAAACAACGAACATTTTCGGTCATTTCTTTCAAAATATTGCAATAAAACTATTCCAAATGAATCAACTTTACGAAAAGGATACTTCGATTCTTGCTACACTAATACGATAACTAAAATACGCGATGCTGTGAATGGCCAAAAAATATGGGTTTGCATAGATGAAACAATTGACAGTGTGCGACGTAATGTAGCTAATGCCATTATTGGTATTTTGAAACCACAAGATGTTGGTAAAACTTATCTTATTCACACAGAATATTTAGACAAAGTGAACCATAGTACTATTTTTCAATTATTTGACAAATCTATGCATATTTTATGGCCAAATAATGTTAATCATGAGGACATTTTATTATTTGTTTCGGATGGCGCGCCGTATATGAAAAAAGCTGGCCGCTGTATTCAAACACTGTATCAAGCAAAACAAAAGTTAGAGGAAGCTAATGGCGAAGTAGCGAAATTGATTTTAGAAAAGTGCAATCGTGTTTTTTCAAAAAATAATGGATGGGCAGAACTTCAAAAAGTCAATAGTATTCATAATGGCACTGCACTAAACGTAAATGTGGAACAGTATGATTCAAATGATTTAGTTTATATGAAATATGCACCGATTACATCGGTTGACGTGGAAAGGTCTTTTTCTATGTATAAAAATATATTAGCACCCAATAGAATGAGTTTCAATGAAAGTAACTTGACCAAATATATGGTTGTGAATTCCTTTTTTAATATTTAATTTTATGTGTAATTGAAATTTGCTTTTTACGAATTAAATTAGTAAATGCTTTTTTTGGCTTTTTTTGGCTACTTAAAATGCTTTTTTAAGGATTTATTTTGCTACAAAATCCGAGCCCTACTAATCAGTTATCAATAATCATACATTAATTTCATAAACATTAATATTAATTTACAAGAATACAATTTGACCGGATGCCAGTCGTCGTTAACGACACTTGCATGTCTGTGCAGCTAATAAGAAGTGTTCCTATACATTAGAAAAAGGTTAGAGCTTTTCAAATTTTCAGCGATTCTAGAAAATTTGAAAATTAAATTTTATATTATTGTTGCCACCTTAGTTATAATATACTTCTCCACTTATCTATGCCCCGATACTTAACATTCTAAAAAATTGGAAACATGAAATTGTGTGACTATATGACGTCAGATCATTAGTCGAATTAATAATGCTTCGATTACTATATTATCTATTATACTGGTGATATACCTATTAACTATTACCTACTGTATACACAGGCAGATATATTATCATATTATATAGCGTGTTGGATGCTGTTTGTAAATTAGAATAGTAAATTCACGTGTCGTTGTTTTTACAGCGAAACTTTTGACTCCGAATCGTAATAAACGGAACTGCAGAGCTGCACCCACCGCGGGATGACGATTTGGCCCGAACGTGTCTTATATATATTTTTTTTTTAATTGATCTTTTTAAAGCCCGGCGACTATGGCCATTAGCTGATTGTGGGGTTACGATTGTAGGTAGTAGGGTTTGAAATCGTAGGGTTATTACACGTGTGTGTTGTGTTTGGCAGAATTTCTATTGGGGCACACCTAGGTTTCTGCCATGCCCCGGAGTGGGGGATGGCGGCACTTGTTCTCAGGACACCGTGACTTGCCCGGAGAAAAATGCCGCCCAGTGGTCGAGAGAATCGAACCCGCGACCGCCAGCACCGCAGACGACGTGTTCGACCGCTCGGCCACCTCGTCCCCCTGTCTTATATATTATATGTTATTTTATCGCACGTACCTACCTATTAAATTTTATCACGTATTGACACGTTTCACGCAGAGGGTGGCGGACTCTGGATCCATTCTGGCTTGCTATAAACAGTGTTTTGAAGTCAGCAAATAAAAAAAAAAATTTAATCGAAATTTTTTATATTTCCAACCTGCAGTGTACACATTTTATAATTATTAATTTCAGTAGTTACGCGAATATTTTGACTGACCTTAGGGAGCGGTAAATGTTTAACGCGTATTATAGGCACAAATATGAATTGCAGCCTCACAGGGTGCTTCTAAATAATACTTAGCACAAGTTCAAGGTGTGTCTAATGGAGCTCAAGCATTGGGTGGGGGGGACATAAGTGGAGACCAGGAGGGCTTAGTCGCTCCAAAATAATTTATTAGAAGTTAAAGCCCCAGCCTAAAAATTAGAAAATAAGTAATATCATCAGTATAGGTAATTGTGTATGGATAATTTCTTTATTATTATTCAGTTCATATAAAAAATATTTTTTATTATACCTATAATTTTATGTTGTAACTTTATATTATATGTGGATAAACTAAGTGATATTAATTTCTTTAAGATATGTCGCGATTACCGACCAATACCCAATATCAAATAATATTATATTTTAATTGTGTTTATATAACTATTGTACATTTGTGATTTATGTATCAACAGTATCATTCAACCAAACAAATTATACAGGGGAAGCCTGGGTAAGATGTAAAATGGGAAAATCACATTTTGTCCAAACTTGTACTTATAGTGATACTGATACAATTACTTTACTGGTATATTAAACCTCAAGTTTTCCTCTTTAAGTATTTGGCCTACTCTATTTTAAATACATCCAGCTGGAAGTGTAATAAATTAATGAAATATAACTTAAACATTGAAATTGTATTTCGTTTGTTTTTCATTTTATGTACTTAGCTATTACAAATATTATGATAACGAGAAACTTACGCATACTTATTATTAAATTATATTATATAAACAATAGAATATGTTTATGTTACATACTTACACATGGAACAGTTTAATGGGGGTGTATAGAGATCTGTGGGCACGGACCCCCGGTTAAGAACCTATGCATTATACCTATACGTGCTGTAATATATTATTATAATGTATCCTCAACATTCGGCTTTTCACGTGTACACTAAGATCGTACACGCTATTAAATATTTTCGTTTAAACTTTAAATGTCGTGGGTCGACAGAGTCCACAAAATCGCTTTGACGTTGTAAAATGTAAATGGGTGCGTGCGGAAAAAAATGATACCATTTAGATATATACCTCCTATGTATATTCTGTATTTTATAAACTAGAAATATAATATAATATCGCTGCCCATCCACTATTTATTACCTCATTAGATTTTTTTTTTCATAACTGCAATTTCTACTATGCCCCTCTCTGAGCATTTTCCTCTTGTATTAATTCATAAGACAACAATACAAATAAACAAACTAATATACTGTGAAGCTTAATTATACATTTTTGCTTTTGTTAATACTATAAGGTGTGTAGGTTTATATTATTATATAATTATAAATTTAAAAAAAAAATATTTTATATGCAAAAAAAAAAATAAAAATCGCCATGATATTGTGTTTTCTAATACACACCCCCTTTACTACAACACTGCCAACTATGAACAGTGGATTTACCTACGAAGCTGCTATAATCATCTTGTTCGGATTTGATCCAAGAAATGAAGAAAACACTATTGTTGTTCTAAGACAAGTCATGTCTATAAGATTAGTGTAGGGACCAACATAAGTATTTTTTCGCCGCGTAGGAACTTAATATTCCCTCCATAAATACTGCACATGGCACACTACCAATTTCTTACTACCTACATACTTTGTGTCAGAGACTCAGAGTTCATAAAAAAATAGGGACTGATTGCTGATATCACCTCACTCCCGTAAATATATCCGTGTTCCGAAGCGGCAGACTATTGATGCTTACCTATGTTGTTATTACATCATCGAGATCTACAGCTATAGTGCTCAAGATCGGTATATGGATCGGCGATCGTCGATATACAATTATGAACGATGACGATAGATATCGACGAAAAAAAGAAAATCGCGTCTTGGATCCAAACTGGAACTCAACGGCAACGGATTTTAAAGCTTGAATCCTACCATTCCCGCCAATCGACCTTTGAAACACACGACTTATTGAGATTAAATTGATATTTTCGTCTTGTACCTTCTGATTTTTTCTCAAACGTAGCTCACCATTGAGGATCAATATATTTAAGATGTGTACTGTGACGACGTCCATATTATTAAGTATAAGGTCACAGGTTATCACTCGCGTTTAATTTAAAAGTCTTCGGTGACGCGGAACAGTGCACGACGGTCACACGTGGCGTAACTAACGGATTGTGAGTATGTCTATGTGACTATGTACAAAACGTTTTCTGGTTTGTTTTTTTCCTAAGGTACCTTTATGTTGTCTTTACATCGTTGTGCACGTGCCAGTCTATATATTAGAGTTATATACAGAGTGTCTTCTATATTATGTTGAGGTGACAAACATTTGTGTTTTATCGTTAGAGTATTAGGTATGCATTTTAAATTCATATTTCCGCCAAGACCTCCGAGTCCCCGGCCTAAATACACCATAACTGCAGTTATGATTGTACTCTATCTGCAGTATATCATGATGCCCTGGTTCGTAAAAAATTGTAAATGCCGATAACTATATGTTATGTGTTATATTATAACTAGGCTGGAATAATCGTAAAAATTATTATTTTTTATTTAAAAAACGTGTTGTAAAACGACTTCTAAATTCTTATGTATATAATAAATATAGAAAAAATAAAGTCATCAAAGCACATGCCATATTATGCCTGCATTTACGACGAATCTACCGTGTTTCGCCCTCGATAAAATAACTGCCCTGTATAATATATACAACACACACTCATACACGCATTTATATATACGCATATCATCATGGTTCACTGGTCGCTGCAGTAGTCGTCAGGTACCGATTTCTCACGGATACGTATAATATAATATATAAGGTACGATATGTGCATCGCATATACATATAGGTACATACCGGTGGTATATACCATACGGAGCGTTATATTTGTTCTGGTCCGGAAAGCGCAAGACGTAGTGTTTTTTATACTTAACGTTATTTCGCGTGTGCGAGTACTACTATATACTTATATGATATACACTGCAACCGCTTTTACGCTGATCAATATACGCCCGTATAGTTTGCCCGTCGAGTCAAACGGATGTCATGGGCCTCATATTACAATATATTATTATAATTAGGGTTCGGGACTTGTTGCATTTGCATATTGCTTAATAATGACTGCAGAATAGTCCAAGTAAGATTTAAACCATATTGAATTGTTTGGTCCAAATCAGTCCCATTGGTTTTGACTAAGTAAGTGCTTATTTGTACTCTTTGTCCCATCGTTATTATTATTTACAAGTAAAAAAAGTTAGGTATAAGCCTTTCTTACAAGGGGATGATCTGGAATCCTAAAACGAGGACAGGTGGACTACAGCCCACAGAGTTTTATCGGAAATTGCTTGAGGTTGGTTGGTAAAAGTAATCAAAAGGTGTCCATAGGTGTTTCGTAGTTTTTAGGTTCAAATAACTTACTTGCATGAGTTTGATTATAAAATTTACGTGATCGTAATTATTGTGAAAATCAAAATTCTCAAATATACGTTTTTATCTTGCAAAACTATTAGAAATAACTAAATGGCGTATATGGATCATTTTCACTTTTACTGAAAAAATTCGTATCCCTAACTGTTAAATCAAAAACCAAAACGAAAACATTTTTAAAAAAGTTAACCAAGGAAATACGTAATACGCTTGATTAAACAACTCAAAAATCAAAATAGACCTTAAAATGTAGTAAAACACTTGGTTAAAGATTGGTTTAGACTAAGTTAGTGCTTATTTGTACTCTTTGTCCCATCGTTATTATTTCTTTGCTCATAAAAAAATTATAAGCCTTCCTTACGAGGGGAAGCAGGCTACATACCTGGTATCCAGGTCTGAAGCTATCTATGTATTTTTATTTTACCCTGATACCTGAGTTATAACTTACAAAAATTGTAATACAAGTTACAACTCACAATTCATTGTTTTTTAATATTATTGGATTTTTAATCATCATCAATGTATTCTAACTTTGTATTAACAATACTGTCTGTTGAATAATTTGGCTGGATTACCTACTTAATAGTATAATTAATATTATTTAAAAATTTTTTTATTTTTTTTGATACAGTTTCTGGCGATGAAAATTATAAAAAAATAATCATTGTACGTATACATAATATAGGCTGCCTATATTATTCACAAAAAGTTTACATGGGTGACTATAAGGTACCTATATATCATTATGTAGACAGTTGTAGACACTATACAATATAGGTACTTACTGGCTATCAATTCTCATACGATTTTACTTCATTAACCATATCCACACTAACTTATTTCCTATTCGTCCAATCTGGCCTAATAAGTTAAAAAATCTACATAAAACATAATAATTTAGGTAGGTAGTAGGTGCCTCATTTTCCTAAAACCCATATGTAAATTTATGAGATTTTTACTCAATATAATACTTAACCATAGACGACTGAATTCAAAAACAGTATCTATTCTATTTGTTTCATATTTTTTTGAGTTTTTATTAATTTGCTTGTTTATATTTTTCAACGGTTTCTAATTTGATTCATTTTTATATAGGTAAATATGATTTATTAATGTTTTTACTTTTTAGCGAAACCTCTTACTTTTTAGTCTCGAATTAAATTAAATCTGGAAACTTTGGGTTTTACAATACCAGTAAACAGGTTTTTTAAATTTTCCATGGTATATGCCTACTGGCAAAACAATATGTATTAAATCGGGTATGTTAACAAAAGAAATTAATATTGGCCATAAGGTAGATTTGGAGTTTTTGGTGATGGGTAAGCCATCAATGTAAATACTTAGTCGTATTAGATTAGTATATTTTATTTTGTCAAAATACGCAACTAAAATAGGTGTTATCATATTATACTCTACACCAATATGGATGTAAGATCCTGGATGCACATCAATAATTTCGTGAGTTTTTGGAGTTTTCACTAAAGTTCTAACATCTTTTGGTAAGTCAAGGCCTTCAGATCTCAAAATTTGTAAAAGTTCATTAACACAATTGTGAGATATATGATAATCTGATATTAGTTTACATAATTTGTCTTTAAGGGTAACATTATTTTTATTTGATATAATTTTAGGAATTATAGCATCACAATTAAAATTATTTGTATTTTCCGAAAAATTTGAATCTATTTGCTTTGGATATAAAGTAATTTCGTTGGTTACTGCAATAGAAGAATTTACTAATGAAGGCTGAGCAGGTAAATTATTGAAACATGTATTGATCCTTACTTCATTTGGCAATACCGAATCCTTTATACATTTTGCACTGACTGATTTCTTTTCAGCTTCTAAGTATCGTTGAAAGTTTCTCTTAGACATGCAGTGGAGAGGCTTTCTTTTCTTTATCTATAATATATTTGAATAATTATACAATTAAATAGTCATACATTATATTAAACTTAATAATTAAATATACAATTTTAACTTTCAAAATTAATTAATTTACAGTATTAATAAGTATATGTTTATATGTTTTACAATATTATACAGTATAGTCAATCAGTTTTTGCATTTCATTGTTTTGAAACAAGAAATCAGGATAACTACATGTTCCAAGCTGTCAATCAATTATAATGATAATTAATTGAAAAATAATTTATAAAATTAAATTATGTAGGCAATTAAATTAAATGTACTATAATAAATTGATTGCCTACTACAATACAACCAAAGACTAATATGTTAATCATGAAAAAAATATCTAATACTCGTATACATAATAATATATTATATAGGTAGGTACTTAATAAATAAATGTGATGATTATCTAATTATAATTTACAATTATAAATTATAATGATAAATATAAATTATCATGAATTATATTATGTAGGCAACACGTTAAAAAGTTAAAATTTTCAAAAATGTTTAACTTAAATAGTTAATTTAAAAAATGGGGACAGTAAGTGAAAATTAATCCACTATAATATTTTTATACTTACTAGTTGTAAACTATCTATTTTTGCTCAATAATAACTGATCCCGAGCCAAACGCTGAGCTCCATGGCGAAACCAATGTTTGATCAGAGTTTCAAATTCAATGTCTGAGGTTTTGAAATTTTCTCTGTATACACCTAGAAATTATTTTATCAATAATGATGATTACAAAATTCATAAATAATATACCTTTTACTATGCCCATAATTGTAAGATTTTCGAGTTTAAAATTGTTTCGGAAACCAGTCCAGGAACACTTGGATGACAATTCATTTGAGAATAGTCTTTGTAATATACGTTTGACAAAGTTTTTTGCATCAGTGCCTCCAATTTGAGTTATAAAATTTTCCTGAAAAAAATTGGAAAAAAATCATGGCAACGAACATTTAAAAAAATAAGGTGGGTAAGTGGATGTCGCTCTGCTGTACAGTAGGTTACAAGTGGGTCACTGTATAATGGATGCTATTAAATTTGAATTCAATGATACAATATCATTGTATAAGAAAAACGATTCTGAGCGAAGACGGTATGTCAGTCTAGGTTTAAGGCAATTATATACATATCTATGGTATTAAAAAAAAAATTGACCTATAATAAATTCCAAATTAATCATATCACATTATCCATTAGGTACTTATAACACGTTATACATCAATAACAAACCCTGATACTATCATAGATATATAATATAGTGTACTTTAGAAGTTTCAAGTACCCACGAATAGTATTATACACTCACAACAAAATAACGAAAATAGGTATGCTAGGTTTTTTAATATGTAATTTCGTCCCAAATTTGAACTTAAAATGTCTGTAAAAAATAACTGTGTTCATATATTTTTTAGATTTTTTGGTTACAGTATGAACTATTTATGAGAATCTTTTTATTAAATTTGCAATCCTTAGCTATAAAAACTGAACATTTTATAATTTATTAATTACGATGGTTGATAATTTTCGAGATTTTGATAAATTTTGTCAAAATGCGATCTTCAAATGCTTATAAAAAAAAATTGTGCCTATGTATTTTTAATATTTTTCAATTGCTATTGTAACAATATATCATTAGCCTTGTATTAATTTTTTACACTTTTTGGCCCAACAGATAAAACTTTATTGATATTTATAGAAAAAAAAAACTAAAAAAATTGAAAACTGAAAATGTCCGTAAACGGCTCAAAAAGAGTCAAAATATTTTCAAAATTGTATGGTGTATAGGAAATGCTAATATAAACATTCAGTGAAATTTTCATGTATCTACAGTAATTCGTTTTTGAATTACAACAAAAAAAGGAAATCGCCACATGAGAAATCGAGTGAATATCCAATGTTGTAAAAATTTGAATTTCAAACGCTCATAAAAATTTAATTTGAATTTCCGGTAGAAATTTTTTTATTGATAAAGGTAGACAATCTTATAAGGAACCTTGTATTACATTTTCATATCTTAGATTTAAAAAGAATAGTTTTTACGAATTCTTAACTCAAAATAATTTGCTAATTTTCGTGATTTTTCCATATTTTGTCAATTTTTGAACTTTAAATGCTTATAAAAAAAAACTGTGACTAACGATTTTTAATATTTTTCATCTGCCTTCCAAACCATATACTAGGAGCCTTCTATTAAATTTTCAAGTTTTTTTAACCAACAAATAAAATTTAATTGATATTTCTAGAAAAAAAACTAAAAAAAAAATGAAAAATGAAAATGTCCCTAAACAGTTCAAAATAAATCAAAATATTTTGAAAATGTTATCGTGTATAGAAAATGCAAATATAAACAACCACTGAAAATTTCATGTATCTACGGTCATCTGTTTTAAAATTATAGCAAAAACCAAATTCAATTTTCTGAAAAATCGATTTTGCGTAAAAATTCCCGTTTTTCCTTCATTTTTCTTTTGTTTTTCTTGGCGCTTTTGAAAAGTACTGGGAATTTCAAATTTTGACCTCCCCAATGCACCAACGATATTCACTTTCCAATCGAACAAGATACTGAAGTCGAAAATCGAAGCATTTTTTCGACTACTTATCGTGTACACAGATACAAAAAAAATAAAAAAATAAATAAACACACATCATTGTAAAATCAATACATTCATCGTTTCACTCAGAATCTAAAATATTAAGTAGGTATTATAGATACCTATAATCATATTATTTGTAATCTCCAATAATACTTATTCGATAATTATTATCGATTATAATATATATAATATAATATATACACTATTAATAACTATATAGATAAATAATATACCGACCACATTTTTTTTAAAATCAATGTCATTGGTAATAAGGACTTCAATATTATCAATTGAGGTTGTATCTTTCATGGGAAAATATGATAAAAAATCTTCATTTAATGTTTGAATATTATTTCGATTTGTAGAAATATCTAGGAATTTGTGTTCCAAACGATCAATCTTTCCATCTAATCTCTTTAAAAATAAATAAGTAGCATTGCCTTGTTCCAAAATTTGTTGTATTAAGTCTGTATTAGCTGGGCTATTTTGAATACCTGAATCATAAAAATTATAATTATTGTAATATTATAATAAGTAATATAATAGTTTTTCACAATTTTATGTTATAATTAATCAAATTTATTTAACTCTTATTTATTTATATTTTAAAATTTAAATTCATATAGGTACATAATATTATAAAAATTACCTATTGTTTATACACATTTTATAAAATTTAAAAAATAAAAACAAGTTCAATATGTAAATAGGATAATATGTAAATTATGTAGAAATATTATCTTAAAATGTAGTACTTTACCGTTTATAATAAAAGAGTTACACTCTTTGCGGCATGGTGGTACACGTAATGTCCCACCAAAAAAATTGGCATTTCTTCACGGTGGGACGAAAAATAACCCACCTTTTCTTTTATTTTTATTTTTTTCCCGATCAAATATTTCTTCAATTAATAACTTGACATTAATATTGTTGCACATTCTAAAGGCCTAGATATAAAAATAAACAGACTATGGGTAATTTGTGCGAGTTTATTACGAGTTTCTTCTTTCCTTATATTTGTCCACGTTATCAGTTCACTATAATTATTTCTATTTTCTATTACTCACTATTTTGTCGACCGATTTGTTTATTTTTTTTTTCATTCGACGTAAATATTAGTGAATATTATTATGATATAAAAATAAACTAATTCGTATTATTGTGACCTGTGTAATATTAATAAATGTGACCGTCCAATAAATAACCCACCGTGCGGTACCGACTACCGACGACAGTCATTTCTTGTCAGTATTATAGTTGGTGAATATCATTCGCGTAGTACACTCGTATTATTTCTTCGTTGTTTTTGATTATTTACAAACTTGTTAATTATTCTATATTATTTAATTATTAAGTAATCAACATGAAAATAAACGACAGTGAAATATGTGATGTATTGTTTGAAAGTATACCTTCAGATGACGATAGCCTTACTTCAATTGATGATACAGATGAAGACAAAGACTATACTCCTAAAATTAAAAATGCAAATTTTATAATTGAAGAATTAAGTGATTCGTCGAATTGTGAGGTAGGAAGTGATGTAGACATTTTAAATCTTGATGATAATATTACGTACATATTGCCAAGTCCTGTAAAACCGTCTTCAAGTATTCGGAAAACTCGAAATAAAGTTGTAGATTACCAAAACAAACCTCGTAGTCGCCGAAATATTTTTCCAAATACTATTTCACATGATATAACGCCCAATCAAAAACACCTTTTAGCCCAACCACTTTCCGAAGAACTTAACGTTTCAGTCGAAAATGTAAATGTTTCTGAAAATATTACAGCGGTTGCTGATGAATTTAATTTTGTTGAACCTGTTTGGTCTACATCGACAAATTTCACCTTGTCAACTCCTCCGTTTACTCACTTAGAAGGCCCTACTGATGAAACTGATATCATAATAGAGTGTACACCATTTTCCATTTTTAAATTACTGATTACAAATGAAGTTATTGACCATATAACTTTCCATACAAACTTGTATAGTCAACAAATATATCAACAAAAGGGAAAAATATATGAACCTACAACATTTGATGAAATGAGTTTATTTATTGGTATAAACATCTTAATGGGTATTAAAAAACAATATAGCTACCGTGACTATTGGTCATCTGCACCTGACTTGAACGATGCGTATATTAGCAGCCTAATGCCAGTCAATAGATTCAGTTGGTTATTATCTCATTTACATGTCAATGACAATTCAGTCATGCCCAAAAAAGGTGATGAACAGTATGACAAACTATATAGAATAAGACCTTTTGTTGATTTTATTTTAAAAAATAGTCAACGTTTATACAATCCAAATAAAATAATTGCCATTGACGAATCAATGATTAAATTCAAAGGACGGCATAGCGCAAAGCAATACTTACCAAAAAAACCTATTAAAAGGGGTTATCAAGTATGGGCCCTTGCCGATAAAAATGGTTACCTTTGGAACTTTGAGATTTATACTGGAAAATCTGGAGATTTAGCTGAGAAAAATTTAGGCGCTCGCGTTATCAAACAATTATCCCAGCCCTTACAAAACAAAAATCATCATCTGTACTTTGACAATTATTTCACTAGCTATCCATTAATGACTTTTTTGAAATCAAAAAATATACATGCTTGTGGAACTGTAAATATGACGAGGAAATATTTACCTACTTTAAAATTAGACAAAGAATTAAAAACAGGAGAATATGATTGGCGTGTTGACCAGTACTCAACTTCCATTGTAAAATGGAAAGACAAAAGAACAGTAAGCTTACTTTCTAACTTTCATGACCCCAAAAATGAAGAAACAGTTCAGCGAAAAGCTAAAGATGGAACACTTTCATATGTTCCTTGCCCTAGTGCATTAAAAGATTACAATCAAAATATGAATTGTGTCGATAGGTTCGACCAAAATAAAAAAACTTGTCAAATCGATAGAAAAAGCAAGAAGTGGTGGCATCGTATTTTTTTTTTCATTTTATCGATGTCGCTATTGTAAACGCGCATGTGATATACACTCAAAAAACTGGAACTAAAATGAAAATGAAGGACTTTCGCAGAGAAATTTCATCAGAATTAGTAAGAAAAAAAATGTTAGAAAAACGTCGAATGAAGCAAACTTCAGAATCACCTCCAGTTCAACTAAAAAAAAATAAGCCGTTTGTCCCAAAAAATATTAGAGTTGATCATTCTGCACACCAGCCAATAAGATCTAGTCGAAGAAGATGCGGAAATTGCAGTACTAAAGTAAAGGAAGTAAGAACTGAATGGATATGCTCAGTGTGTAACATACCTTTGTGTTTAAATAAAAACAAAAACTGTTTTACCGATTACCATAAATAATTAGTTTAAATTGTATAATTTTTGTTTTAATTTTGATACAAGTAATTAATTTAATTTTCAATTTTTTATAAGATTTTTTTTGTGTTGTACGAAATTAAAATTTGTTACTTTTTTATTTGAATAGGTAATACTATTCTAAGTTATAATCCACATAACTTATATAAGAAATAAAATGATTTATTATAACATTTATAACTTGCTGTAATTATAAATAAAAGACATTTTGAAATTCTAAATTCTATACTACCTACTCACAAAAAACCTCTCAAAGTACACAGTGGGATACATGTGATCCCACCTATAGTTAACACATCATTCAATTCATATATTTTTTTTTTACTTAATAATAATTGTATGTGATGGATTAAAATGAAATTACATTGAAAGTTATGACAATTAAAGTGAAATTTAATAGGTTGTGCAATAACGGGGTAGAAAAATCCGAAAAACGTGTGCCGCAAAGAGTTAAGTCCCTTGAAGGCAGAGGACTTGCTAAAGCTGCAGTGTCAGTTAAATTTGACAATATATTAATTGGTAAGGAGCTGTGTGGTGTCTGACTTATAGAGCTAGTTTCATAATTTATATCAGCATTCAAATTTGTAATTTGGTTTTTTGATGTTGACTGATAGACTGTAGAACTCATTACATTATTTGAATTTCTTGGAATATTAGTATCCATGTCATACAAGTTTGTCAAAGAAGCTGTTAATAAATCAGTTTATAATAAATTATTTTTAGTAGTATTATTTAATAGTATTAACTAAAAACTAGCATATTATAGCTATTATATTTACTATAATAATGTTATATAATATGTATTTTTTAATTATGTAGTTACGATCAATTATATATTATTATTGATTAGAAACTACTATGAATAATTTTGTAAAAAATAAAATAAACAAATATTTCATATAAGAATGACTTAATAATAGGTTCTTACTTTTTACTATACTTACAAGATATAGGAAAAATGTGGCTCTCATAATTTGGCTGGATTGTTTGACATTTATAATTATGATTAACATTAATATTAATTTGGTCTGAACAACTGTTTAATACAGGAGTAGTATTTTTATACAGCTTAAAAGGTGGTTCATCCAATGTCGTACTACTGTCTGAAATTCAACTCAAATATAAGTAAATCTATATATATATATATATATTATATATAGATACAGCCGTACAGGTGTTGAGGTGTATGTATAAACAGTGGCGTAAATTGGGTCCAATTTCTGGTGGTGCAGAGGCATATTCTTAACCTATAATTTTCAACACAAAAATAATCCAACTTTCTAAGTAAAATCCTTCCTAACAAAAAAAAACTATATATTTATCCATACATTTTGTCAACATTTGAACTTCAAATGCTTATAAAAAAATTGTGGCTATGTATTTTTAATATTTTTCAACGCTATTGTAACAATATATCAGGAGCCTTCCATTAAATTTTCACGCTTTTTACCCAACAAATAAAATTTTATTGATATTTATAGAAAAAAAAACTAAAAAAATTAAAAAATGACAATGTCCGGAAACAGCTCAAAGAGAGTAAAACTATTTTCAAAACTTTGTGGTGTATAGAAAATTAAAATATAAATATATAAATTTTCATGTATTTACAGTTATTTGTTTGAATAACAACAAATTAACAAAATCGCTACATGAGAAATCTAGTGAATATCCAATCTTGTAAAAATATGATTTTCAAATGCTCATAAAAATTTAATTTGATTTACTTGTGGACATTTTTTTTTTTTGATAAAGGCGTATACAAACTTATGAATAATCTTGTATTACATTTTAAAATCTTAGATTTGAAAAGAAACATTTTTATGATTTTTTCAACTCAAATTATATTGTTAATTTTCGTGATTTTTCTGTATTTTGTCAAGATTTGAACTTTAAATGCTTATAAAAAAACTGTGACTAAGGATTTTTAATAATTTTCTAATGTCATTGTAACAATATAGTTGGAGCCTTTTATTAAATTTCCAAGCTTTTTTACCCAACCAGTGAATATTTCAATTATATATGTAAATGTTCATTTGTTTGGTCAAAAACCAAAATCGATTTTGTCGAAAACCGATTTCGGGTAAAAATTCCTGTTTTTCCTTAATTTTTATGTTGTTTTTCCTGGCGCTTATGAAACCTGAAGAGAATTTTAAAATTTGATTCAATACGACGTCTAGCTATCATCTGACATTTGACTTTTGAGAATTGAATGAACATTGATCCAGTGATAACACACTATTTTGGCGGTAGAATGTTGATAGCAATATAATTTTACCATATTATACCACAGAACAATTATACGTCTATTCTGTGCACGATTAAAGATATAATATCTTTAATCGTGATTCTGTGATACTGCCATAATAAAATACAAAATTCTGTGGATAGTGGTTACCATAGATAATAATCTAACTATTTATGGGGGTTGTACGATATTTTAGAATATAGATAGGCCAGATAGGGTAATAATTTAAATGATAATGTCTAATACATGCACTAAAATAACTATTTTGTACCTCTTTATATATTATATATTTCAATGATTTTCTGGTGGTGCAAAAACATACCTTTGCACCACCACATTTTAGATGTGGTGGTGCAAGTGCTGCATTTGCACCACCCAGTTTACGCCACTGTGTATAAATATATTAGGAAAATATGGCTTAAATAGTTAAATGTATAATCTTTCTTCTTACTATATTAAATTTAACATTAATTGATAATCTTTTTATTGTTTTACTTAAATTAAAAATATTATACCCTACATTAAATGTATAGGTAGGTATTTTTTGAATAATTTATTGTAAAAGAATACATAATGTATTAATAATATTTCAACACTAAAATTGATAATAGGTATTATACTAAAAAAAATGTATCAATGAATTAAAACAATAATTATTATTGATCAATTGTAAATTTATAACCATAGAACTTATACTTATATAGATTCCTATATAGACCTTCTATACTAAGATGGGTAATGATGGACAGAACGGTTGGATAGTGACCATGGCAATCATAATGTATTTATATAACATATAATAAATATATAAGTATATTTTATTATTTTGTGTACATGTGCGACGTGTGTGTACTGTAGTTACACCCATTCAGCCCACTCATGTTGGATCACCATGATACATCAATTAGTCTAATATCTATGGTTGTAATACTCAAATTTGTTACTGGTTTGATTAGATTCCAATAATGCTAATATACTAAACATATAATATACTTATATAGTTATATATATATAAATTATAAATATTGTATAGATTATAGTTAATATGGTAATACATTTATAAATATTTTGTAATTTAATGATATCTTAAATCTTAATGTTCCTCCTATTAGTGTCATTATACTTACCATCAGTTTCATAGTTAAGATTTGTCAATTTTCTTTTAGCTATGTCAGGGTCTCCACTGTCGGACTCAGAAGCTGATATGAATATTTGCCTTTCCTTTTTCATAGCTTCTTCATAAGTATCTGTAAAGAAAATGTAAAATAACTAATTACCTATGTTTATATTTTAAAATATGTAAAATAATACTATCTATTCAACTTGTTTATTTAACTTACTGAAAGTTGAATTCTCAATGATATTTACGGGATAGAGGAGCCATTTACTCGATGGATTTTCAGCATTGATAATCATCGTTGTTGTAACTTTTTGTCGTTTTGGCCACTTACAATAATATTTATTATCTTGTATAACAAGCCAATTGCTTGGTACAACAGAATAAGTTTTTTCGCTTTCAAAATAGCCAACTGACCACTAAAAATAATTATATTAATCGTGCTTACAAATTAAATGTAGGCATATATTATATAGGACATAGGTACATGTATTTTAATATGCTAAACTCTATAGCACCTTGGTATTTAAATATTATTTGTGCTTAAATTGAAAAATATTATTAAGTAAGAAAATGTCCCCTCACGCCACATAAAATTCAAGCACTGAATATTATTTATTAGAATAATACCAATACGTACATACTACATAATTTAATTTTAAGAACAACCATACAAATAATAATAATTATTGTTTTGTTGTTCATATAAAATATATTACGATTTACATTTCAAACAACGTTCTAATTAAATTTTATAAAATATTTAAATATTAACATGTCACAACCAAACATTAACATATTAGTCTTTTAGCTTTAAGTAACTATACATACCTATACTCTGTACCAAATAAGAGCGCACCGCGTTGGCGCATCCAAATGAATCGCGGAGCGACGTCTGGACCCCCTGGTCGAGTCTATTCGCTCTGTGATTGGTCGCCGATCGTCGGTCGGATTCGCTGCCGTCGAGAATACATGGAGCTGAAGTAATAATGCGTTTCACGCTTATTAATCAGTAAAATAATATACATACTTTTCGTTTTTTTTTTCTTAACATAGGTATTGAACTCAATATAATATTAAAAACATTCAAAATATTCACCAATGCGCGCAAAAAATATAACAACGCCTAACCGCGTATACCGTTAAAATTGGTGTGATAATATACAACACTCTGTATTCAGAGTTGACCTGGCCGGCGCCGGAATATGCTGCGGCAGCGCTCTCTGACATGCGCGAGTTTCGACCGGTTTTCGTGCGCCGCCCGGTGCGCTCTTATTTGGTACAGAATATATAATAATATGTGTATTGTATGGTATACAATACACATAATATACTGTTTTAATATATACATACCTACTTATATAAGGTAAGTTACATATTATGTAATAGCTAATAGGTAGGTATTATAAGGTATTATATACTATCGTCTTACCTGTTTTTGATTATCCATCTTGAGTCTTGACCAATAGGTATATCTTGTCCACTTGGTACCGGTGTGGCAGTGTATATCACCACAAATGTTAACTATTTTTATATTACTCGTATAATATGTACTAATGTACTATAATTATGACCTACTATAAAATCACTATGTAGGCCACTATAGGTAAACTCACGGCAGCGTATATACGAGTATAGCATACAATATTATTATTTTACAGCTACATTAGCTACAAAGCGCGACAGTCGATTATAACGAACTAATAAGACAATATATATAAGTATTAAGTATAATATAATATTATCATATTTTGAAATAGTGACCACGCACAAGCATATTTGGGGCGTAGGACGTAGTATGGAAAAACCAATGCAATTTGTATACATTTACTAACTTATTCTTTCAATTATATTATTGTTTTCATATTTTTCAATTGTCACAATGAAGCACCGAGCGATGTATATGAGATGTTTATTTTAAATGTTCTAGAATTAAATTTCGTACGAAAAATCAAAACGCCCGCACGCATATAATTCTTTGCGATTCGCATACACTCTACAATTGACGTCGATAAGAAGGTTTAAATTAAAAACATATCAACCCTACTATAATTATGACTACTATTATACATCGTGTTCGATATCTCAAAAAAGCTTGTAGAACTTCTATTCGTTTTCAAAACGTTTTATTCATCATACAGACGTTCACATGATTTCACATTGAGAAGTTCCCTACACTGAACGAAAAAATAGTATATGAATCAACAAAAATATTTGATTAATTATCAACCAATGGTTTTTTATTATTTCAATTAAATTATTATTCATTCAATGATATAATGATTTAATTAATAAAAATTGTACGGAACCAAGTATTTCAAATTTATTAAATCAACGTTGCTTGGTTAATTCAATAAAATGTATTTTGTTATTATTCGTATAAATATAATAAATCAATTATTTGTTTTTATTAGTTCAAGTAAACTTGTATTTAATTAAATAATTAAGTTGGTTAAATTAATAATATTTTTTATAAATTCAAGAAAATCATTTTACTGAGTTCTAATTTTATAACAAAAATAGACCCTATAACCCATGGCAATAATGCCGGTTTTATTATTAGTTATACCCGTTGGGTTTTCCCTTAGTAAGTAGGTAAAATAATAAATAGTATAGAAAAATTTATAAATATTATTTATTGATTAAAATATCGTTATATTATCATACCTATTTTGTTAATCATTATCACTGTGTCGTTTTGATGTGGTCTGTCGGTTGTTACTCGTTGCTCTTGCTCGTTGGTGTCACAACTTTTAAGTTATAATCTTACAACTTACAAGTTACAGTTAGGTACACAGGTACACTTACTTATACAGTTTCCAACTTACAAGTTATCTAGGTACTTACAGTTACCTACTATCTATACAGTTTGTCTGTTTCCAATTTATAAGTCATTGTTATTAGTTGCTATTGTTGCTATACAGATAATATACAGAACTAACATTCTTAGTCCTGTCCTGTTGACTGACGTGTCGTGGTAAGTAACAATTTTTTAAATAATTTTAGTCTACGGCTTGGAACTTAATGCTCTACAAATTTAGTACCTAAATATACCTACCTAGATGCAGTTATGCACTTTAAAAGAGTCAAATGTGCTTTTAAAATATGCTGTGAAAATTTAAAATCCACCCAATTATTATTTTATTATCATATTTATAATAAAGTACTTATTTAGATAGGTATTACAAAATAAATTGTTAAAATATCTACCTGAAACAAGAAAATATGTTTTTTAAATGGAAAAACAATTTTGATAAACAATGTGTTATGTTACACAATGTGTAGAATGTATATTTTATATAATATATTCAATATATCATATATTATAGCCCCCCCCCCCCACAAGAACATGTTCAATGGGGCCCATTATCTTCTTGAAGAATAAAAATAAGATAAATAAATAAATTATAATGTGTGTCATAACTCATAAGGTTATGGACTGGATATAAATTGTTTTAGCAGTAAATAAACCGAAAAAATAATTAAATATGCAACTAGTTTCAAGCCATGTAGGCTATAATATAACTTATTTAATATAGGTACTGATAAGTAATTTTGCATAAAATTAATTTTAAAATTGTACAGGTGTATTGTGCTTTTAAAAAAAAAATTGTAAATTGAATACGGTTCTATAAAGATAAAGTTTTAAAGGTAATATAGAATATATAAAAGTAGTCTAATACGTAATATAGTTGGTAAACTTTTAATTCAGAATTATGCTTGTTTCATTTGTAAAATTAATGTAGATACATTTTCAGCATTGGCTTTTCACTATAAATTTATGCATTTTCTTGATCCTTTAAGCACATATGAGTGTTCTGAGAGCAACTGTTCTCAAACATTTCAAAATTTAATGGTCTTCGAAGGATATAATTAGGACACATAATAATAGTGTTTTAAACTTACTGAAGTAAATAGTGATTTTAATATAAATACTATTGAAAAACCGTGTCATATTAATACTTCTTCTGTACCATTAATTGATACAAATTTGTATACGTTAAATAATAATACAAATTCCCCACCATTGTTGAATACTAATAATTTTAATTTAAAAGAAGCTTTACATTCTCTTAATGTGTCAGCTGTTAAATTTAGTCTTCAATTACATAATAATAATAACTTTTCTAGAAAAGATATTTTAAATATTCAAAGTGAAATTTCTGATAAAATATTAAATTCAATTATATTATTGCTCAAAGGTACTTTACTTGATAAGATTAATGATTCTTTATTAATATCAAACACAAATATGATCATAGCTGAAATCTCTTCACTTTTTAAATATTGTAGTAGTGAATATAAGTTAAACAAGTGGTTGACTAACCAGGAATTAACTGCGGATATTATGCAATTCACAATAAATAATGAAATTAATTTTTGTGTCTATGCTGGTGAAACTGAGTATGATGAAATAAATACAAAGGGAATTTTATTTCCATTAAAATTTCAATTTCAAAAATATTATGAAAAAAATGATATACTCATTCAAACATTACAATTATATGATAATTTAAATATCTCAGATGATAATTTCCTATCTAATTTCATTCAAGGATCTTTATGAAAGATAAAGTTAAGTTATTTCAAAATAAAATAGTTCTTCCTTACGTCATATATATTGATGACTTTGAAATCAACAATCCCTTAGGTTCGAATGCAAATTTGCAATCTATAATCTGCGTATAGTATAGTTTCCCTTAAGTAAAAATAACTCAAAAATTTCAGAAATATTTTTAGCTGCTTTAATTAAAGCAAAAGATTTAAAAAATTTTGGAAATGATTTGTGTTTTAAACATTTAATTGATGAATTAAATAGCTTAGAAAGAGATGGGATTTCTATAAACACATCATGTGGTAAAAAAAATGTACATTTCATTTTGGGTTTAGTTATTGGAGACAACTTGGACTAACTGTATATGTGATTTTAGTAAGTCATTTCTGCTATTTTTTTCTGTCGATTTTGCAAAGTAAACAAATCATTGACCCAGCATTTGGCTGTAGAAGATGAATCAATGCTAAGAAATGTTCATAATTATCAAACAGATGTTGAAATAAATGATTTTAAATTAACAGGTATATACAAAGAGTGTATTTTGAATCAAATTGATTCATTCACGTTACACAAATTACTGCATTGATGTTATGCATGATCTTTTCGAAGGTGTTTGCCACTACAATGTATGCCACATTCTTCAGTATTACATTTTTGATGTTAAAATAATTTCCTTGGAAACTCTAAATAATAGGAAACAATATTTTAACTATGGTGCCATAGAAATAGGTAACAACTCTCATAACATTGAAAAACACCATTTATTAAAATTTCATTTAAAAATGTCGGCGAGGGAAATGATGTGTTTTATTCATTTTTTACCTTTAATGATAGGTGATTTAATACCTAATAATGATGATACTTGGCTATTTTTTTTAAACTTTCTGGAGATAATAGACATATTAATGTCACATAAGCTAACACAAGATTTAATTGCTTGCCTTAAAAGACTCATAAAAAAACATAATTTAGATTATGTTACATTATTTAAAGACACATTAAAACCTAAACACCACTTCTTAACTCATTATCCTTCAATAATTAAAAAATCTGGACCACCTAGGCATTTTGGTGTGTAAATATGAATCTAAACATAGAGAACTGAAATGTATGCCCGTGCAATAACTTCAAGAAAAAATATAGCCTTATCATTAGCTAAAAAATGCCAATTGAAATTTGCGAATTTTTTATTAAATGATACAAAAGATGATGATGTTATTAAAGCTGATAAACATAAAATTGACTGCAGTTACCATGAGATCCTAGCTGACAAATTAGGGGACAGATCATATGACTGTTACTCTCAATTGAAATTTAAAGGTACAATGTATAAAATTGGTTATTATGTCACAAAATTTACATATGAACTTAGTTTTTATGAAATTTTAGAAATTATTCTAGTAAACTCAACAAATAAAATTATATTTATTCTTAAACAAATTAAAGTTGATTGCTATGTTGAACATTTGAAATCGTATATGATAGATAAAAATAAATCTGAAATTCTTACTATAGTTATGCCAATAGATGATTTTAATGGTCCACCAATAAACATTAATACAGTTTTGGATGGATCATTAATGATTCGATTAAAAGAATATTTCTAATGGATATGTATTTTGTTAGATACAAATTCATGTATCTTAAATCAATACATTTATTTTTAAATTAATTATTAATTACCAACTTAATATTACATTTATTGTCTTATTAATATATTCTTAAGTCTTATACTCTTATATTTTAAAATATTTAAATTAAAGTCACAATGAGCCAATCATACCAGTTGCCAGACAACTGTTCAAATGTATTTGAGAATAACGGTGTAGATCAGAATCAACCGATGGAAATGTTATTTCCAATATTTGAAAATAATGAAGTTAAAGCTCTCCTAGAGTCATGGGATCTGGCGTTTCTCCATCAAACTTGCATAAGTAAACTGTTATATACCTACTATTACCTAGCCATTTAAAATGTATTTTAACTTAAATTTAATAATTTGTTTAGATAATTATATTGATATACCAGCGTTAAAGAACATGCAAGTACATCATGTAGAAAAACTGTTATTGCTTTATCCACTTGGTGTAACAATCAAATTCGAGACAAGTCTTAAGTTATGGCGAAAAACGTTATCTGTTAATATCAGTATGGATCAGAACCAACTGGATATGTTGTTTCCAACATTGGAAAATAATGAAGTTAAAGCTCTCCTAGAGTCATGGGATCTAGCGTTTCTCCATCAAACTTGCATAAGTAAACTGTTATATACCTACTATTACCTAGCCATTTAAAATGTATTTTAAACTTAATTTAATAATTTGTTTAGATAATTATATTGATATACCAGCGTTAAAGAACATGCAAGTACATCATGTAGAAAAACTGTTATTGCTTTATCCACTTGGTGTAACAATCAAATTTGAGACTAGTCTTAAGTCATGGCAAAAAACGCTTTCGGATAATGACATAATTAGTTTGCCCAGGATATGTGAATCATCAACGTCAGCATTACCTTTATCTATTCCTCAGTCAAAACATCATTTGTCTTGAACTGTATTTGAAGAAAACAATCAGTGTGCATATGTAATTGATTATTATGGTTTACATAATTGTTTAAATGATTCATGCAGATCAATAATTGTAACTGCTATCATAAATCATATTATAAAGCAAAATACCAATGTCTATTTCTTTAGCAAATGTTATAGGAGACACAGTTGTTGCTAAATTCCCCACTGAATTAAAAGTAATAGTCTTCAATAGTATAAACTGACAATGAATCAATATTATACAGTTAATTTTATTTTAGGACATATACTTCATTAAAGATTCAATTAATAAAACTCCTAAAGGTAAAATTTATTCCAAGTATTTTAACACCATCAAACAACTTCAAAACCATGGTTTAGTTGATAAGAAAATGTATCAGTCAACTGAATCAAATTTGCCTACAAACCGATCATCATCATCATTTGATAACATGATAGGTATTTACTTTTTATATTTATTTAACTGTGTTTGAAATTTATTTACAATGTTTAATATTTTCAGAAATTGAAGATGTCAGTACATATATTTCACAATTGCATCATGAAGTACTAACATGGCCTGAAATTGAAATAATTTGGTCGAAAACCACCAATTATAGGTTAAAAAATATTAAAGAGGATGGCAATATTTTTGTTAATTGGAAGCACTTTAAAGAACCGATGGGATATAGACTTGTAATAAATTTATATTAACTAGTTTCATTGTCTTGTACTTTTGTATTTCATTCATTTTATATGTTAAAATATATTTTTTTCTAGGTTAATATCGATTTCAAAAAAATGTATCCTGAATGCAGTTTTATTGAAAACTTTGAAAAATCTCAGTCAAATTTATTGACAGTGCTGAAAGAAAAAATAAAAGATCCTAGTTCAAAAAAACAATTGGATGAAATGTTGAAAACCTCATACCTAACTGAAAGTAAATAATTCAATATATCAAAAGATTTATATAACAGTATATTATTAAATTATTTAATGATTTTAATAATGTATTCTTTGTTTTTATAAATATTATATTATAATTTTTAATTAAAGATTTTTCTTGATTTTAGATTGTAAAAATGCGGTTCTATTCTTCCTTCTTCATTCGGTGTTTATTCCAAGTTCTAGAAAGACAACCAGAGATGAAAATGGCAAAATTTCTTCGAAGAAATTTTCAATTCGAGACTCTCAGAATAGTTTTGTCATATTGGGAAAAACTAGTGCAGATTGGAGGAGTTATATATCTAAGAAAAATACGAAAATTCAACCATGCTTGGTGATAATTGGCGAAATTAATGACCCTAAACAAATTATGGGTGTACTTTTGATGGCATTAAGTATATCATAAATACCAATAGTAAAAGCTATTGAAATCTGTTTCAATATTTATTATGTTTTTAATATTGAATATCCGCTAGAATCTTCAAACTTTTGGTTATTCATTCAAATATACTATTTTAAGATAAAAACTATGTATGATAAGCCTTGTATACAAGTTAACCAAACGATTGCTCAACTTAAAGCTTATGAAAATTATAATATAACATAACAAAACTATGAATGTATTAGTTTGGGCCGTTTGCGGTTATTGGACAACAATTTTGGTAATTTATATATGTATAATATTTTTTTGTACTCAAATTGTATTATAATAGTAATTATGAAATATAGTTGATATAATACTAATGCATTTTTCTATATTTATCTTATATATGTTAGAATTTTTAGATGAATATATTATTTTACTGTAAATAAAATGTTTCAATATCTACTTGTTGTATAAATTATTATTTTAATATTTTAGCTGTTACCTATTTTACTACTTTATGTGGTCTTAATTATTTACTCCCAATAAGTTCCATATTAAAATGTAATAATAAATATTGATAAATGGTTAAAAAACTAATAATAATTATTATTGGTTACGTTGGGTTTGAAATATTAGGCATTTTGGTATTTAAAATAACAATTATTTATTTTTATTTTAATAAATAAAATTATAATTAAATTAAATTAAATTTATTCATTCAATTAAAATATTTTTATTTTAATAAATAAAAATCATAATTCAATTAAGTTAAATTTATTCATTCAATTAAAATATTTTTGTTTTAGAAAAAAGGTATAGTTTAATTTAATAGTTTTAACTATCAAATGAATAAATACATGGTAAATTTAATAAACTGTTTTGGTAAGATGTCTTTCCAAATGTATAAAATAAATTTATTAAATTGATAATTTCTTTTTTAATTTAATAATTTTATTTATTGACTGTGAGTTTAATAAAATAAAATCTGTATTATTAATAATTGCCTTTATTGACCGTATATTTATAACATTATTATTAATTCAACTCACAGTATTATTAATTTCACCTAGTTTTTTCGTTCAGTGTATAAAATCGTTTTGTAACTTCTATACTAAGTCAAGTTCTACGATTTGCATAGAGCGCACGGTTCCAGAATTTTCAACGTAGATATCTCGGTTAATTATCGTCGTAGCCGTTAGCCACCTATGTAAGATTGCGTTTTATTTTTGTTTTTCAATCAGATGTAAAAGTTTCAAAGTCGTCGGTCAAATGCTCGCAAAGTTGACTTCCGAAAAGATCGAAAAACAAACGGTTCCGGAATTTTCAACGTAGATATCTCGGTTAATTATCGTCGTAGCTGTTAGCCACCAAAGTTAGATTGCGTTTTTTTTTTGTTTTTAAATCAGATGTGAAAGTTTCAAAGCCGTCGGTCAAATGCTCGGAAAGTTGACTTCCGAAATAGATCGAAAATCTCACGGTTCCAGAATTTTCAACTTAGATATCTCGGTTAATTTTGTCGTAGCGTTAGCCACCTATGTCAGACTGCGCTTTTTTTTTGTTTTTCAATCAGATGTGAAAGTTTCAAAGCCGTCGGTCAAATGCTCGCAAGGTTGACTTCCGAAATAGATCGAAAATCTCACGGTTCCAGAATTTTCAACGTAGATATCTCGGTTAATTATAGTCGTAGCTGTTAGCCACCAAAGTTAGATTGCGTTATTTTTTGTTTTTAAATCAGATGTGAAAGTTTCAAAGTCGTCGGTCAAATGCTCGCAAAGTTGACTTCCGAAATAGATCGAAAATCTCACGGTTCCAGAATTTTCAACGTAGATATCTCGGTTAATTATCGTCGTAGCCGTTAGCCACCTATGTCAGACTGCGCGTTTTTTTTTGTTTTTCAATCAGATGTAAATGTTTCAAAGCTGTCGGTCAAATGCTCGCAAAGTTGACTTCCGAAAAAGATCGAAAATCCCATGGTTCAAGAATTTTCAACTTAGATATCTCGTTAATATCGTCGTAGCCGTTAGCCACCTATGTCAGACTGCGGTTTTTTTTTGTTTTTCATCAGATGTGAAAGTTTCAATGCCGTCGGTCAAATGCTCGCAAAGTTGACTTCCGAAATAGATCGAAAATCTCACGGTTCCAGAATTTTCAACGTAGATATCTCGGTTAATTATCGTCGTAGCTGTTAGCCACCAAAGTTAAATTGCGTTTTTTTTTTGTTTTTAAATCAGATGTGAAAGTTTCAAATTCGTCGGTCAAATGCTCGCAAAGTTGACTTCCGAAATAGATCGAAAATCTCACGATTCCAGAATTTTCAACGTAGATATCTCGGTTAATTATCGTCGTAGCCGTTAGCCACCAAAGTTAGATTGCGTTTTTTTTTGTTTTTAAATCAGATGTGAAAGTTTCAAAGCCGTCGGTCAATCGCTCGCAAAGTTGACTTCCGAAATAGATCGAAAATCTCACGGTTCCAGAATTTTCAACGTAGATATCTCGGTTAATTATTGTCGTAGCCGTTAGCCACCTATGTCAGACTGCGCGTTTTTTTTGTTTTTCAATCAGATGTGAAAGTTTCAAAGCCGTCGGTCAAATGCTCGCAAGGTTGACTTCCGAAATAGATCGAAAATCTCACGGTTCCAGAATTTTCAACGTAGATATCTCGGTTAATTATCGTCGTAGCTGTTAGCCACCAAAGTTAGATTGCGTTTATTTTTTGTTTTTAAATCAGATGTGAAAGTTTCAAAGTCGTCGGTCAAATGCTCGCAAAGTTGACTTCCGAAATAGATCGAAAATCTCACGGTTCCAGAATTTTCAACGTAGATATCTCGGTTAATTATCGTCGTAGCCGTTAGCCACCTATGTCAGACTGCGCGTTTTTTTTGTTTTTTAAATCAGATGTAAATGTTTCAAAGCTGTCGGTCAAATGCTCGCAAAGTTGACTTCCGAAAAAGATCGAAAATCCCATGGTTCAAGAATTTTCAACTTAGATATCTCGGTTAATTATCGTCGTAGCCGTTAGCCACCTATGTCAGACTGCGGTTTTTTTTGTTTTTCAATCAGATGTGAAAGTTTCAAAGCCGTCGGTCAAATGCTCGCAAAGTTGACTTCCGAAATAGATCGAAAATCTCACGGTTCCAGAATTTTCAACGTAGATATCTCGGTTAATTATCGTCGTAGCCTTTAGCCACCTATGTCAGACTGCGGTTTTTTTTTGTTTTTAAATCAGATGTGAAAGTTTCAAAGTCGTCGGTCAAATGCTCGCAAAGTTGACTTCCGAAATAGATCGAAAATATCACGGTTCCAGAATTTTCAACGTAGATATCTCGGTTAATTATCGTCGTAGCTGTTAGCCACCAAAGTTAGATTGCATTTTTTTTTTGTTTTTAAATCAGATGTGAAAGTTTCAAGACGTCGGTCAAATGCTCGCAAAGTTGACTTCCGAAATAGATCGAAAATCTCACGGTTCCAGAATTTTCAACGTAGATATCTCGGTTAATTATCGTCGTAGCCGTTAGCCCCCTATGTCAGACTGCGGTTTTTTTTTGTTTTTAAATCAGATGTGAAAGTTTCAAGTCGTCGGTCAAATGCTCGCAAAGTTTACTTCCGAAATATATCGAAAATCTCACGGTTCCTAGATTTTCAACGTAGATATCTCGGTTAATTATCGTCGTAGCCGTTAGCCACCTATGTCAGACTGCAGTATTTTTTTGTTTTTCAATCAGATGTGAAAGTTTCAAAGCCGTCGGTCAAATGCTCGCAAAGTTGACTTCCGAAATAGATCGAAAATCTTACGGCTCCAGAATTTTCAACGTAGATATCTCGGTTAATTATCGTCTTAGCTGTTAGCCACCAAAGTTAGATTGCGTTTATTTTTTGTTTTTAAATCAGATGTGAAAGTTTCAAAGCCGTCGGTCAAATGCTCGCAAAGTTGACTTCCGAAATAGATCGAAAATCTCACGGTTCCAGAATTTTCAACGTAGATATCTCGGTTAATTATCGTCGTAGCCGTTAGCCACCTATGTCAGACTGCGGTTTTTTTTTGTTTTTCAATCAGATGTGAAAGTTTCAAAGCCGTCGGTCAAATGCTCGCAAAGTTGACTTCCGAAATAGATCGAAAATCTTACGGTTCCAGAATTTTCAACGTAGATATCTCGGTTAATTATCGTCGTAGCCTGTTAGCCACCAAAGTTAGATTGCGTTTTTTTTTTGTTTTTAAATCAGATGTGAAAGTTTCAAAGTCGTCGGTCAAATGCTCGCAAAGTTGACTTCCGAAATAGATCGAAAATCTCACGGTTCCAGAATTTTCAACGTAGATATCTCGGTTAATTATCGTCGTAGCCGTTAACCACCTATGTCAGACTGCGGTTTTTTTTTGTTTTTCAATCAGATGTAAATGTTTCAAAGCTGTCGGTCAAATGCTCGCAAAGTTGACTTCCGAAAAAGATCGAAAATCCCATGGTTCAAGAATTTTCAACTTAGATATCTCGGTTAATTATCGTCGTAGCCGTTAGCCACCTATGTCAGACTGCGGTTTTTTTTGTTTTTCAATCAGATGTGAAAGTTTCAAAGCCGTCGGTCAAATGCTCGCAAAGTTGACTTCCGAAATAGATCGAAAATCTCACGGTTCCAGAATTTTCAACGTAGATATCTCGGTTAATTATCGTCGTAGCCGTTAGCCACCAAGGTTAGATTGCGTTTTTTTTTTGTTTTTAAATCAGATGTGAAAGTTTCAAATTCGTCGGTCAAATGCTCGCAAAGTTGACTTCCGAAATAGATCGAAAATCTCACGGTTCCAGAATTTTCAACGTAGATATCTCGGTTAATTATCGTCGTAGCGTTAGCCACCAAAGTTAGATTGCGTTTTTTTTTTGTTTTTAAATCAGATGTGAAAGTTTCAAAGCCGTCGGTCAAATGCTCGCAAAGTTGACTTCCGAAATAGATCGAAAATCTCACGGTTCCAGAATTTTCAACGTAGATATCTCGGTTAATTATCGTCGTAGCCGTTAGCCACCTATGTCAGACTGCGGTTTTTTTTTGTTTTTCAATCAGATGTGAAAGTTTCAAAGCCGTCGGTCAAATGCTCGCAAAGTTGACTTCCGAAATAGATCGAAAATCTCACGGTTCCAGAATTTTCAACGTAGATATCTCGGTTAATTATCGTCGTAGCTGTTAGCCACCAAAGTTAGATTGCGTTTATTTTTTGTTTTTAAATCAGATGTGAAAGTTTCAAAGTCGTCGGTCAAATGCTCGCAAAGTTGACTTCCGAAATAGATCGAAAATCTCACGGTTCCAGAATTTTCAACGTAGATATCTCGGTTAATTATCGTCGTAGCCGTTAGCCACCTATGTCAGACTGCGAGTTTTTTTTGTTTTTCAATCAGATGTGAAAGTTTCAAAGTCGTCGGTCAAATGCTCGCAAAGTTGACTTCCGAAATAGATCGAAAATCTCACGGTTCCAGAATTTTCAACGTAGATATCTCGGTTAATTATCGTCGTAGCCGTTAGCCACCTATGTCAGACTGCGGTTTTTTTTTGTTTTTCAATCAGATGTGAAAGTTTCAAAGTCGTCGGTCAAATGCTCGCAAAGTTGACTTCCGAAATAGATCGAAAATCTCACGGTTCCAGAATTTTCAACGTAGATATCTCGGTTAATTATCGTCGTAGCCTTTAGCCACCTATGTCAGACTGCGGTTTTTTTTTTGTTTTTAAATCAGATGTGAAAGTTTCAAAGTCGTCGGTCAAATGCTCGCAAAGTTGACTTCCGAAATAGATCGAAAATCTCACGGTTCCAGAATTTTCAACGTAGATATCTCGGTTAATTATCGTCGTAGCTGTTAGCCACCAAAGTTAGATTGCGTTTTTTTTTTGTTTTTAAATCAGATGTGAAAGTTTCAAAGTCGTCGGTCAAATGCTCGCAAAGTTGACTTCCGAAATAGATCGAAAATCTCACGGTTCCAGAATTTCCAACGTAGATATCTCGGTTAATTATCGTCGTAGCCGTTAGCCACCTATGTCAGACTGCGGTTTTTTTTTGTTTTTCAATCAGATGTGAAAGTTTCAAAGTCGTCGGTCAAATGCTCGCAAAGTTGACTTCCGAAATAGATCGAAAATCTCACGGTTCCAGAATTTTCAACGTAGATATCTCGGTTAATTATCGTCGTAGCCGTTAGCCACCTATGTCAGACTGCGGTTTTTTTTTGTTTTTAAATCAGATGTGAAAGTTTCAAAGCCGTCGGTCAAATGCTCGCAAAGTTGACTTCCGAAATAGATCGAAAATCTCACGGTTCCAGAATTTTCAACGTAGATATCTCGGTTAATTATCGTCGTAGCTGTTAGCCACCAAAGTTAGATTGCGTTTTTTTTTTGTTTTTAAATCAGATGTGAAAGTTTCAAAGTCGTCGGTCAAATGCTCGCAAAGTTGACTTCCGAAATAGATCGAAAATCTCACGGTTCCAGAATTTTCAACGTAGATATCTCGGTTAATTATCGTCGTAGCCGTTAGCCACCTATGTCAGACTGCGGTTTTTTTTGTTTTTAAATCAGATGTGAAAGTTTCAAAGCCGTCGGTCAAATGCTCGCAAAGTTGACTTCCGAAATAGATCGAAAATCTCATGGTTCCAGAATTTTCAACGTAGATATCTCGGTTAATTATCGTCGTAGCCGTTAGCCACCTATGTCAGACTGCGGTTTTTTTTTGTTTTTAAATCAGATGTGAAAGTTTCAAAGTCGTCGGTCAAATGCTCGCAAAGTTGACTTCCGAAATAGATCGAAAATCTCACGGTTCCAGAATTTTCAACGTAGATATCTCGGTTAATTATCGTCGTAGCTGTTAGCCACCAAAGTTAGATTGCGTTTTTTTTTTGTTTTTAAATCAGATGTGAAAGTTTCAAAGTCGTCGGTCAAATGCTCGCAAAGTTGACTTCCGAAATAGATCGAAAATCTCACGGTTCCAGAATTTTCAACGTAGATATCTCGGTTAATTATCGTCGTAGCCGTTAGCCACCTATGTCAGATTGCGGTTTTTTTTTGTTTTTAAATCAGATGTGAAAGTTTCAAAGTCGTCGGTCAAATGCTCGCAAAGTTGACTTCCGAAATAGATCGAAAATCTCACGGTTCCAGAATTTTCAACGTAGATATCTCGGTTAATTATCGTCGTAGCCGTTAGCCACCTATGTCAGACTGCGGTTTTTTTTGTTTTTCAATCAGATGTGAAAGTTTCAAAGCCGTCGGTCAAATGCTCGCAAAGTTGACTTCCGAAATAGATCGAAAATCTCACGGTTCCAGAATTTTCAACGTAGATATCTCGGTTAATTATCGTCGTAGCCGTTAGCCACCTAATGTCAGATTGCGTTTTTTTTTGTTTTTAAATCAGATGTGAAAGTTTCAAAGTCGTCGGTCAAATGCTCGCAAAGTTGACTTCCGAAATAGATCGAAAATCTCACGGTTCCAGAATTTTCAACGTAGATATCTCGGTTAATTATCGTCGTAGCCGTTAGCCACCAATGTTAGATTGCGTTTTTTTTTGTTTTTAAATCAGATGTGAAAGTTTCAAAGTCGTCGGTCAAATGCTCGCAAAGTTGACTTCCGAAATAGATCGAAAATCTCACGGTTCCAGAATTTTCAACGTAGATATCTCGGTTAATTATCGTCGTAGCCGTTAGCCACCTATGTCAGACTGCGGTTTTTTTTTTGTTTTTAAATCAGATGTGAAAGTTTCAAAGTCGTCGGTCAAATGCTCGCAAAGTTGACTTCCGAAATAGATCGAAAATCTCACGGTTCCAGAATTTTCAACGTAGATATCTCGGTTAATTATCGTCGTAGCCGTTAGCCACCTAATGTTAGACTGCGTTTTTTTTTTGTTTTTAAATCAGATGTGAAAGTTTCAAAGTCGTCGGTCAAATGCTCGCAAAGTTGACTTCCGAAATAGATCGAAAATCTCACGGTTCCAGAATTTTCAACGTAGATATCTCGGTTAATTATCGTCGTAGCCGTTAGCCACCTATGTCAGACTGCGGTTTTTTTTTGTTTTTAAATCAGATGTGAAAGTTTCAAAGTCGTCGGTCAAATGCTCGCAAAGTTGACTTCCGAAATAGATCGAAAATCTCACGGTTCCAGAATTTTCAACGTAGATATCTCGGTTAATTATCGTCGTAGCCTGTTAGCCACCAAGTTAGATTGCGTTTTTTTTTTGTTTTTAAATCAGATGTGAAAGTTTCAAAGTCGTCGGTCAAATGCTCGCAAAGTTGACTTCCGAAATAGATCGAAAATCTCACGGTTCCAGAATTTTCAACGTAGATATCTCGGTTAATTATCGTCGTAGCCGTTAGCCACCTATGTCAGACTGCGGTTTTTTTTTGTTTTTAAATCAGATGTGAAAGTTTCAAAGTCGTCGGTCAAATGCTCGCAAAGTTGACTTCCGAAATAGATCGAAAATCTCACGGTTCCAGAATTTTCAACGTAGATATCTCGGTTAATTATCGTCGTAGCCTGTTAGCCACCTAAGTTAGACTTGCGTTTTTTTTTGTTTTTAAATCAGATGTGAAAGTTTCAAAGTCGTCGGTCAAATGCTCGCAAAGTTGACTTCCGAAATAGATCGAAAATCTCACGGTTCCAGAATTTTCAACGTAGATATCTCGGTTAATTATCGTCGTAGCCGTTAGCCACCTATGTCAGACTGCGGTTTTTTTTTGTTTTTAAATCAGATGTGAAAGTTTCAAAGTCGTCGGTCAAATGCTCGCAAAGTTGACTTCCGAAATAGATCGAAAATCTCACGGTTCCAGAATTTTCAACGTAGATATCTCGGTTAATTATCGTCGTAGCCGTTAGCCACCTATGTCAGACTGCGTTTTTTTTTTGTTTTTCAATCAGATGTGAAAGTTTCAAAGTCGTCGGTCAAATGCTCGCAAAGTTGACTTCCGAAATAGATCGAAAATCTCACGGTTCCAGAATTTTCAACGTAGATATCTCGGTTAATTATCGTCGTAGCGTTAGCCACCAAAGTTAGATTGCGTTTTTTTTTTGTTTTTAAATCAGATGTGAAAGTTTCAAAGTCGTCGGTCAAATGCTCGCAAAGTTGACTTCCGAAATAGATCGAAAATCTCACGGTTCCAGAATTTTCAACGTAGATATCTCGGTTAATTATCGTCGTAGCCGTTAGCCACCAAAGGTAGATTGCGTTTTTTTTTTGTTTTTAAATCAGATGTGAAAGTTTCAAAGTCGTCGGTCAAATGCTCGCAAAGTTGACTTCCGAAATAGATCGAAAATCTCACGGTTCCAGAATTTTCAACGTAGATATCTCGGTTAATTATCGTCGTAGCCGTTAGCCACCTATGTCAGATTGCGGTTTTTTTTTGTTTTTAAATCAGATGTGAAAGTTTCAAAGTCGTCGGTCAAATGCTCGCAAAGTTGACTTCCGAAATAGATCGAAAATCTCACGGTTCCAGAATTTTCAACGTAGATATCTCGGTTAATTATCGTCGTAGCCGTTAGCCACCTAATGTCAGATTGCGTTTTTTTTTTGTTTTTAAATCAGATGTGAAAGTTTCAAAGTCGTCGGTCAAATGCTCGCAAAGTTGACTTCCGAAATAGATCGAAAATCTCACGGTTCCAGAATTTTCAACGTAGATATCTCGGTTAATTATCGTCGTAGCCTGTTAGCCACCAAAGTTAGATTGCGTTTTTTTTTTGTTTTTAAATCAGATGTGAAAGTTTCAAAGTCGTCGGTCAAATGCTCGCAAAGTTGACTTCCGAAATAGATCGAAAATCTCACGGTTCCAGAATTTTCAACGTAGATATCTCGGTTAATTATCGTCGTAGCCGTTAGCCACCTATGTCAGACTGCGGTTTTTTTTTGTTTTTAAATCAGATGTGAAAGTTTCAAAGTCGTCGGTCAAATGCTCGCAAAGTTGACTTCCGAAATAGATCGAAAATCTCACGGTTCCAGAATTTTCAACGTAGATATCTCGGTTAATTATCGTCGTAGCCGTTAGCCACCTATGTCAGATTGCGGTTTTTTTTTGTTTTTAAATCAGATGTGAAAGTTTCAAAGTCGTCGGTCAAATGCTCGCAAAGTTGACTTCCGAAATAGATCGAAAATCTCACGGTTCCAGAATTTTCAACGTAGATATCTCGGTTAATTATCGTCGTAGCCGTTAGCCACCAATGTTAGATTGCGTTTTTTTTTTGTTTTTAAATCAGATGTGAAAGTTTCAAAGTCGTCGGTCAAATGCTCGCAAAGTTGACTTCCGAAATAGATCGAAAATCTCACGGTTCCAGAATTTTCAACGTAGATATCTCGGTTAATTATCGTCGTAGCCGTTAGCCACCTATGTCAGATTGCGGTTTTTTTTTTGTTTTTAAATCAGATGTGAAAGTTTCAAAGTCGTCGGTCAAATGCTCGCAAAGTTGACTTCCGAAATAGATCGAAAATCTCACGGTTCCAGAATTTTCAACGTAGATATCTCGGTTAATTATCGTCGTAGCCTGTTAGCCACCTAATGTTAGATTGCGGTTTTTTTTTGTTTTTAAATCAGATGTGAAAGTTTCAAAGTCGTCGGTCAAATGCTCGCAAAGTTGACTTCCGAAATAGATCGAAAATCTCACGGTTCCAGAATTTTCAACGTAGATATCTCGGTTAATTATCGTCGTAGCCGTTAGCCACCTATGTCAGACTGCGGTTTTTTTTTGTTTTTAAATCAGATGTGAAAGTTTCAAAGTCGTCGGTCAAATGCTCGCAAAGTTGACTTCCGAAATAGATCGAAAATCTCACGGTTCCAGAATTTTCAACGTAGATATCTCGGTTAATTATCGTCGTAGCCGTTAGCCACCTATGTCAGACTGCGGTTTTTTTTTGTTTTTAAATCAGATGTGAAAGTTTCAAAGTCGTCGGTCAAATGCTCGCAAAGTTGACTTCCGAAATAGATCGAAAATCTCACGGTTCCAGAATTTTCAACGTAGATATCTCGGTTAATTATCGTCGTAGCCGTTAGCCACCAATGTTAGATTGCGTTTTTTTTTGTTTTTAAATCAGATGTGAAAGTTTCAAAGTCGTCGGTCAAATGCTCGCAAAGTTGACTTCCGAAATAGATCGAAAATCTCACGGTTCCAGAATTTTCAACGTAGATATCTCGGTTAATTATCGTCGTAGCCGTTAGCCACCTAATGTTAGACTGCGGTTTTTTTTTGTTTTTAAATCAGATGTGAAAGTTTCAAAGTCGTCGGTCAAATGCTCGCAAAGTTGACTTCCGAAATAGATCGAAAATCTCACGGTTCCAGAATTTTCAACGTAGATATCTCGGTTAATTATCGTCGTAGCTGTTAGCCACCTAAGTTAGATTGCGTTTTTTTTTTGTTTTTAAATCAGATGTGAAAGTTTCAAAGTCGTCGGTCAAATGCTCGCAAAGTTGACTTCCGAAATAGATCGAAAATCTCACGGTTCCAGAATTTTCAACGTAGATATCTCGGTTAATTATCGTCGTAGCCGTTAGCCACCTATGTCAGACTTCGGTTTTTTTTTGTTTTTAAATCAGATGTGAAAGTTTCAAAGTCGTCGGTCAAATGCTCGCAAAGTTGACTTCCGAAATAGATCGAAAATCTCACGGTTCCAGAATTTTCAACGTAGATATCTCGGTTAATTATCGTCGTAGCCGTTAGCCACCTAAGTTAGACTGCGGTTTTTTTTTGTTTTTAAATCAGATGTGAAAGTTTCAAAGTCGTCGGTCAAATGCTCGCAAAGTTGACTTCCGAAATAGATCGAAAATCTCACGGTTCCAGAATTTTCAACGTAGATATCTCGGTTAATTATCGTCGTAGCCGTTAGCCACCTATGTCAGACTGCGGTTTTTTTTTGTTTTTAAATCAGATGTGAAAGTTTCAAAGTCGTCGGTCAAATGCTCGCAAAGTTGACTTCCGAAATAGATCGAAAATCTCACGGTTCCAGAATTTTCAACGTAGATATCTCGGTTAATTATCGTCGTAGCCGTTAGCCACCTATGTCAGACTGCGGTTTTTTTTTGTTTTTAAATCAGATGTGAAAGTTTCAAAGTCGTCGGTCAAATGCTCGCAAAGTTGACTTCCGAAATAGATCGAAAATCTCACGGTTCCAGAATTTTCAACGTAGATATCTCGGTTAATTATCGTCGTAGCCGTTAGCCACCAATGTCAGATTGCGTTTTTTTTTGTTTTTAAATCAGATGTGAAAGTTTCAAAGTCGTCGGTCAAATGCTCGCAAAGTTGACTTCCGAAATAGATCGAAAATCTCACGGTTCCAGAATTTTCAACGTAGATATCTCGGTTAATTATCGTCGTAGCCGTTAGCCACCAAAGTTAGATTGCGTTTTTTTTTGTTTTTAAATCAGATGTGAAAGTTTCAAAGTCGTCGGTCAAATGCTCGCAAAGTTGACTTCCGAAATAGATCGAAAATCTCACGGTTCCAGAATTTTCAACGTAGATATCTCGGTTAATTATCGTCGTAGCCGTTAGCCACCTATGTCAGACTGCGGTTTTTTTTTGTTTTTAAATCAGATGTGAAAGTTTCAAAGTCGTCGGTCAAATGCTCGCAAAGTTGACTTCCGAAATAGATCGAAAATCTCACGGTTCCAGAATTTTCAACGTAGATATCTCGGTTAATTATCGTCGTAGCCGTTAGCCACCTATGTCAGATTGCGGTTTTTTTTTTGTTTTTAAATCAGATGTGAAAGTTTCAAAGTCGTCGGTCAAATGCTCGCAAAGTTGACTTCCGAAATAGATCGAAAATCTCACGGTTCCAGAATTTTCAACGTAGATATCTCGGTTAATTATCGTCGTAGCCGTTAGCCACCAATGTCAGATTGCGGTTTTTTTTTGTTTTTAAATCAGATGTGAAAGTTTCAAAGTCGTCGGTCAAATGCTCGCAAAGTTGACTTCCGAAATAGATCGAAAATCTCACGGTTCCAGAATTTTCAACGTAGATATCTCGGTTAATTATCGTCGTAGCCGTTAGCCACCTATGTCAGACTTGCGTTTTTTTTTTGTTTTTAAATCAGATGTGAAAGTTTCAAAGTCGTCGGTCAAATGCTCGCAAAGTTGACTTCCGAAATAGATCGAAAATCTCACGGTTCCAGAATTTTCAACGTAGATATCTCGGTTAATTATCGTCGTAGCCGTTAGCCACCAAAGTTAGATTGCGTTTTTTTTTTGTTTTTAAATCAGATGTGAAAGTTTCAAAGTCGTCGGTCAAATGCTCGCAAAGTTGACTTCCGAAATAGATCGAAAATCTCACGGTTCCAGAATTTTCAACGTAGATATCTCGGTTAATTATCGTCGTAGCCGTTAGCCACCTATGTCAGACTGCGGTTTTTTTTTGTTTTTAAATCAGATGTGAAAGTTTCAAAGTCGTCGGTCAAATGCTCGCAAAGTTGACTTCCGAAATAGATCGAAAATCTCACGGTTCCAGAATTTTCAACGTAGATATCTCGGTTAATTATCGTCGTAGCCGTTAGCCACCAATGTTAGATTGCGTTTTTTTTTGTTTTTAAATCAGATGTGAAAGTTTCAAAGTCGTCGGTCAAATGCTCGCAAAGTTGACTTCCGAAATAGATCGAAAATCTCACGGTTCCAGAATTTTCAACGTAGATATCTCGGTTAATTATCGTCGTAGCCGTTAGCCACCAATGTTAGATTGCGTTTTTTTTTGTTTTTAAATCAGATGTGAAAGTTTCAAAGTCGTCGGTCAAATGCTCGCAAAGTTGACTTCCGAAATAGATCGAAAATCTCACGGTTCCAGAATTTTCAACGTAGATATCTCGGTTAATTATCGTCGTAGCCGTTAGCCACCAATGTTAGATTGCGGTTTTTTTTTGTTTTTAAATCAGATGTGAAAGTTTCAAAGTCGTCGGTCAAATGCTCGCAAAGTTGACTTCCGAAATAGATCGAAAATCTCACGGTTCCAGAATTTTCAACGTAGATATCTCGGTTAATTATCGTCGTAGCCGTTAGCCACCTAATGTCAGATTGCGTTTTTTTTTGTTTTTAAATCAGATGTGAAAGTTTCAAAGTCGTCGGTCAAATGCTCGCAAAGTTGACTTCCGAAATAGATCGAAAATCTCACGGTTCCAGAATTTTCAACGTAGATATCTCGGTTAATTATCGTCGTAGCCGTTAGCCACCAATGTCAGACTGCGGTTTTTTTTTGTTTTTAAATCAGATGTGAAAGTTTCAAAGTCGTCGGTCAAATGCTCGCAAAGTTGACTTCCGAAATAGATCGAAAATCTCACGGTTCCAGAATTTTCAACGTAGATATCTCGGTTAATTATCGTCGTAGCCGTTAGCCACCTATGTCAGACTGCGGTTTTTTTTTGTTTTTAAATCAGATGTGAAAGTTTCAAAGTCGTCGGTCAAATGCTCGCAAAGTTGACTTCCGAAATAGATCGAAAATCTCACGGTTCCAGAATTTTCAACGTAGATATCTCGGTTAATTATCGTCGTAGCCGTTAGCCACCTATGTCAGACTGCGGTTTTTTTTTGTTTTTAAATCAGATGTGAAAGTTTCAAAGTCGTCGGTCAAATGCTCGCAAAGTTGACTTCCGAAATAGATCGAAAATCTCACGGTTCCAGAATTTTCAACGTAGATATCTCGGTTAATTATCGTCGTAGCCGTTAGCCACCAAAGTTAGATTGCGTTTTTTTTTGTTTTTAAATCAGATGTGAAAGTTTCAAAGTCGTCGGTCAAATGCTCGCAAAGTTGACTTCCGAAATAGATCGAAAATCTCACGGTTCCAGAATTTTCAACGTAGATATCTCGGTTAATTATCGTCGTAGCCGTTAGCCACCAAAGTTAGATTGCGGTTTTTTTTTGTTTTTAAATCAGATGTGAAAGTTTCAAAGTCGTCGGTCAAATGCTCGCAAAGTTGACTTCCGAAATAGATCGAAAATCTCACGGTTCCAGAATTTTCAACGTAGATATCTCGGTTAATTATCGTCGTAGCCGTTAGCCACCAATGTTAGATTGCGTTTTTTTTTGTTTTTAAATCAGATGTGAAAGTTTCAAAGTCGTCGGTCAAATGCTCGCAAAGTTGACTTCCGAAATAGATCGAAAATCTCACGGTTCCAGAATTTTCAACGTAGATATCTCGGTTAATTATCGTCGTAGCCGTTAGCCACCTAATGTCAGACTTGCGTTTTTTTTTGTTTTTAAATCAGATGTGAAAGTTTCAAAGTCGTCGGTCAAATGCTCGCAAAGTTGACTTCCGAAATAGATCGAAAATCTCACGGTTCCAGAATTTTCAACGTAGATATCTCGGTTAATTATCGTCGTAGCCGTTAGCCACCAAAGTTAGATTGCGTTTTTTTTTGTTTTTAAATCAGATGTGAAAGTTTCAAAGTCGTCGGTCAAATGCTCGCAAAGTTGACTTCCGAAATAGATCGAAAATCTCACGGTTCCAGAATTTTCAACGTAGATATCTCGGTTAATTATCGTCGTAGCCGTTAGCCACCTATGTCAGACTGCGGTTTTTTTTTGTTTTTAAATCAGATGTGAAAGTTTCAAAGTCGTCGGTCAAATGCTCGCAAAGTTGACTTCCGAAATAGATCGAAAATCTCACGGTTCCAGAATTTTCAACGTAGATATCTCGGTTAATTATCGTCGTAGCCGTTAGCCACCTAATGTTAGACTGCGTTTTTTTTTTGTTTTTAAATCAGATGTGAAAGTTTCAAAGTCGTCGGTCAAATGCTCGCAAAGTTGACTTCCGAAATAGATCGAAAATCTCACGGTTCCAGAATTTTCAACGTAGATATCTCGGTTAATTATCGTCGTAGCCGTTAGCCACCTATGTCAGACTGCGGTTTTTTTTTGTTTTTAAATCAGATGTGAAAGTTTCAAAGTCGTCGGTCAAATGCTCGCAAAGTTGACTTCCGAAATAGATCGAAAATCTCACGGTTCCAGAATTTTCAACGTAGATATCTCGGTTAATTATCGTCGTAGCCGTTAGCCACCAATGTTAGATTGCGTTTTTTTTTGTTTTTAAATCAGATGTGAAAGTTTCAAAGTCGTCGGTCAAATGCTCGCAAAGTTGACTTCCGAAATAGATCGAAAATCTCACGGTTCCAGAATTTTCAACGTAGATATCTCGGTTAATTATCGTCGTAGCCGTTAGCCACCAAGTTAGACTTGCGTTTTTTTTTTGTTTTTAAATCAGATGTGAAAGTTTCAAAGTCGTCGGTCAAATGCTCGCAAAGTTGACTTCCGAAATAGATCGAAAATCTCACGGTTCCAGAATTTTCAACGTAGATATCTCGGTTAATTATCGTCGTAGCCGTTAGCCACCAAGTTAGACTTGCGTTTTTTTTTTGTTTTTAAATCAGATGTGAAAGTTTCAAAGTCGTCGGTCAAATGCTCGCAAAGTTGACTTCCGAAATAGATCGAAAATCTCACGGTTCCAGAATTTTCAACGTAGATATCTCGGTTAATTATCGTCGTAGCCGTTAGCCACCTAAGTCAGACTGCGGTTTTTTTTTGTTTTTAAATCAGATGTGAAAGTTTCAAAGTCGTCGGTCAAATGCTCGCAAAGTTGACTTCCGAAATAGATCGAAAATCTCACGGTTCCAGAATTTTCAACGTAGATATCTCGGTTAATTATCGTCGTAGCCGTTAGCCACCAATGTTAGATTGCGTTTTTTTTTGTTTTTAAATCAGATGTGAAAGTTTCAAAGTCGTCGGTCAAATGCTCGCAAAGTTGACTTCCGAAATAGATCGAAAATCTCACGGTTCCAGAATTTTCAACGTAGATATCTCGGTTAATTATCGTCGTAGCCGTTAGCCACCAATGTCAGACTGCGGTTTTTTTTTGTTTTTAAATCAGATGTGAAAGTTTCAAAGTCGTCGGTCAAATGCTCGCAAAGTTGACTTCCGAAATAGATCGAAAATCTCACGGTTCCAGAATTTTCAACGTAGATATCTCGGTTAATTATCGTCGTAGCCGTTAGCCACCAATGTCAGACTTGCGTTTTTTTTTGTTTTTAAATCAGATGTGAAAGTTTCAAAGTCGTCGGTCAAATGCTCGCAAAGTTGACTTCCGAAATAGATCGAAAATCTCACGGTTCCAGAATTTTCAACGTAGATATCTCGGTTAATTATCGTCGTAGCCGTTAGCCACCAAGTTAGATTGCGTTTTTTTTTGTTTTTAAATCAGATGTGAAAGTTTCAAAGTCGTCGGTCAAATGCTCGCAAAGTTGACTTCCGAAATAGATCGAAAATCTCACGGTTCCAGAATTTTCAACGTAGATATCTCGGTTAATTATCGTCGTAGCCGTTAGCCACCAAAGTTAGATTGCGTTTTTTTTTTGTTTTTAAATCAGATGTGAAAGTTTCAAAGTCGTCGGTCAAATGCTCGCAAAGTTGACTTCCGAAATAGATCGAAAATCTCACGGTTCCAGAATTTTCAACGTAGATATCTCGGTTAATTATCGTCGTAGCCGTTAGCCACCTATGTCAGACTGCGGTTTTTTTTTGTTTTTAAATCAGATGTGAAAGTTTCAAAGTCGTCGGTCAAATGCTCGCAAAGTTGACTTCCGAAATAGATCGAAAATCTCACGGTTCCAGAATTTTCAACGTAGATATCTCGGTTAATTATCGTCGTAGCCGTTAGCCACCAATGTTAGATTGCGGTTTTTTTTTTGTTTTTAAATCAGATGTGAAAGTTTCAAAGTCGTCGGTCAAATGCTCGCAAAGTTGACTTCCGAAATAGATCGAAAATCTCACGGTTCCAGAATTTTCAACGTAGATATCTCGGTTAATTATCGTCGTAGCCGTTAGCCACCAAAGTTAGATTGCGTTTTTTTTTGTTTTTAAATCAGATGTGAAAGTTTCAAAGTCGTCGGTCAAATGCTCGCAAAGTTGACTTCCGAAATAGATCGAAAATCTCACGGTTCCAGAATTTTCAACGTAGATATCTCGGTTAATTATCGTCGTAGCCGTTAGCCACCTATGTCAGACTGCGGTTTTTTTTTGTTTTTAAATCAGATGTGAAAGTTTCAAAGTCGTCGGTCAAATGCTCGCAAAGTTGACTTCCGAAATAGATCGAAAATCTCACGGTTCCAGAATTTTCAACGTAGATATCTCGGTTAATTATCGTCGTAGCCGTTAGCCACCAATGTTAGATTGCGTTTTTTTTTTGTTTTTAAATCAGATGTGAAAGTTTCAAAGTCGTCGGTCAAATGCTCGCAAAGTTGACTTCCGAAATAGATCGAAAATCTCACGGTTCCAGAATTTTCAACGTAGATATCTCGGTTAATTATCGTCGTAGCCGTTAGCCACCTATGTCAGACTGCGGTTTTTTTTTGTTTTTAAATCAGATGTGAAAGTTTCAAAGCCGTCGGTCAAATGCTCGCAAAGTTGACTTCCGAAATAGATCGAAAATCTCACGGTTCCAGAATTTTCAACGTAGATATCTCGGTTAATTATCGTCGTAGCCGTTAGCCACCAAGGTTAGATTGCGTTTTTTTTTTGTTTTTAAATCAGATGTGAAAGTTTCAAAGTCGTCGGTCAAATGCTCGCAAAGTTGACTTCCGAAATAGATCGAAAATCTCACGGTTCCAGAATTTTCAACGTAGATATCTCGGTTAATTATCGTCGTAGCCGTTAGCCACCAATGTCAGATTGCGTTTTTTTTTTGTTTTTAAATCAGATGTGAAAGTTTCAAAGTCGTCGGTCAAATGCTCGCAAAGTTGACTTCCGAAATAGATCGAAAATCTCACGGTTCCAGAATTTTCAACGTAGATATCTCGGTTAATTATCGTCGTAGCCGTTAGCCACCAAAGTTAGACTGCGTTTTTTTTTTGTTTTTAAATCAGATGTGAAAGTTTCAAAGTCGTCGGTCAAATGCTCGCAAAGTTGACTTCCGAAATAGATCGAAAATCTCACGGTTCCAGAATTTTCAACGTAGATATCTCGGTTAATTATCGTCGTAGCCGTTAGCCACCAAGTTAGATTGCGGTTTTTTTTTGTTTTTAAATCAGATGTGAAAGTTTCAAAGTCGTCGGTCAAATGCTCGCAAAGTTGACTTCCGAAATAGATCGAAAATCTCACGGTTCCAGAATTTTCAACGTAGATATCTCGGTTAATTATCGTCGTAGCCGTTAGCCACCAATGTCAGACTGCGGTTTTTTTTTGTTTTTAAATCAGATGTGAAAGTTTCAAAGTCGTCGGTCAAATGCTCGCAAAGTTGACTTCCGAAATAGATCGAAAATCTCACGGTTCCAGAATTTTCAACGTAGATATCTCGGTTAATTATCGTCGTAGCCGTTAGCCACCAATGTTAGATTGCGTTTTTTTTTTGTTTTTAAATCAGATGTGAAAGTTTCAAAGTCGTCGGTCAAATGCTCGCAAAGTTGACTTCCGAAATAGATCGAAAATCTCACGGTTCCAGAATTTTCAACGTAGATATCTCGGTTAATTATCGTCGTAGCCGTTAGCCACCAAAGTTAGATTGCGTTTTTTTTTTGTTTTTAAATCAGATGTGAAAGTTTCAAAGTCGTCGGTCAAATGCTCGCAAAGTTGACTTCCGAAATAGATCGAAAATCTCACGGTTCCAGAATTTTCAACGTAGATATCTCGGTTAATTATCGTCGTAGCCGTTAGCCACCAATGTCAGACTGCGGTTTTTTTTTGTTTTTAAATCAGATGTGAAAGTTTCAAAGTCGTCGGTCAAATGCTCGCAAAGTTGACTTCCGAAATAGATCGAAAATCTCACGGTTCCAGAATTTTCAACGTAGATATCTCGGTTAATTATCGTCGTAGCCGTTAGCCACCTATGTCAGACTGCGGTTTTTTTTTGTTTTTAAATCAGATGTGAAAGTTTCAAAGTCGTCGGTCAAATGCTCGCAAAGTTGACTTCCGAAATAGATCGAAAATCTCACGGTTCCAGAATTTTCAACGTAGATATCTCGGTTAATTATCGTCGTAGCCGTTAGCCACCAATGTTAGATTGCGTTTTTTTTTGTTTTTAAATCAGATGTGAAAGTTTCAAAGTCGTCGGTCAAATGCTCGCAAAGTTGACTTCCGAAATAGATCGAAAATCTCACGGTTCCAGAATTTTCAACGTAGATATCTCGGTTAATTATCGTCGTAGCCGTTAGCCACCAAAGTTAGATTGCGTTTTTTTTTGTTTTTAAATCAGATGTGAAAGTTTCAAAGTCGTCGGTCAAATGCTCGCAAAGTTGACTTCCGAAATAGATCGAAAATCTCACGGTTCCAGAATTTTCAACGTAGATATCTCGGTTAATTATCGTCGTAGCCGTTAGCCACCAAGGTTAGATTGCGTTTTTTTTTTGTTTTTAAATCAGATGTGAAAGTTTCAAAGTCGTCGGTCAAATGCTCGCAAAGTTGACTTCCGAAATAGATCGAAAATCTCACGGTTCCAGAATTTTCAACGTAGATATCTCGGTTAATTATCGTCGTAGCCGTTAGCCACCAATGTCAGATTGCGTTTTTTTTTTGTTTTTAAATCAGATGTGAAAGTTTCAAAGTCGTCGGTCAAATGCTCGCAAAGTTGACTTCCGAAATAGATCGAAAATCTCACGGTTCCAGAATTTTCAACGTAGATATCTCGGTTAATTATCGTCGTAGCCGTTAGCCACCAAAGTTAGATTGCGTTTTTTTTTTGTTTTTAAATCAGATGTGAAAGTTTCAAAGTCGTCGGTCAAATGCTCGCAAAGTTGACTTCCGAAATAGATCGAAAATCTCACGGTTCCAGAATTTTCAACGTAGATATCTCGGTTAATTATCGTCGTAGCCGTTAGCCACCAATGTTAGATTGCGTTTTTTTTTTGTTTTTAAATCAGATGTGAAAGTTTCAAAGTCGTCGGTCAAATGCTCGCAAAGTTGACTTCCGAAATAGATCGAAAATCTCACGGTTCCAGAATTTTCAACGTAGATATCTCGGTTAATTATCGTCGTAGCCGTTAGCCACCTAATGTCAGACTTGCGTTTTTTTTTGTTTTTAAATCAGATGTGAAAGTTTCAAAGTCGTCGGTCAAATGCTCGCAAAGTTGACTTCCGAAATAGATCGAAAATCTCACGGTTCCAGAATTTTCAACGTAGATATCTCGGTTAATTATCGTCGTAGCCGTTAGCCACCAAAGTTAGATTGCGTTTTTTTTTGTTTTTAAATCAGATGTGAAAGTTTCAAAGTCGTCGGTCAAATGCTCGCAAAGTTGACTTCCGAAATAGATCGAAAATCTCACGGTTCCAGAATTTTCAACGTAGATATCTCGGTTAATTATCGTCGTAGCCGTTAGCCACCAATGTTAGATTGCGTTTTTTTTTGTTTTTAAATCAGATGTGAAAGTTTCAAAGTCGTCGGTCAAATGCTCGCAAAGTTGACTTCCGAAATAGATCGAAAATCTCACGGTTCCAGAATTTTCAACGTAGATATCTCGGTTAATTATCGTCGTAGCCGTTAGCCACCTATGTCAGACTGCGGTTTTTTTTTGTTTTTAAATCAGATGTGAAAGTTTCAAAGTCGTCGGTCAAATGCTCGCAAAGTTGACTTCCGAAATAGATCGAAAATCTCACGGTTCCAGAATTTTCAACGTAGATATCTCGGTTAATTATCGTCGTAGCCGTTAGCCACCAAAGTTAGATTGCGTTTTTTTTTTGTTTTTAAATCAGATGTGAAAGTTTCAAAGTCGTCGGTCAAATGCTCGCAAAGTTGACTTCCGAAATAGATCGAAAATCTCACGGTTCCAGAATTTTCAACGTAGATATCTCGGTTAATTATCGTCGTAGCCGTTAGCCACCAATGTCAGACTTGCGTTTTTTTTTTGTTTTTAAATCAGATGTGAAAGTTTCAAAGTCGTCGGTCAAATGCTCGCAAAGTTGACTTCCGAAATAGATCGAAAATCTCACGGTTCCAGAATTTTCAACGTAGATATCTCGGTTAATTATCGTCGTAGCCGTTAGCCACCAATGTTAGATTGCGTTTTTTTTTGTTTTTAAATCAGATGTGAAAGTTTCAAAGTCGTCGGTCAAATGCTCGCAAAGTTGACTTCCGAAATAGATCGAAAATCTCACGGTTCCAGAATTTTCAACGTAGATATCTCGGTTAATTATCGTCGTAGCCGTTAGCCACCAATGTCAGACTGCGGTTTTTTTTTGTTTTTAAATCAGATGTGAAAGTTTCAAAGTCGTCGGTCAAATGCTCGCAAAGTTGACTTCCGAAATAGATCGAAAATCTCACGGTTCCAGAATTTTCAACGTAGATATCTCGGTTAATTATCGTCGTAGCCGTTAGCCACCAAAGTTAGATTGCGTTTTTTTTTGTTTTTAAATCAGATGTGAAAGTTTCAAAGTCGTCGGTCAAATGCTCGCAAAGTTGACTTCCGAAATAGATCGAAAATCTCACGGTTCCAGAATTTTCAACGTAGATATCTCGGTTAATTATCGTCGTAGCCGTTAGCCACCTATGTCAGACTTGCGTTTTTTTTTTGTTTTTAAATCAGATGTGAAAGTTTCAAAGTCGTCGGTCAAATGCTCGCAAAGTTGACTTCCGAAATAGATCGAAAATCTCACGGTTCCAGAATTTTCAACGTAGATATCTCGGTTAATTATCGTCGTAGCCGTTAGCCACCAAAGTTAGATTGCGTTTTTTTTTGTTTTTAAATCAGATGTGAAAGTTTCAAAGTCGTCGGTCAAATGCTCGCAAAGTTGACTTCCGAAATAGATCGAAAATCTCACGGTTCCAGAATTTTCAACGTAGATATCTCGGTTAATTATCGTCGTAGCCGTTAGCCACCAAAGTTAGATTGCGTTTTTTTTTTGTTTTTAAATCAGATGTGAAAGTTTCAAAGTCGTCGGTCAAATGCTCGCAAAGTTGACTTCCGAAATAGATCGAAAATCTCACGGTTCCAGAATTTTCAACGTAGATATCTCGGTTAATTATCGTCGTAGCCGTTAGCCACCAATGTCAGACTGCGGTTTTTTTTTGTTTTTAAATCAGATGTGAAAGTTTCAAAGTCGTCGGTCAAATGCTCGCAAAGTTGACTTCCGAAATAGATCGAAAATCTCACGGTTCCAGAATTTTCAACGTAGATATCTCGGTTAATTATCGTCGTAGCCGTTAGCCACCTATGTCAGACTTGCGTTTTTTTTTGTTTTTAAATCAGATGTGAAAGTTTCAAAGTCGTCGGTCAAATGCTCGCAAAGTTGACTTCCGAAATAGATCGAAAATCTCACGGTTCCAGAATTTTCAACGTAGATATCTCGGTTAATTATCGTCGTAGCCGTTAGCCACCTATGTCAGACTGCGGTTTTTTTTTGTTTTTAAATCAGATGTGAAAGTTTCAAAGTCGTCGGTCAAATGCTCGCAAAGTTGACTTCCGAAATAGATCGAAAATCTCACGGTTCCAGAATTTTCAACGTAGATATCTCGGTTAATTATCGTCGTAGCCGTTAGCCACCAATGTTAGATTGCGTTTTTTTTTTGTTTTTAAATCAGATGTGAAAGTTTCAAAGTCGTCGGTCAAATGCTCGCAAAGTTGACTTCCGAAATAGATCGAAAATCTCACGGTTCCAGAATTTTCAACGTAGATATCTCGGTTAATTATCGTCGTAGCCGTTAGCCACCAAAGTTAGATTGCGTTTTTTTTTTGTTTTTAAATCAGATGTGAAAGTTTCAAAGTCGTCGGTCAAATGCTCGCAAAGTTGACTTCCGAAATAGATCGAAAATCTCACGGTTCCAGAATTTTCAACGTAGATATCTCGGTTAATTATCGTCGTAGCCGTTAGCCACCAAAGTTAGATTGCGTTTTTTTTTGTTTTTAAATCAGATGTGAAAGTTTCAAAGTCGTCGGTCAAATGCTCGCAAAGTTGACTTCCGAAATAGATCGAAAATCTCACGGTTCCAGAATTTTCAACGTAGATATCTCGGTTAATTATCGTCGTAGCCGTTAGCCACCAAAGTTAGATTGCGTTTTTTTTTTGTTTTTAAATCAGATGTGAAAGTTTCAAAGTCGTCGGTCAAATGCTCGCAAAGTTGACTTCCGAAATAGATCGAAAATCTCACGGTTCCAGAATTTTCAACGTAGATATCTCGGTTAATTATCGTCGTAGCCGTTAGCCACCAATGTTAGATTGCGTTTTTTTTTGTTTTTAAATCAGATGTGAAAGTTTCAAAGTCGTCGGTCAAATGCTCGCAAAGTTGACTTCCGAAATAGATCGAAAATCTCACGGTTCCAGAATTTTCAACGTAGATATCTCGGTTAATTATCGTCGTAGCCGTTAGCCACCAAGTTAGATTGCGTTTTTTTTTGTTTTTAAATCAGATGTGAAAGTTTCAAAGTCGTCGGTCAAATGCTCGCAAAGTTGACTTCCGAAATAGATCGAAAATCTCACGGTTCCAGAATTTTCAACGTAGATATCTCGGTTAATTATCGTCGTAGCCGTTAGCCACCAAAGTTAGATTGCGTTTTTTTTTTGTTTTTAAATCAGATGTGAAAGTTTCAAAGTCGTCGGTCAAATGCTCGCAAAGTTGACTTCCGAAATAGATCGAAAATCTCACGGTTCCAGAATTTTCAACGTAGATATCTCGGTTAATTATCGTCGTAGCCGTTAGCCACCAAGGTTAGATTGCGTTTTTTTTTTGTTTTTAAATCAGATGTGAAAGTTTCAAAGTCGTCGGTCAAATGCTCGCAAAGTTGACTTCCGAAATAGATCGAAAATCTCACGGTTCCAGAATTTTCAACGTAGATATCTCGGTTAATTATCGTCGTAGCCGTTAGCCACCAAAGTTAGATTGCGTTTTTTTTTGTTTTTAAATCAGATGTGAAAGTTTCAAAGTCGTCGGTCAAATGCTCGCAAAGTTGACTTCCGAAATAGATCGAAAATCTCACGGTTCCAGAATTTTCAACGTAGATATCTCGGTTAATTATCGTCGTAGCCGTTAGCCACCTATGTCAGACTGCGGTTTTTTTTTGTTTTTAAATCAGATGTGAAAGTTTCAAAGCCGTCGGTCAAATGCTCGCAAAGTTGACTTCCGAAATAGATCGAAAATCTCACGGTTCCAGAATTTTCAACGTAGATATCTCGGTTAATTATCGTCGTAGCCGTTAGCCACCAAGTTAGATTGCGTTTTTTTTTGTTTTTAAATCAGATGTGAAAGTTTCAAAGTCGTCGGTCAAATGCTCGCAAAGTTGACTTCCGAAATAGATCGAAAATCTCACGGTTCCAGAATTTTCAACGTAGATATCTCGGTTAATTATCGTCGTAGCCGTTAGCCACCAAAGTTAGATTGCGTTTTTTTTTTGTTTTTAAATCAGATGTGAAAGTTTCAAAGTCGTCGGTCAAATGCTCGCAAAGTTGACTTCCGAAATAGATCGAAAATCTCACGGTTCCAGAATTTTCAACGTAGATATCTCGGTTAATTATCGTCGTAGCCGTTAGCCACCAAGGTTAGATTGCGTTTTTTTTTTGTTTTTAAATCAGATGTGAAAGTTTCAAAGTCGTCGGTCAAATGCTCGCAAAGTTGACTTCCGAAATAGATCGAAAATCTCACGGTTCCAGAATTTTCAACGTAGATATCTCGGTTAATTATCGTCGTAGCCGTTAGCCACCAAAGTTAGATTGCGTTTTTTTTTTGTTTTTAAATCAGATGTGAAAGTTTCAAAGTCGTCGGTCAAATGCTCGCAAAGTTGACTTCCGAAATAGATCGAAAATCTCACGGTTCCAGAATTTTCAACGTAGATATCTCGGTTAATTATCGTCGTAGCCGTTAGCCACCAATGTTAGATTGCGTTTTTTTTTGTTTTTAAATCAGATGTGAAAGTTTCAAAGTCGTCGGTCAAATGCTCGCAAAGTTGACTTCCGAAATAGATCGAAAATCTCACGGTTCCAGAATTTTCAACGTAGATATCTCGGTTAATTATCGTCGTAGCCGTTAGCCACCAAAGTTAGATTGCGTTTTTTTTTGTTTTTAAATCAGATGTGAAAGTTTCAAAGTCGTCGGTCAAATGCTCGCAAAGTTGACTTCCGAAATAGATCGAAAATCTCACGGTTCCAGAATTTTCAACGTAGATATCTCGGTTAATTATCGTCGTAGCCGTTAGCCACCAAAGTTAGATTGCGTTTTTTTTTGTTTTTAAATCAGATGTGAAAGTTTCAAAGTCGTCGGTCAAATGCTCGCAAAGTTGACTTCCGAAATAGATCGAAAATCTCACGGTTCCAGAATTTTCAACGTAGATATCTCGGTTAATTATCGTCGTAGCCGTTAGCCACCAAAGTTAGATTGCGTTTTTTTTTTGTTTTTAAATCAGATGTGAAAGTTTCAAAGTCGTCGGTCAAATGCTCGCAAAGTTGACTTCCGAAATAGATCGAAAATCTCACGGTTCCAGAATTTTCAACGTAGATATCTCGGTTAATTATCGTCGTAGCCGTTAGCCACCAAAGTTAGATTGCGTTTTTTTTTGTTTTTAAATCAGATGTGAAAGTTTCAAAGTCGTCGGTCAAATGCTCGCAAAGTTGACTTCCGAAATAGATCGAAAATCTCACGGTTCCAGAATTTTCAACGTAGATATCTCGGTTAATTATCGTCGTAGCCGTTAGCCACCTATGTCAGACTGCGGTTTTTTTTTGTTTTTAAATCAGATGTGAAAGTTTCAAAGTCGTCGGTCAAATGCTCGCAAAGTTGACTTCCGAAATAGATCGAAAATCTCACGGTTCCAGAATTTTCAACGTAGATATCTCGGTTAATTATCGTCGTAGCCGTTAGCCACCAAGTTAGACTTGCGTTTTTTTTTGTTTTTAAATCAGATGTGAAAGTTTCAAAGTCGTCGGTCAAATGCTCGCAAAGTTGACTTCCGAAATAGATCGAAAATCTCACGGTTCCAGAATTTTCAACGTAGATATCTCGGTTAATTATCGTCGTAGCCGTTAGCCACCAAAGTTAGATTGCGTTTTTTTTTTGTTTTTAAATCAGATGTGAAAGTTTCAAAGTCGTCGGTCAAATGCTCGCAAAGTTGACTTCCGAAATAGATCGAAAATCTCACGGTTCCAGAATTTTCAACGTAGATATCTCGGTTAATTATCGTCGTAGCCGTTAGCCACCAAAGTTAGATTGCGTTTTTTTTTTGTTTTTAAATCAGATGTGAAAGTTTCAAAGTCGTCGGTCAAATGCTCGCAAAGTTGACTTCCGAAATAGATCGAAAATCTCACGGTTCCAGAATTTTCAACGTAGATATCTCGGTTAATTATCGTCGTAGCCGTTAGCCACCAATGTTAGATTGCGTTTTTTTTTTGTTTTTAAATCAGATGTGAAAGTTTCAAAGTCGTCGGTCAAATGCTCGCAAAGTTGACTTCCGAAATAGATCGAAAATCTCACGGTTCCAGAATTTTCAACGTAGATATCTCGGTTAATTATCGTCGTAGCCGTTAGCCACCAATGTTAGATTGCGGTTTTTTTTTGTTTTTAAATCAGATGTGAAAGTTTCAAAGTCGTCGGTCAAATGCTCGCAAAGTTGACTTCCGAAATAGATCGAAAATCTCACGGTTCCAGAATTTTCAACGTAGATATCTCGGTTAATTATCGTCGTAGCCGTTAGCCACCAAAGTTAGATTGCGTTTTTTTTTGTTTTTAAATCAGATGTGAAAGTTTCAAAGTCGTCGGTCAAATGCTCGCAAAGTTGACTTCCGAAATAGATCGAAAATCTCACGGTTCCAGAATTTTCAACGTAGATATCTCGGTTAATTATCGTCGTAGCCGTTAGCCACCTATGTCAGACTGCGGTTTTTTTTTGTTTTTAAATCAGATGTGAAAGTTTCAAAGTCGTCGGTCAAATGCTCGCAAAGTTGACTTCCGAAATAGATCGAAAATCTCACGGTTCCAGAATTTTCAACGTAGATATCTCGGTTAATTATCGTCGTAGCCGTTAGCCACCAAAGTTAGATTGCGTTTTTTTTTTGTTTTTAAATCAGATGTGAAAGTTTCAAAGTCGTCGGTCAAATGCTCGCAAAGTTGACTTCCGAAATAGATCGAAAATCTCACGGTTCCAGAATTTTCAACGTAGATATCTCGGTTAATTATCGTCGTAGCCGTTAGCCACCAAAGTTAGACTGCGTTTTTTTTTTGTTTTTAAATCAGATGTGAAAGTTTCAAAGTCGTCGGTCAAATGCTCGCAAAGTTGACTTCCGAAATAGATCGAAAATCTCACGGTTCCAGAATTTTCAACGTAGATATCTCGGTTAATTATCGTCGTAGCCGTTAGCCACCAAAGTTAGATTGCGTTTTTTTTTGTTTTTAAATCAGATGTGAAAGTTTCAAAGTCGTCGGTCAAATGCTCGCAAAGTTGACTTCCGAAATAGATCGAAAATCTCACGGTTCCAGAATTTTCAACGTAGATATCTCGGTTAATTATCGTCGTAGCCGTTAGCCACCAATGTTAGATTGCGTTTTTTTTTGTTTTTAAATCAGATGTGAAAGTTTCAAAGTCGTCGGTCAAATGCTCGCAAAGTTGACTTCCGAAATAGATCGAAAATCTCACGGTTCCAGAATTTTCAACGTAGATATCTCGGTTAATTATCGTCGTAGCCGTTAGCCACCAAAGTTAGATTGCGTTTTTTTTTGTTTTTAAATCAGATGTGAAAGTTTCAAAGTCGTCGGTCAAATGCTCGCAAAGTTGACTTCCGAAATAGATCGAAAATCTCACGGTTCCAGAATTTTCAACGTAGATATCTCGGTTAATTATCGTCGTAGCCGTTAGCCACCAATGTCAGACTTGCGTTTTTTTTTGTTTTTAAATCAGATGTGAAAGTTTCAAAGTCGTCGGTCAAATGCTCGCAAAGTTGACTTCCGAAATAGATCGAAAATCTCACGGTTCCAGAATTTTCAACGTAGATATCTCGGTTAATTATCGTCGTAGCCGTTAGCCACCAAAGTTAGATTGCGTTTTTTTTTTGTTTTTAAATCAGATGTGAAAGTTTCAAAGTCGTCGGTCAAATGCTCGCAAAGTTGACTTCCGAAATAGATCGAAAATCTCACGGTTCCAGAATTTTCAACGTAGATATCTCGGTTAATTATCGTCGTAGCCGTTAGCCACCAAGTTAGATTGCGTTTTTTTTTGTTTTTAAATCAGATGTGAAAGTTTCAAAGTCGTCGGTCAAATGCTCGCAAAGTTGACTTCCGAAATAGATCGAAAATCTCACGGTTCCAGAATTTTCAACGTAGATATCTCGGTTAATTATCGTCGTAGCCGTTAGCCACCAAAGTTAGATTGCGTTTTTTTTTTGTTTTTAAATCAGATGTGAAAGTTTCAAAGTCGTCGGTCAAATGCTCGCAAAGTTGACTTCCGAAATAGATCGAAAATCTCACGGTTCCAGAATTTTCAACGTAGATATCTCGGTTAATTATCGTCGTAGCCGTTAGCCACCAAAGTTAGATTGCGTTTTTTTTTTGTTTTTAAATCAGATGTGAAAGTTTCAAAGTCGTCGGTCAAATGCTCGCAAAGTTGACTTCCGAAATAGATCGAAAATCTCACGGTTCCAGAATTTTCAACGTAGATATCTCGGTTAATTATCGTCGTAGCCGTTAGCCACCAAGGTTAGATTGCGTTTTTTTTTTGTTTTTAAATCAGATGTGAAAGTTTCAAAGTCGTCGGTCAAATGCTCGCAAAGTTGACTTCCGAAATAGATCGAAAATCTCACGGTTCCAGAATTTTCAACGTAGATATCTCGGTTAATTATCGTCGTAGCCGTTAGCCACCAATGTTAGATTGCGTTTTTTTTTGTTTTTAAATCAGATGTGAAAGTTTCAAAGTCGTCGGTCAAATGCTCGCAAAGTTGACTTCCGAAATAGATCGAAAATCTCACGGTTCCAGAATTTTCAACGTAGATATCTCGGTTAATTATCGTCGTAGCCGTTAGCCACCAATGTTAGATTGCGGTTTTTTTTTGTTTTTAAATCAGATGTGAAAGTTTCAAAGTCGTCGGTCAAATGCTCGCAAAGTTGACTTCCGAAATAGATCGAAAATCTCACGGTTCCAGAATTTTCAACGTAGATATCTCGGTTAATTATCGTCGTAGCCGTTAGCCACCAAAGTTAGATTGCGTTTTTTTTTTGTTTTTAAATCAGATGTGAAAGTTTCAAAGTCGTCGGTCAAATGCTCGCAAAGTTGACTTCCGAAATAGATCGAAAATCTCACGGTTCCAGAATTTTCAACGTAGATATCTCGGTTAATTATCGTCGTAGCCGTTAGCCACCAAAGTTAGATTGCGTTTTTTTTTGTTTTTAAATCAGATGTGAAAGTTTCAAAGTCGTCGGTCAAATGCTCGCAAAGTTGACTTCCGAAATAGATCGAAAATCTCACGGTTCCAGAATTTTCAACGTAGATATCTCGGTTAATTATCGTCGTAGCCGTTAGCCACCAAAGTTAGATTGCGTTTTTTTTTGTTTTTAAATCAGATGTGAAAGTTTCAAAGTCGTCGGTCAAATGCTCGCAAAGTTGACTTCCGAAATAGATCGAAAATCTCACGGTTCCAGAATTTTCAACGTAGATATCTCGGTTAATTATCGTCGTAGCCGTTAGCCACCAATGTTAGATTGCGGTTTTTTTTTGTTTTTAAATCAGATGTGAAAGTTTCAAAGTCGTCGGTCAAATGCTCGCAAAGTTGACTTCCGAAATAGATCGAAAATCTCACGGTTCCAGAATTTTCAACGTAGATATCTCGGTTAATTATCGTCGTAGCCGTTAGCCACCAAAGTTAGATTGCGTTTTTTTTTGTTTTTAAATCAGATGTGAAAGTTTCAAAGTCGTCGGTCAAATGCTCGCAAAGTTGACTTCCGAAATAGATCGAAAATCTCACGGTTCCAGAATTTTCAACGTAGATATCTCGGTTAATTATCGTCGTAGCCGTTAGCCACCAAAGTTAGATTGCGTTTTTTTTTGTTTTTAAATCAGATGTGAAAGTTTCAAAGTCGTCGGTCAAATGCTCGCAAAGTTGACTTCCGAAATAGATCGAAAATCTCACGGTTCCAGAATTTTCAACGTAGATATCTCGGTTAATTATCGTCGTAGCCGTTAGCCACCAAAGTTAGACTTGCGTTTTTTTTTGTTTTTAAATCAGATGTGAAAGTTTCAAAGTCGTCGGTCAAATGCTCGCAAAGTTGACTTCCGAAATAGATCGAAAATCTCACGGTTCCAGAATTTTCAACGTAGATATCTCGGTTAATTATCGTCGTAGCCGTTAGCCACCAAAGTTAGATTGCGTTTTTTTTTTGTTTTTAAATCAGATGTGAAAGTTTCAAAGTCGTCGGTCAAATGCTCGCAAAGTTGACTTCCGAAATAGATCGAAAATCTCACGGTTCCAGAATTTTCAACGTAGATATCTCGGTTAATTATCGTCGTAGCCGTTAGCCACCAAGTTAGATTGCGTTTTTTTTTGTTTTTAAATCAGATGTGAAAGTTTCAAAGTCGTCGGTCAAATGCTCGCAAAGTTGACTTCCGAAATAGATCGAAAATCTCACGGTTCCAGAATTTTCAACGTAGATATCTCGGTTAATTATCGTCGTAGCCGTTAGCCACCAATGTTAGATTGCGTTTTTTTTTGTTTTTAAATCAGATGTGAAAGTTTCAAAGTCGTCGGTCAAATGCTCGCAAAGTTGACTTCCGAAATAGATCGAAAATCTCACGGTTCCAGAATTTTCAACGTAGATATCTCGGTTAATTATCGTCGTAGCCGTTAGCCACCAAAGTTAGATTGCGTTTTTTTTTGTTTTTAAATCAGATGTGAAAGTTTCAAAGTCGTCGGTCAAATGCTCGCAAAGTTGACTTCCGAAATAGATCGAAAATCTCACGGTTCCAGAATTTTCAACGTAGATATCTCGGTTAATTATCGTCGTAGCCGTTAGCCACCAAAGTTAGATTGCGTTTTTTTTTGTTTTTAAATCAGATGTGAAAGTTTCAAAGTCGTCGGTCAAATGCTCGCAAAGTTGACTTCCGAAATAGATCGAAAATCTCACGGTTCCAGAATTTTCAACGTAGATATCTCGGTTAATTATCGTCGTAGCCGTTAGCCACCAAGTTAGACTTGCGTTTTTTTTTGTTTTTAAATCAGATGTGAAAGTTTCAAAGTCGTCGGTCAAATGCTCGCAAAGTTGACTTCCGAAATAGATCGAAAATCTCACGGTTCCAGAATTTTCAACGTAGATATCTCGGTTAATTATCGTCGTAGCCGTTAGCCACCAAAGTTAGATTGCGTTTTTTTTTTGTTTTTAAATCAGATGTGAAAGTTTCAAAGTCGTCGGTCAAATGCTCGCAAAGTTGACTTCCGAAATAGATCGAAAATCTCACGGTTCCAGAATTTTCAACGTAGATATCTCGGTTAATTATCGTCGTAGCCGTTAGCCACCAAAGTTAGATTGCGTTTTTTTTTGTTTTTAAATCAGATGTGAAAGTTTCAAAGTCGTCGGTCAAATGCTCGCAAAGTTGACTTCCGAAATAGATCGAAAATCTCACGGTTCCAGAATTTTCAACGTAGATATCTCGGTTAATTATCGTCGTAGCCGTTAGCCACCAAAGTTAGATTGCGTTTTTTTTTGTTTTTAAATCAGATGTGAAAGTTTCAAAGTCGTCGGTCAAATGCTCGCAAAGTTGACTTCCGAAATAGATCGAAAATCTCACGGTTCCAGAATTTTCAACGTAGATATCTCGGTTAATTATCGTCGTAGCCGTTAGCCACCAAAGTTAGATTGCGTTTTTTTTTGTTTTTAAATCAGATGTGAAAGTTTCAAAGTCGTCGGTCAAATGCTCGCAAAGTTGACTTCCGAAATAGATCGAAAATCTCACGGTTCCAGAATTTTCAACGTAGATATCTCGGTTAATTATCGTCGTAGCCGTTAGCCACCAAGTTAGATTGCGTTTTTTTTTGTTTTTAAATCAGATGTGAAAGTTTCAAAGTCGTCGGTCAAATGCTCGCAAAGTTGACTTCCGAAATAGATCGAAAATCTCACGGTTCCAGAATTTTCAACGTAGATATCTCGGTTAATTATCGTCGTAGCCGTTAGCCACCAAAGTTAGATTGCGTTTTTTTTTGTTTTTAAATCAGATGTGAAAGTTTCAAAGTCGTCGGTCAAATGCTCGCAAAGTTGACTTCCGAAATAGATCGAAAATCTCACGGTTCCAGAATTTTCAACGTAGATATCTCGGTTAATTATCGTCGTAGCCGTTAGCCACCAAAGTTAGATTGCGTTTTTTTTTGTTTTTAAATCAGATGTGAAAGTTTCAAAGTCGTCGGTCAAATGCTCGCAAAGTTGACTTCCGAAATAGATCGAAAATCTCACGGTTCCAGAATTTTCAACGTAGATATCTCGGTTAATTATCGTCGTAGCCGTTAGCCACCAAAGTTAGATTGCGTTTTTTTTTGTTTTTAAATCAGATGTGAAAGTTTCAAAGTCGTCGGTCAAATGCTCGCAAAGTTGACTTCCGAAATAGATCGAAAATCTCACGGTTCCAGAATTTTCAACGTAGATATCTCGGTTAATTATCGTCGTAGCCGTTAGCCACCAAAGTTAGATTGCGTTTTTTTTTGTTTTTAAATCAGATGTGAAAGTTTCAAAGTCGTCGGTCAAATGCTCGCAAAGTTGACTTCCGAAATAGATCGAAAATCTCACGGTTCCAGAATTTTCAACGTAGATATCTCGGTTAATTATCGTCGTAGCCGTTAGCCACCAATGTTAGATTGCGTTTTTTTTTGTTTTTAAATCAGATGTGAAAGTTTCAAAGTCGTCGGTCAAATGCTCGCAAAGTTGACTTCCGAAATAGATCGAAAATCTCACGGTTCCAGAATTTTCAACGTAGATATCTCGGTTAATTATCGTCGTAGCCGTTAGCCACCAAAGTTAGATTGCGTTTTTTTTTGTTTTTAAATCAGATGTGAAAGTTTCAAAGTCGTCGGTCAAATGCTCGCAAAGTTGACTTCCGAAATAGATCGAAAATCTCACGGTTCCAGAATTTTCAACGTAGATATCTCGGTTAATTATCGTCGTAGCCGTTAGCCACCAAAGTTAGATTGCGTTTTTTTTTGTTTTTAAATCAGATGTGAAAGTTTCAAAGTCGTCGGTCAAATGCTCGCAAAGTTGACTTCCGAAATAGATCGAAAATCTCACGGTTCCAGAATTTTCAACGTAGATATCTCGGTTAATTATCGTCGTAGCCGTTAGCCACCAAAGTTAGATTGCGTTTTTTTTTTGTTTTTAAATCAGATGTGAAAGTTTCAAAGTCGTCGGTCAAATGCTCGCAAAGTTGACTTCCGAAATAGATCGAAAATCTCACGGTTCCAGAATTTTCAACGTAGATATCTCGGTTAATTATCGTCGTAGCCGTTAGCCACCAAAGTTAGATTGCGTTTTTTTTTTGTTTTTAAATCAGATGTGAAAGTTTCAAAGTCGTCGGTCAAATGCTCGCAAAGTTGACTTCCGAAATAGATCGAAAATCTCACGGTTCCAGAATTTTCAACGTAGATATCTCGGTTAATTATCGTCGTAGCCGTTAGCCACCAAAGTTAGATTGCGTTTTTTTTTTGTTTTTAAATCAGATGTGAAAGTTTCAAAGTCGTCGGTCAAATGCTCGCAAAGTTGACTTCCGAAATAGATCGAAAATCTCACGGTTCCAGAATTTTCAACGTAGATATCTCGGTTAATTATCGTCGTAGCCGTTAGCCACCAAAGTTAGATTGCGTTTTTTTTTGTTTTTAAATCAGATGTGAAAGTTTCAAAGTCGTCGGTCAAATGCTCGCAAAGTTGACTTCCGAAATAGATCGAAAATCTCACGGTTCCAGAATTTTCAACGTAGATATCTCGGTTAATTATCGTCGTAGCCGTTAGCCACCAAAGTTAGATTGCGTTTTTTTTTTGTTTTTAAATCAGATGTGAAAGTTTCAAAGTCGTCGGTCAAATGCTCGCAAAGTTGACTTCCGAAATAGATCGAAAATCTCACGGTTCCAGAATTTTCAACGTAGATATCTCGGTTAATTATCGTCGTAGCCGTTAGCCACCAAGTTAGATTGCGTTTTTTTTTGTTTTTAAATCAGATGTGAAAGTTTCAAAGTCGTCGGTCAAATGCTCGCAAAGTTGACTTCCGAAATAGATCGAAAATCTCACGGTTCCAGAATTTTCAACGTAGATATCTCGGTTAATTATCGTCGTAGCCGTTAGCCACCAAAGTTAGATTGCGTTTTTTTTTGTTTTTAAATCAGATGTGAAAGTTTCAAAGTCGTCGGTCAAATGCTCGCAAAGTTGACTTCCGAAATAGATCGAAAATCTCACGGTTCCAGAATTTTCAACGTAGATATCTCGGTTAATTATCGTCGTAGCCGTTAGCCACCAAAGTTAGATTGCGTTTTTTTTTGTTTTTAAATCAGATGTGAAAGTTTCAAAGTCGTCGGTCAAATGCTCGCAAAGTTGACTTCCGAAATAGATCGAAAATCTCACGGTTCCAGAATTTTCAACGTAGATATCTCGGTTAATTATCGTCGTAGCCGTTAGCCACCAAAGTTAGATTGCGTTTTTTTTTGTTTTTAAATCAGATGTGAAAGTTTCAAAGTCGTCGGTCAAATGCTCGCAAAGTTGACTTCCGAAATAGATCGAAAATCTCACGGTTCCAGAATTTTCAACGTAGATATCTCGGTTAATTATCGTCGTAGCCGTTAGCCACCAAAGTTAGATTGCGTTTTTTTTTTGTTTTTAAATCAGATGTGAAAGTTTCAAAGTCGTCGGTCAAATGCTCGCAAAGTTGACTTCCGAAATAGATCGAAAATCTCACGGTTCCAGAATTTTCAACGTAGATATCTCGGTTAATTATCGTCGTAGCCGTTAGCCACCAAAGTTAGATTGCGTTTTTTTTTGTTTTTAAATCAGATGTGAAAGTTTCAAAGTCGTCGGTCAAATGCTCGCAAAGTTGACTTCCGAAATAGATCGAAAATCTCACGGTTCCAGAATTTTCAACGTAGATATCTCGGTTAATTATCGTCGTAGCCGTTAGCCACCAAAGTTAGATTGCGTTTTTTTTTGTTTTTAAATCAGATGTGAAAGTTTCAAAGTCGTCGGTCAAATGCTCGCAAAGTTGACTTCCGAAATAGATCGAAAATCTCACGGTTCCAGAATTTTCAACGTAGATATCTCGGTTAATTATCGTCGTAGCCGTTAGCCACCAAAGTTAGATTGCGTTTTTTTTTGTTTTTAAATCAGATGTGAAAGTTTCAAAGTCGTCGGTCAAATGCTCGCAAAGTTGACTTCCGAAATAGATCGAAAATCTCACGGTTCCAGAATTTTCAACGTAGATATCTCGGTTAATTATCGTCGTAGCCGTTAGCCACCAATGTTAGATTGCGTTTTTTTTTTGTTTTTAAATCAGATGTGAAAGTTTCAAAGTCGTCGGTCAAATGCTCGCAAAGTTGACTTCCGAAATAGATCGAAAATCTCACGGTTCCAGAATTTTCAACGTAGATATCTCGGTTAATTATCGTCGTAGCCGTTAGCCACCAAAGTTAGATTGCGTTTTTTTTTGTTTTTAAATCAGATGTGAAAGTTTCAAAGTCGTCGGTCAAATGCTCGCAAAGTTGACTTCCGAAATAGATCGAAAATCTCACGGTTCCAGAATTTTCAACGTAGATATCTCGGTTAATTATCGTCGTAGCCGTTAGCCACCAAAGTTAGATTGCGTTTTTTTTTGTTTTTAAATCAGATGTGAAAGTTTCAAAGTCGTCGGTCAAATGCTCGCAAAGTTGACTTCCGAAATAGATCGAAAATCTCACGGTTCCAGAATTTTCAACGTAGATATCTCGGTTAATTATCGTCGTAACCGTTAGCCACCAAAGTTAGATTGCGTTTTTTTTTGTTTTTAAATCAGATGTGAAAGTTTCAAAGTCGTCGGTCAAATGCTCGCAAAGTTGACTTCCGAAATAGATCGAAAATCTCACGGTTCCAGAATTTTCAACGTAGATATCTCGGTTAATTATCGTCGTAGCCGTTAGCCACCAATGTTAGATTGCGGTTTTTTTTTGTTTTTAAATCAGATGTGAAAGTTTCAAAGTCGTCGGTCAAATGCTCGCAAAGTTGACTTCCGAAATAGATCGAAAATCTCACGGTTCCAGAATTTTCAACGTAGATATCTCGGTTAATTATCGTCGTAGCCGTTAGCCACCAAAGTTAGATTGCGTTTTTTTTTTGTTTTTAAATCAGATGTGAAAGTTTCAAAGTCGTCGGTCAAATGCTCGCAAAGTTGACTTCCGAAATAGATCGAAAATCTCACGGTTCCAGAATTTTCAACGTAGATATCTCGGTTAATTATCGTCGTAGCCGTTAGCCACCAAGTTAGATTGCGTTTTTTTTTGTTTTTAAATCAGATGTGAAAGTTTCAAAGTCGTCGGTCAAATGCTCGCAAAGTTGACTTCCGAAATAGATCGAAAATCTCACGGTTCCAGAATTTTCAACGTAGATATCTCGGTTAATTATCGTCGTAGCCGTTAGCCACCAAAGTTAGATTGCGTTTTTTTTTTGTTTTTAAATCAGATGTGAAAGTTTCAAAGTCGTCGGTCAAATGCTCGCAAAGTTGACTTCCGAAATAGATCGAAAATCTCACGGTTCCAGAATTTTCAACGTAGATATCTCGGTTAATTATCGTCGTAGCCGTTAGCCACCAAAGTTAGATTGCGTTTTTTTTTGTTTTTAAATCAGATGTGAAAGTTTCAAAGTCGTCGGTCAAATGCTCGCAAAGTTGACTTCCGAAATAGATCGAAAATCTCACGGTTCCAGAATTTTCAACGTAGATATCTCGGTTAATTATCGTCGTAGCCGTTAGCCACCAAAGTTAGATTGCGTTTTTTTTTGTTTTTAAATCAGATGTGAAAGTTTCAAAGTCGTCGGTCAAATGCTCGCAAAGTTGACTTCCGAAATAGATCGAAAATCTCACGGTTCCAGAATTTTCAACGTAGATATCTCGGTTAATTATCGTCGTAGCCGTTAGCCACCAAAGTTAGATTGCGTTTTTTTTTTGTTTTTAAATCAGATGTGAAAGTTTCAAAGTCGTCGGTCAAATGCTCGCAAAGTTGACTTCCGAAATAGATCGAAAATCTCACGGTTCCAGAATTTTCAACGTAGATATCTCGGTTAATTATCGTCGTAGCCGTTAGCCACCAATGTTAGATTGCGTTTTTTTTTGTTTTTAAATCAGATGTGAAAGTTTCAAAGTCGTCGGTCAAATGCTCGCAAAGTTGACTTCCGAAATAGATCGAAAATCTCACGGTTCCAGAATTTTCAACGTAGATATCTCGGTTAATTATCGTCGTAGCCGTTAGCCACCAAGTTAGATTGCGTTTTTTTTTGTTTTTAAATCAGATGTGAAAGTTTCAAAGTCGTCGGTCAAATGCTCGCAAAGTTGACTTCCGAAATAGATCGAAAATCTCACGGTTCCAGAATTTTCAACGTAGATATCTCGGTTAATTATCGTCGTAGCCGTTAGCCACCAAAGTTAGATTGCGTTTTTTTTTGTTTTTAAATCAGATGTGAAAGTTTCAAAGTCGTCGGTCAAATGCTCGCAAAGTTGACTTCCGAAATAGATCGAAAATCTCACGGTTCCAGAATTTTCAACGTAGATATCTCGGTTAATTATCGTCGTAGCCGTTAGCCACCAAAGTTAGATTGCGTTTTTTTTTGTTTTTAAATCAGATGTGAAAGTTTCAAAGTCGTCGGTCAAATGCTCGCAAAGTTGACTTCCGAAATAGATCGAAAATCTCACGGTTCCAGAATTTTCAACGTAGATATCTCGGTTAATTATCGTCGTAGCCGTTAGCCACCAAAGTTAGATTGCGTTTTTTTTTGTTTTTAAATCAGATGTGAAAGTTTCAAAGTCGTCGGTCAAATGCTCGCAAAGTTGACTTCCGAAATAGATCGAAAATCTCACGGTTCCAGAATTTTCAACGTAGATATCTCGGTTAATTATCGTCGTAGCCGTTAGCCACCAAAGTTAGATTGCGTTTTTTTTTGTTTTTAAATCAGATGTGAAAGTTTCAAAGTCGTCGGTCAAATGCTCGCAAAGTTGACTTCCGAAATAGATCGAAAATCTCACGGTTCCAGAATTTTCAACGTAGATATCTCGGTTAATTATCGTCGTAGCCGTTAGCCACCAAAGTTAGATTGCGTTTTTTTTTTGTTTTTAAATCAGATGTGAAAGTTTCAAAGTCGTCGGTCAAATGCTCGCAAAGTTGACTTCCGAAATAGATCGAAAATCTCACGGTTCCAGAATTTTCAACGTAGATATCTCGGTTAATTATCGTCGTAACCGTTAGCCACCAAAGTTAGATTGCGTTTTTTTTTGTTTTTAAATCAGATGTGAAAGTTTCAAAGTCGTCGGTCAAATGCTCGCAAAGTTGACTTCCGAAATAGATCGAAAATCTCACGGTTCCAGAATTTTCAACGTAGATATCTCGGTTAATTATCGTCGTAGCCGTTAGCCACCAAAGTTAGACTTGCGTTTTTTTTTGTTTTTAAATCAGATGTGAAAGTTTCAAAGTCGTCGGTCAAATGCTCGCAAAGTTGACTTCCGAAATAGATCGAAAATCTCACGGTTCCAGAATTTTCAACGTAGATATCTCGGTTAATTATCGTCGTAGCCGTTAGCCACCAAGTTAGACTTGCGTTTTTTTTTGTTTTTAAATCAGATGTGAAAGTTTCAAAGTCGTCGGTCAAATGCTCGCAAAGTTGACTTCCGAAATAGATCGAAAATCTCACGGTTCCAGAATTTTCAACGTAGATATCTCGGTTAATTATCGTCGTAGCCGTTAGCCACCAATGTTAGATTGCGTTTTTTTTTGTTTTTAAATCAGATGTGAAAGTTTCAAAGTCGTCGGTCAAATGCTCGCAAAGTTGACTTCCGAAATAGATCGAAAATCTCACGGTTCCAGAATTTTCAACGTAGATATCTCGGTTAATTATCGTCGTAGCCGTTAGCCACCAAAGTTAGATTGCGTTTTTTTTTTGTTTTTAAATCAGATGTGAAAGTTTCAAAGTCGTCGGTCAAATGCTCGCAAAGTTGACTTCCGAAATAGATCGAAAATCTCACGGTTCCAGAATTTTCAACGTAGATATCTCGGTTAATTATCGTCGTAGCCGTTAGCCACCAAAGTTAGATTGCGTTTTTTTTTGTTTTTAAATCAGATGTGAAAGTTTCAAAGTCGTCGGTCAAATGCTCGCAAAGTTGACTTCCGAAATAGATCGAAAATCTCACGGTTCCAGAATTTTCAACGTAGATATCTCGGTTAATTATCGTCGTAGCCGTTAGCCACCAAAGTTAGATTGCGTTTTTTTTTGTTTTTAAATCAGATGTGAAAGTTTCAAAGTCGTCGGTCAAATGCTCGCAAAGTTGACTTCCGAAATAGATCGAAAATCTCACGGTTCCAGAATTTTCAACGTAGATATCTCGGTTAATTATCGTCGTAGCCGTTAGCCACCAATGTTAGATTGCGTTTTTTTTTGTTTTTAAATCAGATGTGAAAGTTTCAAAGTCGTCGGTCAAATGCTCGCAAAGTTGACTTCCGAAATAGATCGAAAATCTCACGGTTCCAGAATTTTCAACGTAGATATCTCGGTTAATTATCGTCGTAGCCGTTAGCCACCAAAGTTAGATTGCGTTTTTTTTTGTTTTTAAATCAGATGTGAAAGTTTCAAAGTCGTCGGTCAAATGCTCGCAAAGTTGACTTCCGAAATAGATCGAAAATCTCACGGTTCCAGAATTTTCAACGTAGATATCTCGGTTAATTATCGTCGTAGCCGTTAGCCACCAAGTTAGATTGCGTTTTTTTTTGTTTTTAAATCAGATGTGAAAGTTTCAAAGTCGTCGGTCAAATGCTCGCAAAGTTGACTTCCGAAATAGATCGAAAATCTCACGGTTCCAGAATTTTCAACGTAGATATCTCGGTTAATTATCGTCGTAGCCGTTAGCCACCAAAGTTAGATTGCGTTTTTTTTTGTTTTTAAATCAGATGTGAAAGTTTCAAAGTCGTCGGTCAAATGCTCGCAAAGTTGACTTCCGAAATAGATCGAAAATCTCACGGTTCCAGAATTTTCAACGTAGATATCTCGGTTAATTATCGTCGTAGCCGTTAGCCACCAAAGTTAGATTGCGTTTTTTTTTGTTTTTAAATCAGATGTGAAAGTTTCAAAGTCGTCGGTCAAATGCTCGCAAAGTTGACTTCCGAAATAGATCGAAAATCTCACGGTTCCAGAATTTTCAACGTAGATATCTCGGTTAATTATCGTCGTAGCCGTTAGCCACCAAAGTTAGATTGCGGTTTTTTTTTGTTTTTAAATCAGATGTGAAAGTTTCAAAGTCGTCGGTCAAATGCTCGCAAAGTTGACTTCCGAAATAGATCGAAAATCTCACGGTTCCAGAATTTTCAACGTAGATATCTCGGTTAATTATCGTCGTAGCCGTTAGCCACCAAAGTTAGATTGCGTTTTTTTTTGTTTTTAAATCAGATGTGAAAGTTTCAAAGTCGTCGGTCAAATGCTCGCAAAGTTGACTTCCGAAATAGATCGAAAATCTCACGGTTCCAGAATTTTCAACGTAGATATCTCGGTTAATTATCGTCGTAGCCGTTAGCCACCAAAGTTAGACTTGCGTTTTTTTTTGTTTTTAAATCAGATGTGAAAGTTTCAAAGTCGTCGGTCAAATGCTCGCAAAGTTGACTTCCGAAATAGATCGAAAATCTCACGGTTCCAGAATTTTCAACGTAGATATCTCGGTTAATTATCGTCGTAGCCGTTAGCCACCAAGTTAGATTGCGTTTTTTTTTGTTTTTAAATCAGATGTGAAAGTTTCAAAGTCGTCGGTCAAATGCTCGCAAAGTTGACTTCCGAAATAGATCGAAAATCTCACGGTTCCAGAATTTTCAACGTAGATATCTCGGTTAATTATCGTCGTAGCCGTTAGCCACCAAAGTTAGACTTGCGTTTTTTTTTGTTTTTAAATCAGATGTGAAAGTTTCAAAGTCGTCGGTCAAATGCTCGCAAAGTTGACTTCCGAAATAGATCGAAAATCTCACGGTTCCAGAATTTTCAACGTAGATATCTCGGTTAATTATCGTCGTAGCCGTTAGCCACCAAAGTTAGATTGCGTTTTTTTTTGTTTTTAAATCAGATGTGAAAGTTTCAAAGTCGTCGGTCAAATGCTCGCAAAGTTGACTTCCGAAATAGATCGAAAATCTCACGGTTCCAGAATTTTCAACGTAGATATCTCGGTTAATTATCGTCGTAGCCGTTAGCCACCAATGTCAGACTGCGGTTTTTTTTTGTTTTTAAATCAGATGTGAAAGTTTCAAAGCCGTCGGTCAAATGCTCGCAAAGTTGACTTCCGAAATAGATCGAAAATCTCACGGTTCCAGAATTTTCAACGTAGATATCTCGGTTAATTATCGTCGTAGCCGTTAGCCACCAAAGTTAGATTGCGTTTTTTTTTTGTTTTTAAATCAGATGTGAAAGTTTCAAAGTCGTCGGTCAAATGCTCGCAAAGTTGACTTCCGAAATAGATCGAAAATCTCACGGTTCCAGAATTTTCAACGTAGATATCTCGGTTAATTATCGTCGTAGCCGTTAGCCACCAAGTTAGATTGCGTTTTTTTTTGTTTTTAAATCAGATGTGAAAGTTTCAAAGTCGTCGGTCAAATGCTCGCAAAGTTGACTTCCGAAATAGATCGAAAATCTCACGGTTCCAGAATTTTCAACGTAGATATCTCGGTTAATTATCGTCGTAACCGTTAGCCACCAAAGTTAGATTGCGTTTTTTTTTTGTTTATAAATCAGATGTGAAAGTTTCAAAGTCGTCGGTCAAATGCTCGCAAAGTTGACTTCCGAAATAGATCGAAAATCTCACGGTTCCAGAATTTTCAACGTAGATATCTCGGTTAATTATCGTCGTAGCCGTTAGCCACCAAAGTTAGATTGCGTTTTTTTTTGTTTTTAAATCAGATGTGAAAGTTTCAAAGTCGTCGGTCAAATGCTCGCAAAGTTGACTTCCGAAATAGATCGAAAATCTCACGGTTCCAGAATTTTCAACGTAGATATCTCGGTTAATTATCGTCGTAACCGTTAGCCACCAAAGTTAGATTGCGTTTTTTTTTGTTTTTAAATCAGATGTGAAAGTTTCAAAGTCGTCGGTCAAATGCTCGCAAAGTTGACTTCCGAAATAGATCGAAAATCTCACGGTTCCAGAATTTTCAACGTAGATATCTCGGTTAATTATCGTCGTAGCCGTTAGCCACCAAAGTTAGATTGCGTTTTTTTTTTGTTTTTAAATCAGATGTGAAAGTTTCAAAGTCGTCGGTCAAATGCTCGCAAAGTTGACTTCCGAAATAGATCGAAAATCTCACGGTTCCAGAATTTTCAACGTAGATATCTCGGTTAATTATCGTCGTAACCGTTAGCCACCAAAGTTAGATTGCGTTTTTTTTTTGTTTTTAAATCAGATGTGAAAGTTTCAAAGTCGTCGGTCAAATGCTCGCAAAGTTGACTTCCGAAATAGATCGAAAATCTCACGGTTCCAGAATTTTCAACGTAGATATCTCGGTTAATTATCGTCGTAGCCGTTAGCCACCAAAGTTAGACTTGCGTTTTTTTTTGTTTTTAAATCAGATGTGAAAGTTTCAAAGTCGTCGGTCAAATGCTCGCAAAGTTGACTTCCGAAATAGATCGAAAATCTCACGGTTCCAGAATTTTCAACGTAGATATCTCGGTTAATTATCGTCGTAGCCGTTAGCCACCAAGTTAGATTGCGTTTTTTTTTGTTTTTAAATCAGATGTGAAAGTTTCAAAGTCGTCGGTCAAATGCTCGCAAAGTTGACTTCCGAAATAGATCGAAAATCTCACGGTTCCAGAATTTTCAACGTAGATATCTCGGTTAATTATCGTCGTAGCCGTTAGCCACCAAGTTAGATTGCGTTTTTTTTTGTTTTTAAATCAGATGTGAAAGTTTCAAAGTCGTCGGTCAAATGCTCGCAAAGTTGACTTCCGAAATAGATCGAAAATCTCACGGTTCCAGAATTTTCAACGTAGATATCTCGGTTAATTATCGTCGTAGCCGTTAGCCACCAATGTTAGATTGCGTTTTTTTTTGTTTTTAAATCAGATGTGAAAGTTTCAAAGTCGTCGGTCAAATGCTCGCAAAGTTGACTTCCGAAATAGATCGAAAATCTCACGGTTCCAGAATTTTCAACGTAGATATCTCGGTTAATTATCGTCGTAGCCGTTAGCCACCAAAGTTAGACTTGCGTTTTTTTTTGTTTTTAAATCAGATGTGAAAGTTTCAAAGTCGTCGGTCAAATGCTCGCAAAGTTGACTTCCGAAATAGATCGAAAATCTCACGGTTCCAGAATTTTCAACGTAGATATCTCGGTTAATTATCGTCGTAGCCGTTAGCCACCAAAGTTAGATTGCGTTTTTTTTTTGTTTTTAAATCAGATGTGAAAGTTTCAAAGTCGTCGGTCAAATGCTCGCAAAGTTGACTTCCGAAATAGATCGAAAATCTCACGGTTCCAGAATTTTCAACGTAGATATCTCGGTTAATTATCGTCGTAACCGTTAGCCACCAAAGTTAGACTGCGTTTTTTTTTTGTTTTTAAATCAGATGTGAAAGTTTCAAAGTCGTCGGTCAAATGCTCGCAAAGTTGACTTCCGAAATAGATCGAAAATCTCACGGTTCCAGAATTTTCAACGTAGATATCTCGGTTAATTATCGTCGTAGCCGTTAGCCACCAAAGTTAGATTGCGTTTTTTTTTTGTTTTTAAATCAGATGTGAAAGTTTCAAAGTCGTCGGTCAAATGCTCGCAAAGTTGACTTCCGAAATAGATCGAAAATCTCACGGTTCCAGAATTTTCAACGTAGATATCTCGGTTAATTATCGTCGTAGCCGTTAGCCACCAAAGTTAGATTGCGTTTTTTTTTGTTTTTAAATCAGATGTGAAAGTTTCAAAGTCGTCGGTCAAATGCTCGCAAAGTTGACTTCCGAAATAGATCGAAAATCTCACGGTTCCAGAATTTTCAACGTAGATATCTCGGTTAATTATCGTCGTAGCCGTTAGCCACCAAGTTAGACTTGCGGTTTTTTTTTGTTTTTAAATCAGATGTGAAAGTTTCAAAGTCGTCGGTCAAATGCTCGCAAAGTTGACTTCCGAAATAGATCGAAAATCTCACGGTTCCAGAATTTTCAACGTAGATATCTCGGTTAATTATCGTCGTAGCCGTTAGCCACCAATGTTAGATTGCGTTTTTTTTTTGTTTTTAAATCAGATGTGAAAGTTTCAAAGTCGTCGGTCAAATGCTCGCAAAGTTGACTTCCGAAATAGATCGAAAATCTCACGGTTCCAGAATTTTCAACGTAGATATCTCGGTTAATTATCGTCGTAACCGTTAGCCACCAAAGTTAGATTGCGTTTTTTTTTGTTTTTAAATCAGATGTGAAAGTTTCAAAGTCGTCGGTCAAATGCTCGCAAAGTTGACTTCCGAAATAGATCGAAAATCTCACGGTTCCAGAATTTTCAACGTAGATATCTCGGTTAATTATCGTCGTAGCCGTTAGCCACCAAGTTAGATTGCGTTTTTTTTTGTTTTTAAATCAGATGTGAAAGTTTCAAAGTCGTCGGTCAAATGCTCGCAAAGTTGACTTCCGAAATAGATCGAAAATCTCACGGTTCCAGAATTTTCAACGTAGATATCTCGGTTAATTATCGTCGTAGCCGTTAGCCACCAATGTCAGACTGCGGTTTTTTTTTGTTTTTAAATCAGATGTGAAAGTTTCAAAGTCGTCGGTCAAATGCTCGCAAAGTTGACTTCCGAAATAGATCGAAAATCTCACGGTTCCAGAATTTTCAACGTAGATATCTCGGTTAATTATCGTCGTAACCGTTAGCCACCAAAGTTAGATTGCGTTTTTTTTTTGTTTTTAAATCAGATGTGAAAGTTTCAAAGTCGTCGGTCAAATGCTCGCAAAGTTGACTTCCGAAATAGATCGAAAATCTCACGGTTCCAGAATTTTCAACGTAGATATCTCGGTTAATTATCGTCGTAGCCGTTAGCCACCAATGTCAGACTGCGGTTTTTTTTTGTTTTTAAATCAGATGTGAAAGTTTCAAAGTCGTCGGTCAAATGCTCGCAAAGTTGACTTCCGAAATAGATCGAAAATCTCACGGTTCCAGAATTTTCAACGTAGATATCTCGGTTAATTATCGTCGTAGCCGTTAGCCACCAATGTTCAGACTTGCGTTTTTTTTTTGTTTTTAAATCAGATGTGAAAGTTTCAAAGTCGTCGGTCAAATGCTCGCAAAGTTGACTTCCGAAATAGATCGAAAATCTCACGGTTCCAGAATTTTCAACGTAGATATCTCGGTTAATTATCGTCGTAGCCGTTAGCCACCAAAGTTAGATTGCGTTTTTTTTTTGTTTTTAAATCAGATGTGAAAGTTTCAAAGTCGTCGGTCAAATGCTCGCAAAGTTGACTTCCGAAATAGATCGAAAATCTCACGGTTCCAGAATTTTCAACGTAGATATCTCGGTTAATTATCGTCGTAGCCGTTAGCCACCAAAGTTAGATTGCGTTTTTTTTTGTTTTTAAATCAGATGTGAAAGTTTCAAAGTCGTCGGTCAAATGCTCGCAAAGTTGACTTCCGAAATAGATCGAAAATCTCACGGTTCCAGAATTTTCAACGTAGATATCTCGGTTAATTATCGTCGTAGCCGTTAGCCACCAATGTCAGACTGCGGTTTTTTTTTGTTTTTAAATCAGATGTGAAAGTTTCAAAGTCGTCGGTCAAATGCTCGCAAAGTTGACTTCCGAAATAGATCGAAAATCTCACGGTTCCAGAATTTTCAACGTAGATATCTCGGTTAATTATCGTCGTAGCCGTTAGCCACCAAAGTTAGATTGCGTTTTTTTTTGTTTTTAAATCAGATGTGAAAGTTTCAAAGTCGTCGGTCAAATGCTCGCAAAGTTGACTTCCGAAATAGATCGAAAATCTCACGGTTCCAGAATTTTCAACGTAGATATCTCGGTTAATTATCGTCGTAACCGTTAGCCACCAAAGTTAGATTGCGTTTTTTTTTGTTTTTAAATCAGATGTGAAAGTTTCAAAGTCGTCGGTCAAATGCTCGCAAAGTTGACTTCCGAAATAGATCGAAAATCTCACGGTTCCAGAATTTTCAACGTAGATATCTCGGTTAATTATCGTCGTAGCCGTTAGCCACCAAGTTAGATTGCGTTTTTTTTTGTTTTTAAATCAGATGTGAAAGTTTCAAAGTCGTCGGTCAAATGCTCGCAAAGTTGACTTCCGAAATAGATCGAAAATCTCACGGTTCCAGAATTTTCAACGTAGATATCTCGGTTAATTATCGTCGTAGCCGTTAGCCACCAAAGTCAGACTGCGGTTTTTTTTTGTTTTTAAATCAGATGTGAAAGTTTCAAAGTCGTCGGTCAAATGCTCGCAAAGTTGACTTCCGAAATAGATCGAAAATCTCACGGTTCCAGAATTTTCAACGTAGATATCTCGGTTAATTATCGTCGTAACCGTTAGCCACCAAAGTTAGATTGCGGTTTTTTTTTTGTTTTTAAATCAGATGTGAAAGTTTCAAAGTCGTCGGTCAAATGCTCGCAAAGTTGACTTCCGAAATAGATCGAAAATCTCACGGTTCCAGAATTTTCAACGTAGATATCTCGGTTAATTATCGTCGTAGCCGTTAGCCACCAAAGTTAGATTGCGTTTTTTTTTGTTTTTAAATCAGATGTGAAAGTTTCAAAGTCGTCGGTCAAATGCTCGCAAAGTTGACTTCCGAAATAGATCGAAAATCTCACGGTTCCAGAATTTTCAACGTAGATATCTCGGTTAATTATCGTCGTAGCCGTTAGCCACCAATGTTAGATTGCGTTTTTTTTTGTTTTTAAATCAGATGTGAAAGTTTCAAAGCCGTCGGTCAAATGCTCGCAAAGTTGACTTCCGAAATAGATCGAAAATCTCACGGTTCCAGAATTTTCAACGTAGATATCTCGGTTAATTATCGTCGTAGCCGTTAGCCACCAAAGTTAGATTGCGTTTTTTTTTGTTTTTAAATCAGATGTGAAAGTTTCAAAGTCGTCGGTCAAATGCTCGCAAAGTTGACTTCCGAAATAGATCGAAAATCTCACGGTTCCAGAATTTTCAACGTAGATATCTCGGTTAATTATCGTCGTAACCGTTAGCCACCAAAGTTAGATTGCGTTTTTTTTTGTTTTTAAATCAGATGTGAAAGTTTCAAAGTCGTCGGTCAAATGCTCGCAAAGTTGACTTCCGAAATAGATCGAAAATCTCACGGTTCCAGAATTTTCAACGTAGATATCTCGGTTAATTATCGTCGTAGCCGTTAGCCACCAAAGTTAGATTGCGTTTTTTTTTTGTTTTTAAATCAGATGTGAAAGTTTCAAAGTCGTCGGTCAAATGCTCGCAAAGTTGACTTCCGAAATAGATCGAAAATCTCACGGTTCCAGAATTTCCAACGTAGATATCTCGGTTAATTATCGTCGTAGCCGTTAGCCACCAATGTCAGACTGCGGTTTTTTTTTTGTTTTTAAATCAGATGTGAAAGTTTCAAAGCCGTCGGTCAAATGCTCGCAAAGTTGACTTCCGAAATAGATCGAAAATCTCACGGTTCCAGAATTTTCAACGTAGATATCTCGGTTAATTATCGTCGTAACCGTTAGCCACCAAAGTTAGATTGCGTTTTTTTTTTGTTTTTAAATCAGATGTGAAAGTTTCAAAGTCGTCGGTCAAATGCTCGCAAAGTTGACTTCCGAAATAGATCGAAAATCTCACGGTTCCAGAATTTTCAACGTAGATATCTCGGTTAATTATCGTCGTAGCCGTTAGCCACCAATGTTCAGACTGCGGTTTTTTTTTGTTTTTTAAATCAGATGTGAAAGTTTCAAAGCCGTCGGTCAAATGCTCGCAAAGTTGACTTCCGAAATAGATCGAAAATCTCACGGTTCCAGAATTTTCAACGTAGATATCTCGGTTAATTATCGTCGTAGCCGTTAGCCACCAAGTAGATGGCGTTTTTTTTTTGTTTTAAATCAGATGTGAAAGTTTCAAAGTCGTCGGTCAAATGCTCGCAAAGTTGACTTCCGAAATAGATCGAAAATCTCACGGTTCCAGAATTTTCAACGTAGATATCTAGGTTAATTATCGTCGTAGCCGTTAGCCACCAATGTCAGACTGCGGTTTTTTTTTGTTTTTAAATCAGATGTGAAAGTTTCAAAGCCGTCGGTCAAATGCTCGCAAAGTTGACTTCCGAAATAGATCGAAAATCTCAAGGTTCCAGAATTTTCAACGTAGATATCTCGGTTAATTATCGTCGTAACCGTTAGCCACCAAAGTTAGATTGCGTTTTTTTTTGTTTTTAAATCAGATGTGAAAGTTTCAAAGTCGTCGGTCAAATGCTCGCAAAGTTGACTTCCGAAATAGATCGAAAATCTCACGGTTCCAGAATTTTCAACGTAGATATCTCGGTTAATTATCGTCGTAGCCGTTAGCCACCAATGTCAGACTTGCGTTTTTTTTTGTTTTTTTTAAATCAGATGTGAAAGTTTCAAAGTCGTCGGTCAAATGCTCGCAAAGTTGACTTCCGAACTAGATCGAAAATCTCACGGTTCCAGAATTTTCAACGTAGATATCTCGGTTAATTATCGTCGTAGCCGTTAGCCACCAAAGTTAGATTGCGTTTTTTTTTTGTTTTTAAATCAGATGTGAAAGTTTCAAAGTCGTCGGTCAATGCTCGCAAAAGTTGACTTCCGAAATAGATCGAAAATCTCACTGGTTCCAGAATTTTCAACGTAGATATCTAGGTTAATTATCGTCGTAGACGTTTTAGCCACCTATGTCAGACTTGCGTTTTTTTTTGTTTTAATCAGATGTTGAAAGTTTCCAAAGCCCGTTCGGTTCAAATGCTCGCAAAGTTGACTTCCGAAATAGATCGAAAATCACGGTTCCAGAATTTCAACGTAGATATCTCGGTTAATTATGCGTCGTAACCGTTAGCCACCAAAGTTAGATTTGCGGTTTTTTTTGTAATAACTCAGATGTGAAAGCTTTCCAAAGTCGTCGGTCAATGCTCGCACAAGTGACTTCCGAAATAGATCGAAAATCTCAGCGGTTCCAGAATATTCAACGTAGATATCTAGATTTAATTATCGTCGTAGACCGTTTTAGCCAGACTATGTCAGACTGTGCAGTTTTTTCTTTGTTGTTTTAAAACAGAGTGAAGTTTCAAAGTCCGTCGGTCAAATGCTCGCAAGTTGACTTCCGAAATAGATCGAAAATATCACGGTTCCAGAATTTTCAACGTAGATATCTCGGTTAATTATCGTCGTAACCGTTAGCCACCAAAGTTAGATTGCGGTTTTTTTTTGTTTTTAAATCAGATGTGAAAGTTTCAAAGTCGTCGGTCAAATGCTCGCAAAGTGACTTCGAAATAGATCGAAAATTCACAGGTTCCAGAATTTTCAACGTAGATATCTCGGTTAATTATCGTCGTAACCGTTAGCCACCAAAGTTAGATTGCGTTTTTTCTTTTGTTTTAAATCAGATGTGAAAGTTCAAAGTCGTCGGTCAAATGCTCGCAAGTTGACTTCCGAAATAGATCGAAAATCTCACTGGTTCCAGAATTTTCAACGTAGATATCTAGGTTAATTATCGTCGTAGCCGTTAGCCACCAATGTCAGACTGCGGTTTTTTTTTGTTTTAAATCAGAGTGAAGTTTCAAGTCCGTCGGTCAATGCTCGCAAAGTTGACTTCCGAAATAGATCGAAAATCTCACGGTTCCAGAATTTCCAACGTAGATATCTCGGTTAATTATCGTCGTAGCGTTAGCACCAAAGTTAGACTGCGTTTTTTTTTGTTTTTTAAATCAGATGTGAAAGTTCAAAGTCCGTCGGTCAAATGCTCGCAAAGTTGACTTCCGAAATAGATCGAAAATCTCACGGTTCCAGAATTTTCAACGTAGATATCTCGGTTAATTATCGTCGTAACCGTTAGCCACCAAAGTTAGATTGCGTTTTTTTTCTTGTTTTAAATCAGATGTGAAAGTTTCAAAGTCGTCGGTCAATCGCTCGCAAAGTTGACTTCCGAAATAGATCGAAAATCTCATGGTTCCAGAATTTTCAACGTAGATATCTCGGTTAATTATCGTCGTAGCCGTTAGCCACCAATGTCAGACTGCGGTTTTTTTTTGTTTTTAAATCAGATGTGAAAGTTTCAAAGCCGTCGGTCAATCGCTCGCAAAGTTGACTTCCGAAATAGATCGAAAATCTCACGGTTCCAGAATTTTAACGTAGATATTCGGTTAATTATCGTCGTAGCCGTTAGCCACCAAAGTTAGATTGCGTTTTTTTTTGTTTTAAACAGATGTGAAAGTTTCAAAGTCCGTCGGTCAAATGCTCGCAAAGTTGACTTCCGAAATAGATCGAAATCTACGGTTCACAGAATTTCAACGTAGATATCTCGGTTAATTATCGTCGTAGCCGTTAGCCAAAAGTTAGATTGCGTTTTTTTTTTTTTTTTTTAAATCAGATGTGAAAGTTTCAAAGCCGTCGGTCAAATGCTCGCAAAGTTGACTTCCGAAATAGATCGAAAATCTCATGGTTCCAGAATTTTCAACGTAGATATCTCGGTTAATTATCGTCGTAGCCGTTAGCCACCTATGTCAGACTGCGTTTTTTTTTTGTTTTTAAATCAGATGTGAAAGTTTCAAAGCCGTCGGTCAATGCTCGCAATGTTGACTTCCGAAAGATCGAAAATCTCACGGTTCCAGAATTTTCAACGTAGATATCTCGGTTAATTATCGTCGTAGCCGTTAGCCACCTATGTCAGACTG